>CAWUFW010003527.1:1370000-1796569 GCA_963921515.1 Calotriton arnoldi
AACTCATACCTCCACACAACACTGGCATTAACAAGATAACACATTAACAGACACATTTGTGTGAGAAGGTAACTGATATTTGAAGGAAGGAAATAATTATGCTGAACACCTCCGCCTACCTTTGGTTACACCTTTATTGTTAGGCCCATCATGCCTCATGAGTATGGTATTGTCTGTTCACAAATCTAAAGGAGTGTACATCATCATACAGACCAGTTTCACATTTGCACATCAGATCATATCATTGCATTGGAGAATTAATGTGTGAGATGTCCTACAGTCAGGTACATTTTGTGGCACATTTGTGCTTCCCTCCCTATGAAGTCACAACGTCCATTTAGAACTGGGAGATCACACATTTTCTAAGTTCAATCTTAGTGTGACCTCTGTTCCCATTATACATCTATGACATCATGGTAGAACTTAGCTCTCAATGGATGATGTCTTGTACAGCACACATCCTACCCTCATATATTATCCTGTGACTTATATATGGGAATACTGTAGGAGAGGAGGCAAGTTGTAATCAACATTTTACTAGGATCACATATTGTGGTAAAGTGTGGAAGTTTGGATGGTTGCTGCCTACACTGGATTTGCGTTGTGCAGTTCAGCCACCAGATATATATGTTTTGCTTCCTTTACATCCACCCTATCAGCCCATACACCCCTCTTAAAACAACACAACCTAACTGGCATCAGTGCGACCCTCATCCACATCAATTTCCATACAAGTTTTCATATCATTGACTTACAATCCAGTTGAGGCTACTCCACTTCATATGATACAATATAGTCTATTATGTACATACTGCACTCACTTGCCATACATTTAGTGTCATCCTTTCACTAGCCACCACGGTGTGATATGGTATGCTGTAAAATGCCATATGCTGGCATATTGAGATGAGGGACAACAGTGATGTTGAACACATACAACATACTGTGGACATTAAATCCACATTTTATGAGCATGAGCATTCAGGTACATAATTCTTAGGTTTACTTACCAGGGTCCCGCATCGGCCCAGTAAGTGGTTCCTGACCAGATGTCACAGACCAGGTTGGCTGTGACATCTGTAGCAGATGTCACTGTGGGGACTGGAATCCTGGTCGACATCATTGGACATACAAAGTTTTGTGTGTTTGCCAGTTAACATTCCAGTTGCCACATGTGATGCACTTGATTTCAGAGTTTAGTTCACCGTTCTGGCACTGTTGATGGAATACATGTAATATGTCCATCTGTTGTCTGCAATGTAGGCTTTTGGACCCTCTCCTGATCAGTTTTACTTACCAGTTTGTGATGGTCGTATGGATTGCTGTGGATGATGTTGTTTCCTCCCAGCAGGTACAGGGACCTCTGCTACAGTGGATGATTGTACTCTGGCCGAATGTGTCAATAGAGGAGAACAGAGAAAAGTAAGCAAACCAAAAATGTACAAGTGCAACTTGTCAGAAATGTCCTCACTGCATCTACATGCTAACAGTAATGCTAAGTGCAGCCGCGGCTGGTCAGGTAGGAGCAGTGGGGCGGGGGGGCATGGCGGGGGGAAATTAGACAGACGCCAAAATAGGGAAAATAATATTATAAAAAAAGAAAATCATTCACCTTGTGCTCGGCAATGCGGCGAGTGCAAGGTAAGTGGTTTTGATTATTCTTTTTACTTTATTTTCCCTATTCCGTTGTCTGTCAATTTTCCCCCACCTCACCCCCCCACTGCTCTTACCTAGAAGGGGCACTTTGTCTATTGCTATTTACCAGTGTTAGGTATATACACCAGCAGTGCTGGGCACATGTTTTTGATAGTGGGAATGGGATTTGCCATTTCCATCTCAAAGGATTCTGGGACTTGTGGTGCAATGTACAGAAGGAGACACATTAGGCTCTGACTCAATATGCTTTTTATACATACTTGGGACAACTTCCATAGCCGCAATTGTGGTGCAATGCAGAAAGACATTTCATATCCATGTTCTTGTCATCACATTTACCTGGCACCACATTGTGGACATCACTCCCAGGCAGCCCATGGAGCATGTGGGGGTGTATGGTGTTTTAGGACATCCTCCTCTAGTGGGGTGAGACGGAGGTGGGGTCTGGATTGTAGACCAGGGAGAACTCTGGCCACCTCAATCCTGGCGAACATCTCCTTCACCCGCCTCTTCTGGTCCTTCCACTTCATCTTTATGCCATTGACAGTGCGGACATCCTTCCCCGATGCTGTAACTGCAGTGGCTAAATGCTGCCATAGGGCTGCCTTCTGTGTGCCACTGGTGCTGTAAGAGGGGAAACCATGGTGCCGTTTGTGGTGCCTCACCAATAAACTCCAAGATCATGGTGATCTCCTCATCAGTATAATTTTTCTTCCTCCTCTGGTGTAGACTTTTCTGAAGTAATGCGCAGAGCAGGCAAGCAGCAACTCTATGTGGCCAAACCTGGGCCTTGGTTGTGTGCTGTTTTTATATAGTTTGTAGTGCAGGTCTTGCAGGAGGTGTCAATTGACTTTATCCGGCTCAACTGGGGGGGGGGGGTAAGCACTTACACAGGTGTTTAGCATTGAAGACAATAACCATCCAGCCGGGGTGCGGATATTCCGGCCCGGGTGCGGATATTTCGGCACGGGTGCGGAGACTCCAGCCTGGGTGCGGAGATTCCGCCCCAAGTGTGGTGATTCCGGCCCGATTGCGAGATTCCGGCCCGAGTATGGGCGTAAAGATACGAGTCGTAAATGACTTCTGTGAATACCAGAAGTTGTAAATGACTTCTGTGAATACCAAAAGTCGCCAAGTTAGACTTTTGGCTCAGATTACCTTTGTGAATCGGCCCCTTTGTAATCAGCCCTTAATGTACCTCAGCGTAATTGCTAGCACCCCAATCACTGTCACTGCCGTCACACGGCAACAACCCCCGCCCCCACAACAAACACCAAATTTTCTCTCTGCTCAGGGCAGGGTCTATTTGATTTAGGCCGTGCCCTGCCTGAGAGGCAGGTACTAATCCTTTTTTATTGTGTATTGAATTAATAAACAGCTGTTGTGCTCATTAATAAATCAACTAACAGCGCCACAGCATGGTAGACTGTCATAAGTGCCGGTGTTGACAGTTGAGTGCAGGTGCCAAGCACCGGCAACCACCAGCTCAAATTAAGCACTGCTTCATAGCCTTCAACAGATTCACGCAAAGTTAACTAAAGCAGCTGTTGCCATAAATGTCGCTGAGTCGCAGTTTGTTCAGTAAATGTTGTTTTGGTTGCAGCTCTATATAAGTATCATTTACACAAGAATCTCATTGATTTCCACAGCAAGTAATGCATCATTGGCACAGTTGGGATAATGTGCTTTACCTGATCCATGGTAATCCTCAGCAGCTGCTTACCACTGCCCCAGTGCCTCACAAGGCACTATTGGTCCTTCGAGATAAGTAAATGTTTGCCAACTCATTTATTTCCGTTATGGGTGGCAAACTGATGCTGACATGGAGATGTTTCTGGATGGTGTTCTTTTAATTTTAATTGTGTGTTTACATTCCAAGTCCAATCTATGGCTATGCACAAGATGAGAAGAATTACATTTTTCAAACACCTGTAGTAACATAGCACCAATTGACCTCTATCCCTGGAAGCACGATGGTCCCACATTTTCTTGGTCTTGAGCTAGGTAGTCAAATACTTATGCCTCCTTTCTTAGGATGACCCTAGAAATAATCTATACTTAATATTCTCTCTACTAACGACCAGAACTTGCTTTAACATTGGCAGCATTGCAACTTTTTGGAGACCAAAAAGAGTCTGGTTAAGCAGGAGTGCATAGTCAACATGCATTAAATAATTTATGGAGACAACACAATGCTGAGGAGAAAACACATATGCTTCTGTGAAGCCTCCTGGAGACCAGAGTTCAAATCTTTTAGGAACTAATTGAACCAATTATCTACCATGCATTAGACCTTTGTACGTTTGTAGCTCGGAGTAAGATGATTGTCTTGTCCCAAGCACACACACATACAGATATCTGAATAGACTTCAAGAATCAGTTTTTGTACAGTGCTGTCAATTTCCGCTCTTATTGGAGCTTTGCAAACATTTTGCCCATACATTTCAGCAGCTTACAAGTAGGTGGTTCAGGCTGGGGGCTGGGGTGTCCGACTGCTCACTGGTAAATAATAACTAAGCCAGAGGAACTGGCATATTTGCTAGGCCCCAGCCTATGTTAAAGTGCACTTTGCAGAAATTGTACCATATCATTTGGTATGTTACTCTCCCAGGTAGTAGCAGGAATAGTACAATCAATTGTCACAGTCCATTCTTTTTCTTGATGACTGTACACACTTTTGTTCGGTTCCGAGGCCACCGAAGTCATCTGCGGCGTACCACAAGGATCATCACTCAGCCCCACCCTCTTCAACGTCTACATGAGCCCCCTCGCAGCCATCGCACGCCAACACAACCTCAACATCATCTCCTACGCCGACGACACCCAGCTGATCCTCTCCCTCACCAACGACCCCACAACCGCCAGAACCAACCTACATGAAGGGATGAAGGACGTAGCCGAGTGGATGAGGAACAGCCGCCTGAAACTGAACTCAGATAAGACGGAAGTCCTCATCCTAGGATCATCACCCTCCGCCTGGGACGACTCCTGGTGGCCCCCTGCCCTGGGCAACGCACCCAAACCAACGGACCACGCACGCAACCTGGGCTTCATCCTGGACTCCTCCCTCTCAATGACCCGACAAGTCAACACCGTCTCCTCGTCTTGCTTCAACATCCTACGCATGCTGCGCAAGATCTTCCGGTGGATCCCCACCGAAACCAGGAAGACGGTCACCCAGGCCCTCGTCACCAGCCGACTGGACTACGGCAACTCCCTCTACGCCGGAACCACAGCCAAACTTCAAAAAGACTCCAACGCATCCAGAACGCTGCAGCTCGACTCATCCTGGACATCCCCCGACACAGCCACATCGCCAGACACCTGAGAGACCTGCACTGGCTCCCCGTCAGCAAGAGAATCACGTTCCGACTCCTCACCCACGCACACAAAGCCCTCCACAACCAAGGCCCCAGATACCTCAACGACCGTCTGACCTTCTACACTCCCACCCGCCAGCTACGATCGACCAACCACGCCCTCGCCGCCGTCCCCCGCATCCGAAGAGCCACAACGGGAGGAAGATCCTTCTCCTACCTGGCTGCCAAGACGTGGAACTCCCTACCCATCCACCTCCGCCTTACCCAAGACCACCTCTCCTTCAGGAAGCAACTCAAGACCTGGCTGTTCGAACAGTAGCGGACCCCCCTCCCCCAAGCGCCTTGAGACCCTCCGGGTGAGTAGCGCGCTATACAAATGATTGATTGATTGATTGATTGATTGATTGACACACTGCAAGCCACATTTTATCTGTACTCCTATTTTGGTGGATATGTTAACTTTATGGGGGTCTTAAGTTCTTCAGGGAATAGTACACTGGAATTGCCTTTACTGTATTTATGCAGGGCAGGTTGCAGCATGTTCCCTGCTCTGACAAATTCTCTGTTGTGTCCTCTTTCTGAGTTTAAGCTCATTTGCCCACTCATTTTAACGAGAAGAATCAATGCAGAATTCGTCACACATTTGCACAGTTGAGCCACCAAACTCCAGTAAAACCTTGGAATTAAAAGCAATTTCTGAATTCATTGAGAGAGTTGCTTGCCTGGTGTTAGACCTGTGAGCCTTATGGTGGTCTTTCCCCAAACGTTTTGCCTTAACTCCTGCACTTTTTTCACATCTTGTTTTGTTAGCTTTAGGACTTTGTGCACTTTACCACTGCTAACCAGTGCTGAAGTACTTGTGCTCTGTCCTCTAAACATGGTAGAATTGGCTTGAAACCAATTGGCACATTTGTTTTACTTGTAAGCTCCTAGTAAAACGGTAACCCATGTACCCAGGGCTTGTAAATCAATGCAACTCCTGGGCCTGCATCACTGATTGTGCCATCCACTTAAGTAGCCCTGTAAAACATGTTCCAGGCCTGCCATTGCAGGCTGTGTGTGCAGTTGTAAACTGCCTTTTCTACCGGGCAAAATAAACCTTTTGCTAGGCCCAAACCTTCCTTTTTGATACATATGTCACCCATAGGGTAGGCCCTAAACAGCCCAGAGTTGAAAGGTGCACTGTATTTAAAAAGGTGGACATGTACTTTTAGGTTTTACATGTCCTGGTAGTAAAAACTCTTACATTAGTTTTTCACTACTGCAAGACCTACCTCTGGCATAGGATAACGCTGAGTTCCCTTATTACATTTAATAAGGGATAACTTTCAATTAGAAGCAGGTAGACAGATCGAGTTTGGTGTCTAAAGAATTGCAATTAAAAGCCCTTTTTAATGTTATAGTTAGATTTTAAGTCACAATTCTTAAAATGACACTTTTAGGAAGTTACAGAAAAAAAGAGATATCTAGCTGACTGTTTATTGTGCTGTCAGCTATTTAACAGACTGAGACCAAAATCACTAATAAGATGGTCTACATCATTTAATTATTCTTTTTTCTGAAAGATTCTTATGCATTTAAGAACAACACAGAGTAGAGATGGACAACGCTTCATAATTTACATAATGTGAAAATTAGGCTCAAAAAGAGATCAAAACAACAAATACAATTATAAACTCAATCAACAAGTGATTTCACAGGATAACAATTCACAAGTGACAAATAAAGTGAAAACATTGGGACTGAAACACATACAAATCAATTGTAAAGCTACTACCAGTCAAAACAAAAAGAGAGCAATAATGAGGTAACCCATATACCCATCAACACTGTTTAAATGGAGCACATTCGGGATACCATCCAACCGGGGTATTTACATTTCATGCAAAAGAGGATATATAGTTTGGAAAAAGTTTTTCCCTCAATTGCTATACTATTTATAACACTGGCTGATCCCCTGTTGGTTAAAGTTATGCCAACGCGTTTCGAAACCCTTTCTATTTTAAGGGATTCTCCTCAGGGCTGTGACTGGATTCTGTTATTGTTTCTAGAAATCACGTCAAGATCGTTGAGGGCCCGTTTTATCATGTTGTTGACCATAGGCTTGTGGCTCTTGATAATGTGAGCAGAGTTAGGGAAGTATTGGATGAGGCAGGTTTTGTTGTTTAGAAGGCACAAGTGCTTAAACATCCGTTATCTTCTTTATTTTTCCGGGGCTGCACTGGAGAAACTTCTCTCTGTGTCAGCCGTGATTTTAGCATTTGTTTAGCTTTCACATTAGGAAACCTGCTCCCAGCAGCAAAGATTAATTAATGTGGCCGTGAAGTCAAATGATTTTTCTAAACATCAGTAGGATTACCATCTCCTGTATAATATCTCTGTATAAAGTTCAGGCCCAACGTCATCCTTTAGGCCGACACAGTAACACAGCAAGGTAGGACCCCTGGGGAGACCTATGGGTATATATACAACACGTCTTGCTTAGGAAGATAGAGGAGACTGTGACTTCCCGGCTGACACACTGACCAGAGACGCTGAGGTTCCTGCATGCAGACGCTCCAGCTAGCAGTGGTCTAACATCCCTCGCGGGGTGTCCAACTCGAGACCAGGGCGGGGTACCACATTCTCTAAACTCTCAGGTAATGGGGTGGACTAGATCCTAGAGGGATTCCTGGCATAACACCTACACAGATGCTAGGTACATTTAGGTACATCTAGTTTGGGAGACATCGTAGGAGTACGCACTTTTATCATGTGTTTTATGTACTTGTATATATTCATGATTTCTGCAAGATGGTAGAACTATACCATCCCTTTACTTTCGTAGTATTGCTAATCATATATCTCTGCTACTGTCTAATGGTTGTTGCAGCTCATATATTCTACACTAGAATAACAACTGTTCAATAAATACTTATTGAAATGCCCAGACTGTTTATTCTATGTATCTCTCTGAGACAAACTAAGTGAGCACTAGTGACTGAGCGAAAGGTAGTATATTGTTTCCACGATCCTGGGGGATCAGGGTTGTCATGTTCTGAGGTTGCCAAGAACTATTCTCTCCCCGATAAGAGGAGACTCTAGTGGCAATGTGAGCTAGCTAATACAGACAGGCTAACGTATCCGGTGGGGGTGCACAGAATCAGTCTGCCACCAAACCCACAGTTTATGTTATCCAAACGTGCAGATCCTGTATAGGTAATATAGGAACTACACGACAAGCCCAGTTATAGTTCCAGCAGAACTGAAGCAGCATGGTGGTCGCCTTACAAAACTCAGTATCTGAGCCACTGAGCAACACATCTCCGATGCAGGACTTTGCATTTCAGTGCCACCACCCATCGGAATCCCCGATGCACAATGCATCTTCGACACAGAACTTCGCATCACAAGCCCCTCTTCGAAGGCATCCACAATGATGACACATGACCTCACATCACATCCTTGCAGCTTCCCAGAACTGCTATTGCCCAACACGTTCCCACACCAGGGCCTCACATTGTCTCTGCTGCACAAAGCATCCTCAACACAGTACTCGCGTTGCACCCCATCCAGGATTTAAGGTACTTTTGTCAGCAGGCCTGACTGGGTCCCCATAGCAGCACACTCTATCTCAGTCAGCCTAAACTAGTGACTTTGTCCAGGTCTAGTGCGACCAGACATCAACAGTTGGTGTTTTTTGCCCTTTGGCGCTATTTTCATGTAAATCTTTATAATTGCATATCTCCAGTTCTTCTTATTGGATTTGTGTAATTTTGAGCTTAAATTATTAATTAAAAATATCTATTTTTCTAAATTGGTGTGGGATTTTTCTTGTGTTATGTTTCACTTTATTACTGTTTGAATTGCTGAATACTTTACACTTTTCCTCTAAGTTAAGCCTGACTGCTGTGTGCCAAGGTACCAGAGGGTTGAGAACAGGTTAATTTGGGGTTTGCTTGTGACTTCACACTGACAAGGATTGTGGTTGCTGCTTGAGAAGGGTTTCTGCCTCCTTAATCAGTAACCCACATTTCTTACACCTAGCTTTCCTTTCCATAGAGTCATGTTTCCTTTAATATTTGGGCACCATGTTTTTTCTTATACATTTATGTCATCAGTCATGAAGATTGACATTAACCCATTTTTTCACACTTGAGGGTAATGATCATTCTCACCTCGAACCAAAAATATAAAATCTGAGAAATAATGCTATTAAGAAGCTAAGACAAATACATGGTCCAGCTCCGCCTATTGAACCAAAGAAAAATGAGAGTATGTGTGAGCAGTAGATAAGATAACATTTCTGTGGAAAGATCAAAGATGTAAACCCTGTAAAACGGGCTACTATCAAACTTCACAATAAGTGCTCTTTTTACTTTGCAATCTGCATTAAACTAATGTTGTCTTACTCAGATAATCACATGTAGGTGTACTACCGTTAGTCTAGCACATCAAATCCAAACTGTTCACAAAAAAGTATTCTCAAAATATGAAATAATATCAATGAAGAGAAACCGTGTTTATCAAGCAGTCTTTACTAAGGAAGGCCTTGGCCAAGCAGTCATTACCATGCATGTGTGTTTACTATGCATGCATCTTTACCACACATGCATTTACCAGACATAGTGGTAAGTAATGGTACATATAAGTAAGTTATTTTAGTAACTTAAGAAATATTTAATTGTGATTCTTTTAAATATATTTAATATGAGATAATTGTAAAAAATATATATATGAATAATACGTCTTTGGGACGGGATGCAAGGGATATAGCAGTTTTGGCTGGGCAAGTGCATTAATACTCATGTATTACCGTTTAATACTTGGGTATTCATTTTTCAAGAAAAATATAAATAAAATTATACATTAAATACAATATTAAATATGCATAATAAGTTTTAGGGGCGGAACGCTGCAATGGATATAGGGGTATTGGGAGGGGAAGTGTGTTAATTTTTTGGTAGTAACTAATAATACATGGGTATTAATTTCGAAATGTAAGTTATGAATAAAATATTGATTTATTACATTTTAAAATATGCATCATACGTTTTAGGGACAGGATGCAAGGGATATAAGGGTGCTGGGTGGGGAAGTGTATGAATACAAAAACAACAGTTGATGGACAGAATGCAGAACAATGTCATACATTCACCCCAGTACAGAGATCTGGGCCTAAATCCATCGTTTTTTTGCTCACCATGCCATTCCAGTTTGAACCCAGCCATATGCAAATCAGTCTTGACCCTGTGCCTCATGGGAACAGTCCAGCCCGAACTGCCAAGCCAGGTCCTCCCTGGACTGGAAACAAGCATCCTAGGACCGGTTTCGGGGTTTCACCCCTCTTCAGCCAGGATAGCTTGATTCCAGTGGCATGGAGAGCACGGGACCCACGTCTGGGCATACCCGTCCCACTCGGGGTGACAAATGCAAAAACAACAGTTGATGGACAGAATGCAGAACAATGTCATACATTCACCCCAGTACAGAGATCTGGGCCTAAATCCATCGTTTTTTTGCTCACCATGCCATTCCAGTTTGAACCCAGCCATATGCAAATCAGTCTTGACCCTGTGCCTCATGGGAACAGTCCAGCCCGAACTGCCAAGCCAGGTCCTCCCTGGACTGGAAACAAGCATCCTAGGACCGGTTTCGGGGTTTCACGCCTCTTCAGCCAGGATAGCTTGATTCCAGTGGCATGGAGAGCACGGGACCCACGTCTGGGCATACCCGTCCCACTCGGGGTGACAAATGCAAAAACAACAGTTGATGGACAGAATGCAGAACAATGTCATACATTCACCCCAGTACAGAGATCTGGGCCTAAATCCATCGTTTTTTGCTCACCATGCCATTCCAGTTTGAACCCAGCCATATGCAAATCAGTCTTGACCCTGTGCCTCATGGGAACAGTCCAGCCCGAACTGCCAAGCCAGGTCCTCCTTGGACTGGAAACAAGCATCCTAGGACTGGTTTCGGGGTTTCACCCCTCTTCAGCCAGGATAGCTTGATTCCAGTGGCATGGAGAGCACGGGACCCACGTCTGGGCATACCCGTCCCACTCGGGGTGACAAATGCAAAAACAACAGTTGATGGACAGAATGCAGAACAATGTCATACATTCACCCCAGTACAGAGATCTGGGCCTAAATCCATCGTTTTTTGCTCACCATGCCATTCCAGTTTGAACCCAGCCATATGCAAATCAGTCTTGACCCTGTGCCTCATGGGAACATGCCAGCCCGAACTGCCAAGCCAGGTCCTCCCTGGACTGGAAACAAGCATCCTAGGACCGGTTTCGGGGTTTCACCCCTCTTCAGCCAGGATAGCTTGATTCCAGTGGCATGGAGAGCACGGGACCCACGTCTGGGCATACCCGTCCCACTCGGGGTGACAAATGCAAAAACAACAGTTGATGGACAGAATGCAGAACAATGTCATACATTCACCCCAGTACAGAGATCTGGGCCTAAATCCATCGTTTTTTTGCTCACCATGCCATTCCAGTTTGAACCCAGCCATATACAAATCAGTCTTGACCCTGTGCCTCATGGGAACAGTCCAGCCCGAACTGCCAAGTCAGGTCCTCCTTGGACTGGAAACAAGCATCCTAGGACCGGTTTCGAGGTTTCACCCCTCTTCAGCCAGGATAGCTTGATTCCAGTGGCATGGAGAGCACGGGACCCACGTCTGGGCATACCCGTCCCACTCGGGGTGACAAATGCAAAAACAACAGTTGATGGACAGAATGCAGAACACTGTCATACATTCACCCCAGTACAGAGATCTGGGCCTAAATCCATCGTTTTTTTGCTCACCATGCCATTCCAGTTTGAACCCAGCCATATGCAAATCAGTCTTGACCCTGTGCCTCATGGGAACAGTCCAGCCCGAACTGCCAAGCCAGGTCCTCCATGGACTGGAAACAAGCATCCTAGGACCGGTTTCGGGGTTTCACCCCTCTTCAGCCAGGATAGCTTGATTGCAGTGGCATGGAGAGCACGGGACCCACGTCTGGGCATACCCGTCCCACTCGGGGTGACAAATGCAAAAACAATAGTTGATGGACAGAATGCAGAACAATGTCATACATTCACCCCAGTACAGAGATCTGGGCCTAAATCCATCGTTTTTTGCTCACCATGCCATTCCAGTTTGAACCCAGCCATATGCAAATCAGTCTTGACCCGGTGCCTCATGGGAACAGTCCAGCCCGAACTGCCAAGCCAGGTCCTCCCTGGACTGGAAACAAGCATCCTAGGACCGGTTTCGGGGTTTCACCCTCTTCAGCCAGGATAGCTTGATTCCAGTGGCATGGAGAGCACGGGACCCACGTCTGGGCATACCCGTCCCACTCGGGGTGACGAATGCAAAAACAACAGTTGATGGACAGAATGCAGAACAATGTCATACATTCACCCCAGTACAGAGATCTGGGCCTAAATCCATCGTTTTTTTGCTCACCCAGCCATATGCAAATCAGTCTTGACCCTGTGCCTCATGGGAACAGTCCAGCCCGAACTGCCAAGCCAGGTCCTCCCTGGACTGGAAACAAGCATCCTAGGACCGGTTTCGGGGTTTCACCCCTCTTCAGCCAGGATAGCTTGATTCCAGTGGCATGGAGAGCACGGGACCCACGTCTGGGCATACCCGTCCCACTCGGGGTGACAAATGCAAAAACAACAGTTGATGGACAGAATGCAGAACAATGTCATACATTCACCCCAGTACAGAGATCTGGGCCTAAATCCATCGTTTTTTTGCTCACCATGCCATTCCAGTTTGAACCCAGCCATATGCAAATCAGTCTTGACCCTGTGCCTCATGGGAACAGTCCAGCCCGGCTTGGCAGTTCAAGCTGGACTGTTCCCATGAGGCACAGGGTCAGACTGATTTGCATATGGCCATGTCTGAACTGTGGTGGCGGAGTGAGCTAAAGAATGATGATGGATTAAACCCAGATCAGTTGACTGGGGGTGAGTGCTTGCAATGTTCAACATTCCGTCCATCATCCCCTTTGGTTTTGCTATGTTCGCCCTAAGTTGGCAGGGTATGCCCAGACGTGGGTCCCTTGCTCACTTTGCCACTGGATTCAAGATAGCCTGCCTGATGACGGCTGTAAGCCAGAAACCGGTCCCAGGATGCTTGTTTCCGGTCCAGGGAAGACATGGCTTGGCAGTTCGGGCTGGACTGTTCCCATGAGGCACAGGGTCAGACTGATTTGCATATGGCCATGTCTGAACTGTGGTGGCGGAGTGAGCTAAAGAATGATGATGGATTAAACCCAGATCAGTTGACTGGGGGTGAGTGCTTGCAATGTTCAACACTCCGTCCATCAACCCCTTTGGTTTTGCTATGTTCGCCCTAAGTTGGCAGGGTATGTCCAGACGTGGGTCCCTTGCTCACTTTGCCACTGGATTCAAGATAGCCTGGCTGATGACGGCTGTAAGCCAGAAACCGGTCCCAGGATGCTTGTTTCCGGTCCAGGGAAGACATGGCTTGGCAGTTCGGGCTGGACTGTTCCCATGAGGCACAGGGTCAGACTGATTTGCATATGGCCATGTCTGAACTGTGGTGGCGGAGTGAGCTAAAGAATGATGATGGATTAAACCCAGATCAGTTGACTGGGGGTGAGTGCTTGCAATGTTCAACACTCCGTCCATCATCCCCTTTGGTTTTGCTATGTTCGCCCTAAGTTGGCAGGGTATGCCCAGACGTGGGTCCCTTGCTCACTTTGCCACTGGATTCAAGATAGTCTGGCTGATGACGGCTGTAAGCCAGAAACCGGTCCCAGGATGCTTGTTTCTGGTCCAGGGAAGACATGGCTTGGCAGTTCGGGCTGGACTGTTCCCATGAGGCACAGGGTCAGACTGATTTGCATATGGCCATGTCTGAACTGTGGTGGTGGAGTGAGCTAAAGAATGATGATGGATTAAACCCAGATCAGTTGACTGGGGGTGAGTGCTTGCAATGTTCAACACTCCATCCATCATCCCCTTTGGTTTTGCTATGTTCGCCCTAAGTTGGCAGGGTATGCCCAGACGTGGGTCCCTTGCTCACTTTGCCACTGGATTCAAGATAGCCTGGCTGATGACGGCTGTAAGCCAGAAACCGGTCCCAGGATGCTTGTTTCCGGTCCAGGGAAGACATGGCTTAGCAGTTCGGGCTGGACTGTTCCCATGAGGCACAGGGTCAGACTGATTTGCATATGGCCATGTCTGAACTGTGGTGGCGGAGTGAGCTAAAGAATGATGATGGATTAAACCCAGATCAGTTGACTGGGGGTGAGTGCTTGCAATGTTCAACACTCCGTCCATCATGCCCTTTGGTTTTGCTATGTTCGCCCTAAGTTGGCAGGGTATGCCCAGACGTGGGTCCCTTGCTCACTTTGCCACTGGATTCAAGATAGCCTGGCTGATGACGGCTGTAAGCCAGAAACCGGTCCCAGGATGCTTGTTTCCGGTCCAGGGAAGACATGGCTTGGCAGTTCGGGCTGGACTGTTCCCATGAGGCACAGGGTCAGACTGATTTGCATTTGGCCATGTCTGAACTGTGGTGGCAGAGTGAGCTAAAGAATGATGATGGATTAAACCCAGATCAGTTGACTGGGGGTGAGTGCTTGCAATGTTCAACACTCCGTCCATCATCCCCTTTGGTTTTGCTATGAAGTGTATGAATACTCAGGCATTATCTAATAATACTTGGGTATTAGTTTTTAAATACCAATTATAAGTAAAAGAAAAGATTAAATAGATTTTAATATGTTTATCAGATGTTTTAGAGATGGGATGCAAGGGATATAGAGTTATTTGGTGAAGCATACTAATATGCAGGTATTAACCAGTAATATTTTGATAATAATTTTTAGATACAAATTAAATGTAATCTTTTTACCAAAGAATAGACAGCTCACTCACAGGTCCCACAGCTGGGTTCCAGGTATATAATGCCCAGAATAATGTTAATTATTTATGATTCAATTGACAAGAAAATAAGTCGTTGTCCTTATTATCTTGCCCGCATATCTTCTGGCAATCCTTCCTAAGATAATCAGAACACTTAGGGGTCGATTCCGATTCGGGCCGGAAATTTCTCCGATTGAGCCGGACCCGGAGAGATTTCCGACCGAATCGGACCCGTGCAGTCCGACCGAACGAGTACGATGCGTCCGTATGTTATCGGACTCGAGTCGGTCGGACTCCCATTGAAGTCAATGGGAGCCGGTCGTACAACGCGTACGCGGGCTCCCATTGACTCAATGGGTGCGAAGTCGGACAAGGGCGCCCCTACAGCGGGTACGCGGCGAAGCGATTCGTGCCGTACACGCACAGGTAGGGGGACCCATGGGTCCCCCTGTGTGCGACTCGCGCGGCTACGCGTACAGGGGGTCTGACACGGACCCCCAAAGTACGGCTCCGACAGCTCTTACGAGCCGGAGTGCGCGGCTCGGTCGGACTGCTCGCGGCGCGCATCGTACTTACCCGGCCGGGAAACGTCTCCATTGCGCGGTGCGAGTCGGAGTCCGAGCGAGTCGGTCGGAGCGGTTCGAGCCGGGATCGAGTCGGTCGGAGCGGTCGGGACGCCCGGACGAAGTCGGTCGGAGTTTTCGCATCGTACTCGCTCGGCCGGACCCGCGTACGGTTCGGTCGGGAAACAGGGCTCCGAATCGGATCCGGTAAAGCCGAATCCGATTCGGAGCCCTACCGGCCGAGATCGGAATCGGCCCCTTATTGTTTTAACCCTTAGCCCTATTATTGCTTTCCTTTCAAGTATAAAGTAGTCTTCATAAATAACGCTGGTGGTGTCTAATATTCTTTGGCAAATATATAATAAAATGTACTTTAAATTGCAATACTCCTACTTCATCTAAACATCTCAGTATTTTTTCATATGAAGTGGCTGACCTTGAACTATAGAAAGAGAGTTTACTGCACAAACCTCTGCTGTTCGTGATTCAGAGAAGGCACCTAATTGTTTAACCTAGAAGCAGATGCACTTCTATTCAGAAATACCTCTAACACTTCAATATATATGGTCATATGTTTCCATTTTGATAGCCACCCATGCCTACAAATGCCTCTACAACACCGGACTCCAATATCTCAACGAAAGAATCTCCTTCCACATACCCAAGAGAAACCTCCGAACAACAGATGACCTCGCTGAAACCCTGCGCATCTGCAGAGCCAGAACAGGGTGAAGAGCCTTCTCCTACATCGCAGCTAAAACCTGGAACGAGCTCCCGATCAACATCAGATGCGCCCCCACTCTTCTTTTTTTCTTTTATTAAATTATTTTTTATTTTTCACCATTACTTTAAATACATGAGGATTTCATGAGGGTAAACATTAAACAGCAACATATGAGCTGGGAGCAAAATAACAGCTTCATCATTATTATATAAAAAAAAAAAACAGCATTTTAGAACAAATAAATAAAAAGACAATTTTTTCTCAAACAATCCGGTAACATACTAGAGCCTTATGGCACATTTAATTACCATCCTTCCATCTTTCGAGAGGGGCCCAAATGTTTTCTCCTTTCCTTCTTACTTTTGGCCCTTTTTTTTATATACCCCTTTTTCTAAGTTATAGGTGGCTAATAATCTACCCAACCATTGCTGGAATCCAGGTGCCAGGGGATCCAACCAAGCTGCAGCAATACATATTCTAACCACTGCCATGGCTATGAAGAGAAAAGGACGATAGCCCTCCAACACATCATTATTGCTGATTCCCAGCAGTATAAGTTGGGCTGTTAGATTCATTTTTATTTTCAGCGATATATACATAAAGTTTTCAATTTCGCCTAACAAAGGGGCTGATTACGATGGCGGGCAGAAAAGCATTCCGACTGCTGTGCTAGCGGGAAATTTCCGCCCGCAGGTACCGCGGCATAACCACCGGCTAGATTAGGATGCACTGCCAGAAACTCCCTACCGCGGCGGTCGGATTCCAGGATTCAGTGGCGGAAAAGCTGAAAATCCGTCCGCGGCGGGTGGATTTGCTGCGGAAAGGCCAAAGACCGCCGTTTCCCCAGCAGACTGGAACACATGGAGCTATCCGCAGTATTGCCACCGCCATCCTCGAATGGCCGGATTCTCCGCAGCGATGTGGTGGGCTTTTTGAGGCATCGTGATTTGACCGCCGGTCGTGAACACATTCCGCATGGCGGAACCTCTCTTTTGGCTCCGTCCGCTACTGGTGCGGATGGAGATTTTCGGCGGAACCCGGAACACCGCAGCAGATGGGAAATGGGCTATCTACGCCCATCATAATACGGTGGACGTAAAGACCGCCGATGGAGTGCGGAAAAGGGCATTTTCTGCCACCGCCAGCACGGCGGATGTGCCTCAGCCCGCCATCATAATCAGCCCCCAAGTACCTAAAACAGGGCATGTCGCAAACATATGTGTCAGGTCGGCTTCAGTTCTACTACAGCGAGGGCATGTGATTCCATCCTGACCGCCCCACTGAGCAATTCTGGCAGGGGTTTGGTATAATGAGAACAGTGTTTTGTAATGTTGTGCCTGTAACCCTGCCGACCGGAGCACCGTCCTCCCGAGTTCCAGAGACTCTAAAAATATATTGTATTCTGTGCCCAGCTTCTGTTCCCATTTAGACCCATGTTTCTCCAGGTCATCCTGGGTGAGCGTAATCAGCTGCGAGTAAACCTGGCTAATGGTGCACCCTTCTTCAGATCCAACCACATCCACAACACCAACATTATTAAAGCCCATTATACCCCCTTTCTTTTGACTTAGATAGCTACGGACCTGCAGATATTTAAAAAAATCCGTAGTATGTATCCCAAATCTAGTTTGTATATCGCTAAATGCTAACACACCCGATGTATCTAGAAGGTCCCCTATCGAAGGGATTCCTGCATCCTCCCATCTTGCCATGATGTTATCCCGAAAGATCTCTGGCATAGTTGGATTTTTAAAGAGTTGCGTATAGTAATTCAGCCGGCCAAGCCCAACTTTTCGTTTAAGGAATGCCCAAATCTTAAAAGCTGCTTGCAGAGTTTTAAACCTAACTTTTTTGTAATAGCTTGGCTCACTAAAGTTCAGGAAGCAACCCCGTATGGCCTCGCCTAATAATAATTCGTAAACGTCCTCTGACCCGGGTTGGTTTCTCTGCTCTTCTGTTTTCCCTCCCAGTAATACATGCATATATTGAAGGGTGGCCGCCCAATAGTATAGTTTTAGATCAGGGACTCCTCATCCTCCTTTCTCCCTTGTTAATGTCATGAATTGGAGTGCTCTTCTAGTATTACCCTGTGACCAAATGAACCTATTAAGGATACTTTCCATTTCTTTGAACCAGGACTTCCCAAACTCCAGAGGGATAGACCTGAAGAGATATAGTATCTTGGGGAGAAACAGCATCTTTATTATATTGCATCTACCTACAATAGATAGGTGAATATTATGCCTCCTATCAAAATCCTTTTTCCCTTTGCTTATTATTGGAGCGATGTTAACCTCTACTAACTGCTCAAGTTCCGATGTAATGTTTACCCCTAGGTATGTAGCCATGCTTGTGACCCGTGTATCCGCAAAAGCGGACACCCTATTGACAACGATTTGAGCTTTCTGCTGGTTGAGCTTGTAACCTGAGACTAGCCCAAATGCTGCGGCTTCGCTACCTATTTCGTTAACTGCAGTTTGCGGGTCGGGTGTAACAACTGCCAGATCGTCCGCGTAAGCTAGGATTTTTGTCTCCAGCTCCTGAAATCTCATTGGTTTAATTATACGGTTTCCTCCAATTCTTCGTATCAGCGGGTCAATGTATATAGCAAAGAGTAGGGGGGAGCAGGGACACCCCGGTCGAGTTCCCCTCGAGATCTGTATTGGTTCTGTATACTCCCCATTAACTCTAAAGCGGGCCACCGGTTTCTGATAAAGACCCATGATTGCCTTAATAAATCCTTCTCTTAGCCCATACCGTTTGAGGGCCCTCCACAGGTAGTCCTAGGAGACCCTATCGAACACCTTCTCAGCATCAAGCAGAATAAGTGCCATAGGGTCCCCTGTGATGGCTGTTACATCGAAAAGTGTTATTACCCTACGGACGTGTTCAGGGGTTCCTCTTTCAGGTATAAACCCGTGCTGACGTGGATGGATTACTTTACTTATGATAGAACTTAGGCGAGTAGCAAAACTTTTCGAGAAGATTTTGGAGTCTCTATTCATTAAAGTGATAGGTCTATATAATCCTGGTTCTTGCGGGGGTTTTCCCTTTTTTAAAAAGACGACTATTACTGCCTGAGCCCAGGACCCGGTTGTTGAGTTCCCGGCTTGTGCCTGTCTAAACGTTTCTATCATATCCTGCTTTATTACATGATAGAAAAGTTTATAAAATTCCAAAGGGATCTGATCTGGCCCCACTGCCTTGTCCCATGGAAGAGTCATCAAGGCATTGTGTATTTCTTCCTCTGATATATTCATCTCCATAAAATCTATATCATTCGTGTCAAATTGCTCTATTTGAATGTCATTCAAATATTTACTGACCACGTGACGGGGCGACGCAAATTCATCCTGATACAATTCACTATAGTATTTATGGAATACCTCCCGTATACCCGTAGGTTCTTTGACCAAATTCCCATCTTTATCCTGTATCTCGACTATCTCCCCCATTACCCTTCTCTGTCTCGTCCGCACTGCCAGCATGTGACCTACTTGCTTGCTGAGTTCATAGCACCCGTCGCGCCATGCTAAGTATTTTTCAGCTGCCTTGGTCGATGTAATTTCCCCAATTACAGCTTTAGTCACCGCGATTTTGTGCGTCCAAACCTCAACCGATGCCCCTTGTGCTATTGCCTTTATCAGCTCCTCCTCGAGAACAGCCATTGTTTTATAAAGTGTATTAGCTTGTTCGGTTTCTTTTTTCCTTCTTTGGAGACTATAGCTAAGGGTCTCACCTCTAACCCCAGCTTTAAGAGCATCCCAGACCATCCCCGTGCTAGCGCTGCCCCTATTTATTTCCAAAAAGCCCTAAATCCAGGTGTTCATGTGTGCGATATAGTCTGGGTCTCTTAGCAAGCCTCTCTCGAATGTCCAAGCTGGGCCTTTCCTCTCTGCCCCCCTGAGATTAACAGTTAATACTAGAGCGTTATGGTCTGAAAACACTCTAGGGTGCTTTTCTATGACACTATCTGAGGCTAACTGGGAAGAGGTGAAAAAATAATCTAATCGTACTACCATTTTGTGTGGGGCAGGGTAATACGTACTCCCAGGATCTGGAGCTTTAGTCGATGCCCAGATGTCAACCAAACCGTTGTCTTGAATCAACGACAGCAAAGCCCTACACACCTTATTTTTACGGCCTGTGTATTTGCTGGAGCCCTCCTCCCATCTGATGCCCAAGCCATTGATGTTTAAGTCGCCACATAATATGACTGGTGTTCCTCGTGAGGCAAGCTCTGAATTCACCTCCGTCAGGACCTCTGGGACATCACCCATTGACCCGTACATGGAACCGAGGGTAAAGCTGAATTCCCGACAGCAACCTTCTGCCAACACCCACCGCCCAAGTTTATCGGCCTGGCGGTTCTTGCATTTTACATCACTCCTACGAGATAATATAGCGACCACTTTTGTCCTGGCCCCCTGTGATGTGTTCACAACCAGGTTATACCCAAGCTGCTCCATTAATTTAGCTCTGGACCCCTCTATGTGTATCTCCTGTAAGCACAGAATATCTGCCCTAAGCCTTTTCAATTCTATTGCAATCCTTTGCCTTTTATTTTGATCATTCAAACCACACACATTAATTGATGCTATTCGACTTTTCAACATGTACTATCGGAAAAAACATTCCCTAACTTTGTGCTCCCCCGTCTTGTCCTAAGATCCTCTTGTTTCATATCTGTGCTGTTTATATATGACTGTTGTCCCCTAATTGACTCATGATCTTCAAAAACCAAATTTCCCCTCCTGTTTCCTCCCCCCTCTCCCAGTTCCACCCCCTCTTGCCCTGCCTCCTTCTCTCTCCTCCCCCGACCCTACCCCCCGCCCCCCCCTGCTTTAGCAAACGGGTCATAGCAAGACCCATGTGATGCCGCCTGACAGGCCAACCGAGGTGCCCCCGTGCCCTATCCCCCAACCCCTGTAAATTAAACACTTTCTACATGATATGCCACCTTGCCCCCACTTGTGAGAGCAGGAAACGAGTAAGGTGATAGTTAAAAGAGAAAATACACAAAAAAAAGAGAAAAAAGAACCCCTCATCCCATGCTTTCAATTATTTTTGTACTGTTTTCTACTAGTGATTATTACATTCTTCCCTCATTCCATTTTAATCAGTTAATGGAAACATATCTGTCCCCGTCACCCAGCCTCCAGGTGTCATAGCGTCATGCTCTATTTTTGTGTTACCCCTGTAGCCCCGGGTTCTCTTGTCTCCTGTAGTTCTTTCAGATACTCTTGAGCCTTAATTTCTGATGACAGCACCCTGACTTTTCCCCTGTATACAATTTTAAGGCGTGCAGGACTCAACAAATACGCCTCGGCGCCAAGTGTCTGGAATGGGGAAATTAATTGGCGTAATCTCCATCGCCTTTCCACCGTGGTGTGGCAAAAATCTGGACGTGCGAAGAAGGTATGACCGTTGTAAGATCGTTTT
This sequence comes from Calotriton arnoldi, assembly GCA_963921515.1. Taxonomy (NCBI): domain Eukaryota; kingdom Metazoa; phylum Chordata; class Amphibia; order Caudata; family Salamandridae; genus Calotriton; species Calotriton arnoldi. The sequence continues at coordinate 1,391,593 of CAWUFW010003527.1, forward strand.
GCATCTGGTCTTGCCTTATCTGAGATGGACTGTCGAAGGAGGAAATTCCCAAAGAAGACCAGGATCGCCCTAGGTCATTCTAATTGCCCTGCCGTGGTATTTTTTCTCTGAGTCAGTGGGAGTCGATGGGCCCGCAGAATCTCAGTGTCCCAGTTCCAGTGTGAAAGCTCAGGGAAGGCTCCTTTCAAAAGATCTACCATAAAGGTTTCTTGCATCACTGCCTTTGCTATTTTCCGCAATCCCCAGGAATCATAAGTTGTTTCGGCGCTGGCGATTCTCAAAGTCTTCTAATTTCCACATCATGTCACCAGCCTGTTTCTCTTGGAGCTCCTTGTGCTCCTGCATTTTCCCTAGCTCGCTCTCGAGGGTCGCAGTTCTTTCCTCGACATGGGACACCCTTTCTTTAATTTCCGAGCACATCTTGCCCACCTTCCGGATTGATCCCTGTAATTTCTTTGTAGCCTGGTGTGCTCTACAATTTTCTTGGCGAGCTTCCCCTTGCATTTGCTTAAGGGTGGCATAAATTAAATCCATCGAGGGAGCGTCTTTAGGGCTGAGAGTGGCGCTAGAAGCCATTTGGGTCTGGTCAACCATGCCTTCGTTATATACCTGGCTTGTGGCTGAGTAATCCCATTTTAGCCTGCGGATGGATTTGCCATTGCTGTCTGTTCAATGATTTTTCCCCCTGGGTTTCGACCTACGCTTTAGAGTAGCTGCCCTGTCTTGGCTTTTATTAACAGAAGAGTCATCGGTCCCTGATTCTTCGTCCGTGAGCCCAGGGGTGGACGTTGAGAGCTCTAACTCATCTGTGAGAGAGAAAAACTTTTCTCCCCACCCATAATCCGGTGATCCCATTGGATTCTTCAGCCATACCTCGCCCAGCTGTTCTTTGAGTGCTGTTGCCTCATTCTGGTAAATATCTGTGGGGGTGTGTCGTGGCACAGATTCACTCATAGTTTCCCTCATCATGTTAGTATTAGTTCCATTGCCAAACTCAGATTCAGTTAGTAATGAAAAGCTGCCTGGGATAGAAATAAGACTCTCAGTACCTGTCAAATTAGATGGTGCACCTCCACTTAAGCTCTCGTTCTGTGTCATCGTTGCCTGGGCTGATACCTGCAGGCTAGGATTCTGCTGCTCCTCATTTCGCTCCTCACCCCACTCTGTTGCTGGTTGCTGTACCAACACGTCTACTGCTGGGGCTGCGGCTACAGGGTCGTGGCTGGAAGAGACAGTTCCGGCGTTCTCCTTCACAGTTTCCATGGGCAGAGGCACAGACAGAGACAGGGATTCCTCTGCCGTGGCCGCACCACTGGAAAATGCCTCCGTGATTAGTGCTTGTTTGCCACGGTCTCCGGAGGTAATTCAGCGGTTACATTGCCTCGCCGGAGACCACGGCCCGCCGCTGCACCTCCAGGGTCTTTTGCTGCATCATTCGGCGCTCTATGTACTTTTGGGGCCATGTACACGGCCTGCAGTAGCCTCCAGCGAGCGTGGACCGCCAAATCTATGGTACCCCTGAGAAAGGAGGCAACACGCCCCTCCAACCACCGCAATCCTCTCCAGCGAGTTAAAATGCCGCTCACCACCAGGTAAGGGGAATCAGTGCATTGCATTCCAGTGCTTATTCCGTTCTAAGCATTTATTTTGCTTTTTAGTCTATCTTTCCTCGCAAGCAGGGTTTCCCTCAGGGACAGTAGCAGGGCACCGGGGCAGCTCTCTCCCGGCGTTCAGTCAGCCGCCATCTTGCTCTGCGCCCCCACTCTTCACATCTGCAGGAGGACCCTCAAAAACTGGCTCTTCGACTGACCGGAGCTGCACACTCCCCCCCCCTAGCGCCTTGAGACCCTTACGGGTGAGTAGCGCGCTTCACAATTCCCTGATTGATTGATGGATAGCCTGGCAGAAATTTTCCAATGATGCATCATGATTATCCATTTTTGGCATATTGCCATGTAGATATTTGCGACTTCCTTAGAAATCCCTCTCTTTACTCCAATGCTACAAAATGTATTACTTAATTAAAACTTTAACCAGCTTGGATTCTTCATTGATATACTTTCATCACCCCTGCCCATCCTTTGATCTACATCAGTTATAGTTTGTCCTGCCCCCTTACCCACACGTATGTGTACCACAAACAGTGCAGCCCAATAGCCCAGGGTATCTGGGCAATTATAACTCAACCGAAAAAAATTGATTTCTTTAAAATCAGCCAAAAAGAATCACTTGATTAATATTGCATCTCAGGGTAATATTTTTTTACCTCTGTGTTCAAATCATAAATGTATTGGGGCAAATCTCCACTAATTAAGCCACATAAAGTTTAAAGGAACTTATTGTTGCACTTTATTTATTTAAAAAAAAATCATTATTAATGAAAGCATACATATAAGATTTCACGAATACTCCCTTAGGAACAAGGGCAACATATTGTGAATAACAGCACTGTGCATGTGATGAGTCGAGAGGTGAACAAAGTGCAAAGAATCCCACAAAAAAACATAAACATTTGGCTGGTAGCAAATCATATGAGTGAAGATAAATGTTACTTTTTAAATAAGGCATCTTAGTAAATTATAAACAGTCCAAATTTCAATTTTAGTCAATGTTTCGATCCCCTAAGAAATCACATTAAGCCAATGTCTGCAGCAGAACCAGAGATAAAGTATGTAGCACCATGGGAAAGTATAATAGTTAGCCTTTCAGAATTACTAATTAGGCTGAGAAAAATTAATTAGGCAATAATCAGTTGTCTTACAACTGATACATGGATCAGAATTATTACCCGTAAAAATACCATTATGGGGCTCCTCAGAAAATCACAATGGGCTAATGAAATTTTTTGTTGAACTCTAGTCTGATTGCACATTGGTGGTCTCAGTTGACTCACTTTTACAAGCTGGTAAAATGTTTATGATTTGGGCTTCAACTTAACCATCTGACCAGAGGGTTGATAGAATGTCTAATTACATACTGGTAATCTTCTTTACTCCTAGTCCTATTGTCATCATCTCATCGGAACTAATGAGGTGGGGTCCACTTCCCTAGACACAAAGAGGAAGAACAAGAAGGTAAGTAATATTGCCCCTCCCCATGAAGCTGGAGCCTATATAGGCAATACTTACCCAAAGTTCCTCCTGAATTACCTCTCCTAGCACACCAAATATGAAAGCCACATCCCCTTGTCACCTTCATCACTGTAGGAAAGTCATCCTTTTTGCCCTGAACACTCCCATTGTCTGACTGATACTGGTGGTTACTGACTCTGGAAGTGCCTTGAGCTCTGCTAACAATTGGTTAAGATAGCCTACCTGTAAGTCCCTAGTATATGGTAGGGCATGTAGGTTTAGAGACCACAATGGACGTATTGCACTTACGTGTGCACTGCTGTGGTGTCTGGTTATTTTAAAGCCAGGCCCGCTGAGCAGGATGGTTTTAAAATAAAACTGTGTCCAACTTTACCTTTGGAATTAAAAGTACTTCCAAAGTCCAGAACTACTTTTTTATTACATGTACATCACTCCTAAGGTCTGCCCTAGGAGTTCCAAGGGTAGGGTGCCTTGTTATAAAAATCAGGGACGTTCTAAAATATGTTTTATGTGCCCTGGTGAAGAATAAAACAACCAAAGTAATTTGTCCCCATTTTAGTGCTGCTGACTCCATAGGCTAACATGGGAAGGCTTTATTAAACTTTAATAAAGTCTAATGTTTGACAGGATATAGCTAGCAGCATAATTAAAAGTATCATGATATCACACAATAGTTACAATTAATCCAACAATTTGACAAGGTGGGAGTTATTTTATCTATTGCAATAAAGTAGTTTTAGAACGTACTCCCCTGAAGTTACCAAAAAGAGCCCTGTAGTAGCCTCTTCTGATTGGCCAGCCTCTGACAGTCTGAGCCAAGCTGCTCTCTGATTAGATCTGAAGAGGCCTTGGGCTGAAACAATACAGCCATTTGGTGGGAGGAGATTTGCTTCCTGGAGAAGCCAGGGACAGGAAGGGGGCCGGGGAGATAAACTGGTCTTCAAAGGTAAAAGCACAGTTGTCACAGGACCCAGGCCAGCCCCCACTTTCTTGATCTCCAGCCAAATGGGAGCCCCTCTACTTAGATTAGGAGAGGGTGAACCAAAATTTCAAGTACTACAAGGGGCTAAAAGGGGAGTGTTGAGTAAAGTTAGTCACACCTTTGGGTTGGGGTAGCCAGACCTGCAATCAAATGAGAGATTTTCTCCATTTTGATTTTCAGAAGATTTTGATCTGCACAACAGAGGGCTGCACTCAGAAGGACTGCACCTGCTGCACTCTAAAGGCTCCACACAAGAAGGATTTTGCCTGTCTTTAAGGATAAGGAGTGCACTCCCTGAACAGAAACAGGTAGAAAAGTGCTGGAAGAAGTCATCTGAAACATCCACTACAAGGACAACTCCAGCTTCACCTGGACTTTCCTGGACTGATCAGGTACCTTGTGGGAGTTGGAGTCTCAGACCCAAAGAGGCAAACCAGAGCTTCTGAGACTTTGGCTGGTGCTGTGGACCCTTTATGACCCTCAAGGGACGCTTCAGAAGAAGATCTGAAAGTTTGGGCACTTTTTGCCAACTTTTGTGAAAAAGCTTCAGAAGAAGACTGGCATCGACGATGAGAGTCAAAAGGGCGATGTCGAACAGCGACTTGGCATGACTGTGCAGGTTTGCCCTGCTGAAAGCTCCGGAGCTCCACGCCGTTGACGACGAAGACAAATACCTCCAGGACTCACTGAGGCATCACGCTGTAGCAGGCTGACGTCGTCAAATTGAAATCCAGATCCGAGGACCCGATCACTCGATGTTGAGAGGAAAAGCTCCCAAAAGGTGACTAAGTCAGAAGGTAAAAACTTAATCGGGCCTTACCACTCATCTTATCCGGCCCGTACTCCATCGCGGTCAGTCTACAACTTTTACTTTGTCCCGGATCATGGTTGGCGCTTTACAGTTTTTGGATCAAAAAAGCACATTCTTTAAATTCAAATTTAAAAATGTATATCTCAAGTTCCCTACATTGGAAGTTTGTTATTCTGATGTCATTTTAAAGATAAAAATATTCTCCATTTTTATAAAAATGGTATTGGATTTTTATTGTGTTGTGTCTTTTACTTATTTACTGTTTGATGCTATTAGGGGGCCTATTACGATGTCGGTCGTAAGGCCTCCGACCTTAGGTCGGAGGCCTTATGACCTACATCACCGGTTTCAATTCAAACCGGCTGATTTTGATTCAGCCAGTCGGAATTGAAACCGGCCGGTCATTCCGGCGGGCTTCCAACAGGCCATGGAGCCCGTCAGACAGTCGGAACCGGCACATAATCCAAATGGATAGCGGTTTACGCCGTCCTAATTACAATCCACGGTTTCCGGCAGGGTTTCTATGCTAGCCTTTCCGACATGGAAACCCTGTCGGAAAGCGTGTTTGGGGGCCCCTAGCATGGCCCCCTTCCCCTTGCATCCTCCGGTTGGGGGCTGTGCGCCCTGTTAATCCCTGCACCCCATGGCAGGCATCTTGAGTTGCCTGCCACGGGGTGCAGGGATGAACACCACCTCCCATTTCCTTATGGGAGCATGTACTATGACTGCTTTAGAGCCATAACACATGCTTCCATAGGGAAATGTCGGAATGTGACCGAACATTGTTCGGTTGCATCCTTATAAGGCTGTCAGGACCAGAGGTCGGTCAGTCCCGTTTCCGAGATGGTGTCGGGTGGACGCATGTCCGCCTGACATCGTAATCAGCCCCTAAATGCTTTACACATCTGTTTCCTTAGTTAGCAAGGATTAATTTATTGAGACTTGACTGGACATTATTTGTGATTGTGATGATATTACTAGCTGTGGGTACCTACCTGCACCTACTAATAAACCACCTTCCAACAATCACTAATTAAGAATACCATAGTACTGCCAAAACTGCCTTCTTATCCAATAAACACATCACAAACCACCTTCCATGCAACACCAAATAGTGATTCATTCTGTGATACACATTTTGAAGTAAATACAGAGTTTAGCACCCCCACACCAAAGTTAGTGTTCTCATTCAAGACAATTTGCAGCTATTGTCATAAAAAAGTATTGGTGGCAGCCCACATAGCTGTTTGACACATTTTGGAAATTGATACCCTTTTTATCTCAGCACATGAAGCAGATGCTCCCTTCGTAGAATAACTCTGTACTCCTGCAGAAGGAGGAGTTCCAGATTAAGATTATGACAAAGCTATCATCTGCTTTATCCATCTACTAATTGACACCAGCAATGCTGTTTCCTCCTTGATAGAGGAAAAGTCTTATGTTCTGAAGGGTCTAGACCTCTCCAAATAAATCTGATGAGCTCCCTTGACATTTAACAGGTAAAACTGAAACCCTAGTGAAGAATACAAGTCAACGGTAAGTCCTGGAATAACAAACACTTGATTCATATGAAATGAAGAAGCAACCTTGGGGACAAACAATGGATCCAGCTTTAAAATAACTATATCTTCAAAAAATGAGAGACTAGGTCCCCTTGCCATGAGAGCCCCCAGACTACCAGTTCTCCTGGTATAGGTCATTTCCATTAAGAAAACAACCTTCAGTTGTTCAGTTAACATTCACTTAATGCAGAGATTCGAAAGGATGGGACATTAAGGCTTCAGAACCAACATCAAATCCCACAAAGTTTACAAACATTTAACTACTGGTCTCAAAAAGGAAAAACTTTTCAATAATAAAGAAGCCACATCCTCCTTATCTGATAAATCTCTGAAGGATCTCTAAATGCTCTGATCACTGAGAGCACAATGTGGACACAGTAAGAACTTTCTCATATCTCTCCCATAGGAATTGTAATATCTTGTTAAGATTATATTCCACAGGATAGATACCATGCAGGCTACACCATTTCTAAAATGTTCCCCAATGCCTCCCATATGATTTCAAGGGGAAAGGCTTTTGACATTGTTGAATACCTACTGCTAAATGGCTGGGTAATCCTTTACTCTGCAACCCCCTTCTTTCAGCCTCAACACTGAGAGCTGTAGCCTCTGGGAAGTAATGATGTTGGGAACCCCAGTGGGGAGGGATTGAGTGGAGTAAGCCAATGTTCCTGAACTGCTAAGGACTTTAGAATGGGGAGACATGATCTCCCCGGCCAGAATGGGACCACCAGTAGAATCTCCCTGCTCTCTAACAGGATTGAAGTCAGAAGTTTGGGAATTAAGGAGATGGAAGGGAAGTCATAAGGAAGGCAATTTGGCCATGGTAAAGTTAAAGCATCGACCTACCTGGGTCCTTCCTGTGCATTCCTAAACAAAATCTCAGAAGCTGTGTGTTGAGCTTTGAAGCAAATAGATCCAGGAATGGTCTGCAAAACTTCCTGCAAATCATCTGGAAGGCTGGTTTGGAAAAAAACATATCCTGAAAGGAGGGAATGATAGGATTGAGAGAGTCTCCCATTGCATTGTTAATTGACCTTATGTAAACCACCACAAGGGACAAAGGATGAGTCTCTGCCCACTGGAATAGCTGCACAGACACCAGAATTAAGGACACCAGATACAGGGTTCCTCCCTGGTTGTTTTGGTAAGCCACTGTTATCATATTGTCCGACCTGACCACCATACTGGCCAAATGACCTAACAACCAAGAGTGTACTCCTAATTTATATAGTACCCTTTGACACAACTTCTTTTCTCATTTCTACATTTTGGATGTTGCCCATCAAATGGTGTTTTCATCTGTAAATTCAATATTCTTCTTCTCTTAATTGTTAATACCTCACACGCTCTTCTGCGCTTAACTGGTATTCTATTAAGTTGTTCTGTAAATTACATTATCCTTAACCCTATTCTCTCATGTATTTATGGTGCATCTTCTGGGCTTTCTCAGCTTTTTCTGTCACACACAGATCAGTAGCAGGAGGGAGTGTAATGAATCTTAAGAGCTCTAGGGTTTATTAGGGATCACATCGTGGACACTAAGGGCCTCATTACGATGCCGGTTGGACTGCCCGTCCGACCGCTGTCCTCGTGAGCCCTTTCTGGCCGCCACGGCCGGGAAGCTTCCCCCGTCGTATTACAATGCAACTGTTGCTACCACGGTGGTCGCATCTATGGTGGAGCACAGATCCTCAAATATGTCACTGAAAATGCATGCAAAACTCACATTAAATGTGCGAATTGTACACACATGCATGACATATATGGGGATATGCATTGTGCACTTTATACCTCATTCCTGGAGTGTTTCGGAATGTGGACTATCCATTCAATGGGGATACATACTGCATAAGGTCTTCCCTGGATTATGGCACCCAAAGGATCGTAGTCATCGGGGTGCAACTGCCCAAGTGTATGGGGGACCTGGAGGAAGGGATCTACGGCAGTGACTGCTGGAGAGAAGCAGACGGGGGAGAGTATGCACCCCAAATCCTTCATTTCCAATGACTCGGCCACTCCAGTCATGTCGTCGGAAACCCACATCGTAATCTGGAAGGCGATCAGAAAAACCTGTATTGCCCTATGGCTGCTGTTTTTTTTTTTACTGCCACCGCGGCAGTCGGAGAAAAACTGTTGGAGTCGGTCCGACCGGCATTGTGATGAGGCACTAAGGGCTGTAAGGAGCCCTTTACAAAGCTGTGATTGCAGTTCACTGACACAATATTGAAACCATAAATATTGCGATTCCAAAATATTGTGTCAAAAATATTGATCACAAAAATATCGTTTCCTATGCATATGTACTTTAAAAAGGTACAACTCAAATATTTTAACATATTATATTAATATAATGCAAATAAAATATATATATATATAAATATTTACAAATTTAAACTAACACTCTCATATATATATATATATTGGTCATGTGATCAAGGCTCGTTGGAGCCGAAACGCCTAATGGCGACGATGCAATAAACCTAATTTACGCACTTACAGAGTGGTCCGTGTCCGTGTGTGGAGGCATCCTGGAGGCAGCGGAATTGCGTGATATATATATATATACAAATATATATACATATATATATATATATCAAAGTGTGAATGTTTATATACACATATATAATGTAAAACTATGTAAAAGAATATAAATTTTGTTTTTAACTTATATTATAATTTTATAATTGTTTTTAAATTTACCTATCTAACAATTATTTATATATTTTTTTAAATCCAATTTAATTATACATTAAAAGTAAAAAAAATATATAAAAATACGTTTTACTAAAAATATCTTAAAAAGAAAATACATTTGTATATATAAAAAATATACATTTAAATACACAAACTCATAATAATAATATATATTTAAGCAATATTATTAAAAATAATAAAACTATATAAATAATAAATATACCAGTCCCACTCCACTTTATACAACAGTAGAGAAAGTGTTAAACTCAGGAGGGGTAAAATGTACTATTCCCAGGACAGTCAGTGCAACAGAAGGAAAAGCTTTGGACTCAAGTGCGGTTAAATTTACTATTCCCACTCCAGTCTGTGCAACAGTAGGGAATGGTTGGACTCAGGAGGGTTAAAAATTAGTATTCCCACCTGAGTCTGTGCAACAGTAGGGAAAGCGTTGGGCTTAGGAGGGTTAAAGTGTACAATTCCCACCCCAGTCTGTGCAACTGTAGAGAAAGCGTTGGACACAGGAGGGGTTAAATGTACTATTCCCACTCCAGCCTGTGCAACAGTAGGGAAAGCCTTGGAATCAGGAGGGGTAACATTTACTATTCCCACTCCAATATGTGCAACAATAGGGAAAGCGTTAAACTCAGAAGGTGTTAAATTTACTATTCCCACTCCAGTCTGTGCAACAGTAAGGAAAGCGCTGGACTCAGGAAGAGTAACATTTACTATTCCCACTCCAATCTGTGCAACAGTAGGGAAAGTGTTGGACTCAGAAGGGGTAAAATTTACTATTTCCACTCCACAAATAACATATTTTAACAACTCTAATAAATAACAAAAATATGAATATTAACATTTTAAAATGATATGTCTAAATTTTAACAAAAAATAAACAAATTATATATTTACTACATTTTTTAATAATTATTATCAATTAAAAAAATGATGTTAATTTCGTTAAAATACCACACTATGGGGCCCATTACGATGGCGGGCGGAGGCACGACCGCGGTGGCGGCGGTGCGGAAAAATGCCTTTTTCCGCACGCCAGCAGCGGTCTTCACGCCCGCCATATTAGGATGGGAAAACATAGGCATTTACCGTCCGCCGCGGTGTGACGCCGACCGCCATCGAACAGCGCCCACCACCGCGGCGGAGTGAGCCAATCACCATACACCGCCGTGCGGAATGACGTCCCGTACGCCGAAGATATCACGATGCCGGAAACTGGGCAGCGCACCGCGACGGAGAAACCGCACAGCGAAAGACGGCGGAGACATCACAGCGGAGACAGAAAATAAACACCCGGGACACACCGCGATGGATCCTGCCCTACACGCTTTCCCGGTGCTGTACATGATCCACCACCTGCAAGTCATCCACCGCCACGGACGCCTCCGCAGGTATGTACAGACACAACAGTGCAAGTAACACAATACACAGCTCCAGGGGGAAAAACATCGCATGGGAACACCACACACCCCTGTGGGGACAGGCACACAGCCATCACTGCACACACACATGTCCCACCTGTCACAAAAACATCGTGCCACATACTGCCCACCCATGTACCGCATTCATGAACAAATGTCCCGGTCACGTCACCGCCGCGGTCAGTGTGCATGAAACCATGCACACAACGCAGAGCACAGGGCCAGCGCATGCCAAGGGCACCGTACAAATTGCACAGAGCCACAACTCCATCCACAACACACCAGCTACCTCCCTGAAGGGACACAACATGTGTCTCACAAGTGCCACTCCTGCACAACAACAACACAACTACAGCCACACCATGCCCCACGTCCCAACAACTGCATATACAGCCACAGCAGGACCCTTTGCAAAGGAACACATAGCACAGAAGCCCAGGCCCCAGCCAACACACACACCACAACAACATCACACACAAGCCAAGAACACTGAGGCCAGGCACAAAATGTACACACACACAGATGAGGACCAAACACTTCACTGCACACACTACCTGACAAGTCACACACACACACCACCCTGACTCACAGCTACATACACACACACCACATGCCAGCAGTAATGGAGGACAACATATAGGAAAGCCAAAGTGAGGTGCCCACAAATGGAAGGGCAGTGACACAACCATCAAGCATGTGTGATGCACATGCAAGACAAGACACATGTGAGAACACACACAGCCCATCACAGCACACATGGCTGACACAGTCAGTCAACACAAACCACGGTCACCCCAATGCTACAACTCCTGGAGACAGCAAGGACACCCATGTATAGGCACAGGGATGTAAGGAAGGCCCTGAACACAAACACTGACCAGCCACACATAGGCATCCAAATACTGGACAAGACAACGTCTGCTGCACAACACACAGGGCCCAGTGACACACTACATGACAGCCAAGCACAAGTAGGATATGTCACACATACCTCCTCCCACAACAGCAACACACAATACTGCCATGTGCACAAAACACAACCACAGGGCTAAACAAGTACACATACAGGCACACCACTCCAGGGTCACACATGGCAGTAGTTGACAATGCATGTGCACACACATCCACAGTCACAACAAAGTCACCCCCTTCACACCATACACTTCTCCACCACCCAAGTGCACACATTGGAAGTAAGCCATGGGACCTGGATAACTCATCACCACAAGATGTCCATACACCGACACTGATTGGCACACAGAAAGGAAGCTCACACAGACCCCATGACCCTGGCCTGCCTGCCTGTAAGCCTGTGCCCAAACTCCCACCCTGTGCTGCCATTGCCCACAAACCTGACATGTGTCCACCATAGATAACATGAGCCAAGAAGGAAGATGACTACAAGATTTCATTGCCAACCACCTGCACTGCACCCATAAGTATCACAGTCATGTAGAAATGAAGTGCCTCCCACCCCTGCAAAAAAATGAAATGTGACACAACCCATTGGCAATGTCGAAGTGGCATACTGAGCCTGTGACACAGTAAACCATGCACACACAGAAACAACTTTATTCAGGAAGGACACTGACACAACTCACTGCAGGACCAACTGTGTTTATTCACAATTTGCATATAGAGCCAACAAATTTGGGCAACAGCAAAGCCAGTGGGCATTTCAATATGCACAGTATTTACATGAAAAGCTGCACAGGCAGGGGGCAAACAGCAGTGAACAACAAGGCCAGTGGCCAGGACACAGTGCAGGTGAGGTACATGAGATCCTGCACAGGCAAGGGGCACACAGCAGTGAACAGCAAGGCCAGTGGCCAGGACACAGTGCAGGTGAGGCACATGAGAAGCTGCACAGGCAGGGGGCCCACAGCAGTGAACAACAAGGCCAGTGGGCAGGACAAAGTGCAGAGTGAGTCCATGAGAAGCTGCACAGGCAGGGGGCACACAGCAGTGAACGACAAGGCCAGTGGGCAGGACAAAGTGCAGAGTGAGTCCATGAGAAGCTGCACAGGCAGGGGGCACACAGCAGTGAACAACAAGGCCAGTGGGCAGGACAAAGTGCAGAGTGAGTCCATGAGAAGCTGCACAGGCAAGTGGCAAACAGCAGTGAACAACAAGGCCAGTGGCCAGGACACAGTGCAGGTGAGGTACATGAGAAGCTGCACAGGCAAGGGGCAAACAGCAGTGAACAACAAGGCCAGTGCCAGGACACAGTGCAGGTGAGGTACATGAGAAGCTGCACAGGCAAGGGGCAAACAGCAGTGAACAACAAGGCCAGTGGCCAGTACAGTGTGCAGATGAAGTCCATTAGATCCTGCACAGGCAAGGGGCAAACAGCAGTGAACAGCAAGGCCAGTGGCCAGTCCAATGTGCAGATTTAGTCCATGAGAAGCTGCACAGGCAGGGGGCACACAGCAGTGAACAGCAAGGCCAGTGGCCAGTCCAATGTGCAGAGTGAGTCCATGAGAAGCTGCACAGGCAGGGGGCACACAGCAGTGAGCGACAAGGCCAGTGGCCAGGCCAATGTGCAGAGTGAGTCCATGAGAAGCAGCACAGGCAGGGGGCACACAGCAGTGAACGACAAGGCCAGTGGGCAGGACAAAGTGCAGAGTGAGTCCATGAGAAGCTGCACAGGCAAGTGGCAAACAGCAGTGAACAACAAGGCCAGTGGCCAGGACACAGTGCAGGTGAGGTACATGAGAAGCTGCACAGGCAAGGGGCAAACAGCAGTGAACAACAAGGCCAGTGGCCAGTACAATGTGCAGATGAAGTCCATTAGATCCTGCACAGGCAAGGGGCAAACAGCAGTGAACAGCAAGGCCAGTGGCCAGTCCAATGTGCAGATTAAGTCCATGAGAAGCTGCACAGGCAGGGGGCACACAGCAGTGAACAGCAAGGCCAGTGGCCAGTCCAATGTGCAGAGTGAGTCCATGAGAAGCTGCACAGGCAGGGGGCACACAGCAGTGAATGACAAGGCCAGTGGGCAGGACAAAGTGCAGAGTGAGTCCATGAGAAGCTGCACAGGCAGGGGGCACACAGCAGTGAACGACAAGGCCAGTGGGCAGGACAAAGTGCAGAGTGAGTCCATGAGAAGCTGCACAGGCAAGTGGCAAACAGCAGTGAACAACAAGGCCAGTGGCCAGGACACAGTGCAGAGTGAAGTACATGAGAAGCTGCACAGGCAGGGGGCACACAGCAGTGAAACACAAGGCAAGTACAATGTGCAGAGTAGTTACATCAGAAGCTACACAGGGAATGTATGCAACTCTACCATGCCATGCCCAGCAACAGAGTAATGGGTCTGACAATGGGCATCACACGCACCCCTGTGGACAGACAGGTGTGTGAGGGTGACCACCACTCAGATGGGGCTGTCTGTCAGACTTGGAGCTGACTGTGTGTTGGGGTCTGTTGGCGGACTACCCTGGGCAGTGGGAGTAACAACTGTGGAAGAGCCAACTGTGCATGTGGTAGCTGGGGGGCTGCTTGGACCAGGTGGGGTGGTGGCCCGGGGAGGTGGACTCATGCCCTGGTGAGACACAGTGTGTGCCGGAGATTGTGGAGGGGTGCCTCTCCACTTCTTGGGGATCCTGAAAGGCTTCCCTGTCAGGGGATTGAGGGGAACTGGGGCAGACACAACAGGTGACCCCAACACCAAAGCTGATTCTGGTGTGGATGGTGACCCCCCTCTGGGGACATGCTGGAACCCGCTGTGCGCTTGCCTGGTGTTTGCCGCCGCCCTGCCTCCCTCTGTCCACCAGCTTTGCCCCCTACAGTGTCCTCCCGTGCTGGCTTCACAGGGCTTGGGATGGGAGTGGAGGTCAAGGATGGATTATCCATGGGGCCCTCATCCTGTGTAATGTTTGCAGGCAACACCTTCTCAGTGGGTGTGGAAACTGTCTTTTTGCCTCTGCGAGACGTCTTTGGGACAGGGGAGTCTTTGGCAGGGGAGGAAGGTGAGGCCTGTGACCCTGATGCTTTTTCTTTGCTTTGTGGCCCTTGCTGTCGCCTGATGGGCTTTTCTCTCTGCGCTCTGGGGTGGCCTTACTCTTATGTGGGGATGGTGTCTGTGCCCTAGTACGCTTGGGTTGCTGCTGCTCCTGTGTGCTGCGGGTTCTGTATCGGGACTTTGGGGTCCGTTGGGCATTGTCACTGTCGTCAGAGGTGCACAGTGACACGGGGCCGGACCGAGTGCTGGGAGCCGCTCCCTGACTATGTGCCTGTTGCAGGGCTGCTGTCACAGTTGATGACAAGGACTGCACAGTGCGGTGTAGCCCACCTACGTCGGAATGTAAGCCCTCCATGAAAGCTATAACCTGCCCCAACTTTTGTCGTGCTCTTGGAAGGCATTGAGAAGTGCTGTCTGCCCCACACACAGCTGGCGCAATAGCTCGACTGCTTCTGCACTGAGGGCAGCAGGGCTGACATGGGCTGGGGCAGCTGTGCCTGGGGTGAAGGTGACTCTTCCCTTCCTACTCGTGCGGACACGGGCAGCACCAGTGGAGGTTGAAGGGAGGCTGGGCACTGGACGCTGTGTGGCGGAAGAGGAGGCAGAGTCCCCGTTCCCTGTACCCCCAACATGGATGTGTCACCGCTGGCGTCAGATGAGGTAGAGCTTTGTGTCTCCAGCTGTGAATCCTCTAGCAGACTCCTGTCCCCCTCCTCGGCGCTGGTCACATCTGTGTCAGTCAGCTCCGGTGCGGCTGTTGCAGTGGAAGCCTCACCACTGGTGTCCGTCCCCTCTCCCTCTGCACATACGGGAGCTGCTGCATAGGAGAGAGAAGTACTGTGAGATGAGTGGCATCAACAGAACTAACACGTGCCAATACATCTGCATCCTAGAAAGAGGTGTGCAGCACATTGCATGCCACCCTGTGCACACATATATCTTGACACCCAAAATTTCGACACAACGGTGCATGTCCGCCACACGTCCTGCCATAAGTGCCCCAGGTGATTCACACAGCACACCATCCTGCAGTTGGCTCACATCAGACACAGCCCCAAAATGGCCTGTGCACACACACTGTCCCGATGTTGGCAAGGATGAACACCACGACATGGTGCACATCACCTACATGTGTGGAGCAGTAGGGGACCACACAGACTACAACATACCAGCCCACAATGACCCTGCACACATGCCATCCACCATATCGAGTCCATGGGCACATCTACTGTTGCACATTGGCCTCAGATGTCTGACTGGCAGACATCTGAGGTCTGGAATTGCACGCATTCATTGAAACGCATTCACAGTTGGCACACTGGCATTACCATCCATCAGAATTCACACACTACCCCACAGCAGAAGGTACCTGAAGGCCACAACTCCAAATGTAAGAGAGATGCACAGTGCTAAAACTCACTTCATGAAGCGCCGTTTGGGCAAAAGCATGGCACATACACCCAGCACAGAGGCCACTCACAAAACATTGCACCACACAACCAACGTCACACAGCTGACAATTTGCACACTCTGTAGACACATGCACCCACTCCCAGCCAAAGGCAGCCTGCAACACATACTCACCCCTGGCTCGCTGCTGATGCTCCCTCAGTCGTCTGTCCAGCTCAGGTTGTGTGACAGCCAGGATGCGGGCCATTAGTGGTGTCATGCTGCGCCTAGCCAACCTGCCAGTCCGAGGGAGCAGCCCCAGCGTCATCTCGGCCACGTTCTTGCTCAGCCGGCAGATGTCGTCCCACCTTTATGACAGTGGGTGCGCTTCGGTTTGACACACCCAGATCCCGGACTCTGGAGGCAATGGCCCTCCACACGGCTTTACGCTGGTGGACCTTCAGCTGCAGGCATGGGAGACAAGAGGGGTGATGTTCCAGTGACACAGTGCACAATAACAACACAACGAAAATGCAGTAGCACGACAGTGACTCATCCAAAACTCCAGCTACAACTGTCACATAGCCAACAATTGCTCTGAACATGGTGCAATGTCATTGGTCAATCAGACGTACAGGCATGCATGTTCGATGGTGGACACAGTACCTCCACATCCCATTCACATGCAGGATACCAACACAGCAAGCAACGTGTAGTCTGCCTGCAGCTACTGTCTGCAGTTACCTACAACTACACATAGAGAAGATAGCAAAACATGTGTCATGTTGTTGGACTCACTGTGTCCAACACTGCGCAGACCTAAGTGTCCTAGCCCTGTGAAAGCCTCACTGTGTCTTGGAACTCACATAGAGTGACAACAACTGTCATACACACACCCTTCTCCCACGCCTGCTCCTGTGCAATCTACATGGCAGAGATGGGACTTAGATGAAGAGGCGTGAGCCAAACACACATGGTACACACTGTACATGCAGTGATGTGGACATGTGGCATTCGGTGGGGACTGTGCAGGGCAGGTCGACTGACACTGAGTGGGTTAATTGGGAGCAACACAGCCATTCACACAAACGCTAACTGGCCAGACTCCTGCATCACCAAAATGCAGCTGCACTGTATGGCTGACACTACAGGACATGTCCCTCTACTCAGGATAGGCATGCAGGGTAACGTGTGAAAGAGCCCACCAAGCCCTTCCCGCTGTAGTAAACATGATAGGCAGTGCATGTCAGAGCCCCACAACCACTGACACATACCGAAGCACCTCCACCCCACGTGTGCACACCCTGCACTCTCACTCACAGTCTGGGAGACTTACCACGACATTAGGGCCGCCATAAAGCCTTGGGTACTGTGCAAGCACCCCGTCTACCAGGACCCCAAGCTCCGCACTGGTGAAGGGACTGGCACGGATCTTCTGAGTCCTCGACATCACAATGGACATGTGGCAGCAGCAGCACGTTGAGGGTGGCAGTCAGCAGTCCCTTGAGGCAGCAGCAGCAGGGTGGCAGCCAGCAGTCCCTTGAGGCAGCAGGTGCAGGGTGGCAGCCAGCAGTCCCTTGAGGCAGCAGGTGGAGGGTGGCAGCCAGCAGTCCCTTGAGGCAGCAGCAGCAGGTGCAGGGTGGCAGCCAGCAGTCCCTTGAGGCAGCAGGTGCAGGGTGGCAGCCAGCAGTCCCTTGAGGCAGCAGGTGGAAGGTGGCAGCCAGCAGTCCCTTGAGGCAGCAGCAGCAGGTGCAGGGTGGCAGCCAGCAGTCCCTTGAGGCAGCAGCAGCAGGTGGAGGGTTGTCAGTCAGCAGTCCCTGGTAGCTGTGGGAATGTGGTGCGCCCTCCCACACATATATAGGCCCCTGGGGCTGTGTCAGTGGTCCCAGGGTGCTGCAATTGGTGTACCAGGTCTGCCTCATTCAAATACATCCAATGTCCGCCTCCGCGGTGGCGGTGCACGCCTACCGCGATTTTCAAACTCGCATCAGGCTACCGCGAGTCTGCTTCCCATTGGCTGCAGGGGCATGGTCCATGCCGGTGACACACTGTAGGATGCATGTGCGCGCTACCGCGGTGGTGCATCTTTTGAATGCCTCCAGTGACCGCCCCTGCGGTGGCAGTGCACGCCTACCGCGATTTTCAAACTCGCATCAGGCTACCGCGAGTCTGCTTCCCATTGGCTGCAGGGGCATGGTCCATGCCAGTGACACACCGTAGGATGCCTGTGCGCGCTACCGCGGTGGTGCATCTTTTGAATGCCTCCAGTGACCGCCTCCGTGGGGGTGGTGCACGCCTACCGCGATTTTCAAACTCGCATCAGGCTACCGTGAGGCTGCTTCCCATTGGCTGCAGGGGCATGGTCCATGCCGGTGACACACCACAGGGGCCAGGCGGTAGGCACCGCCATATGTCTGCCAGACAGTGCCTGGAGTGACCGTGATTTGGGTAGCGGTGCATGGTGACCGCTATTGTCACATACATATCTGGCGGTGTCTCCCGCGATCGTGCATGGGTTATGGGCGGTGCCACACCTCAGTGGCCAGGCGGTAGGCACCGCCATATGTCTGCCAGACAGTGCCTGGAGTGACCGTGATTTGGGTAGCGGTGCATGGTGACCGCTATTGTCACATACATATCTGGCGGTGTCTCCCGCGATCGTGCATGGGTTATGGGCGGTGCCACACCTCAGTGGCCAGGCGGTAGGCACCGCCATATGTCTGCCAGACAGTGCCTGGAGTGACCGTGATTTGGGTAGCGGTGCATGGTGACCGCTATTGTCACATACATATCTGGCGGTGTCTCCCGCGATCGTGCATGGGTTATGGGCGGTGCCACACCTCAGTGGCCAGGCGGTAGGCACCGCCATATGTCTGCCAGACAGTGCCTGGAGTGACCGTGATTTGGGTAGCGGTGCATGGTGACCGCTATTGTCACATACATATCTGGCGGTGTCTCCCGCGATCGTGCATGGGTTATGGGCGGTGCCACATCTCAGTGGCCAGGCAGTAGGCACCGCCATATGTCTGCCAGACAGTGCCTGGAGTGACCGTGATTTGGGTAGCGGTGCATGGTGACCGCTATTGTCACATACATATCTGGCGGTGTCTCCCACGATCGTGCATGGGTTATGGGCGGTGCCACACCTCAGTGGCCAGGCGGTAGGCACCGCCATATGTCTGCCAGACAGTGCCTGGAGTGAGCGTTAATGGAGTTGTGGAGTAGCTGTGCTGCACCTAACGTGTCCTCCAGCTCTCTGCATAGGCCAACATGTACAGTGCCCAGTGTCTCAACAATTGAAGGGTCCTCATGAGGGCAA
The DNA here is from genome assembly GCA_963921515.1 of Calotriton arnoldi. Classification (NCBI taxonomy): domain Eukaryota; kingdom Metazoa; phylum Chordata; class Amphibia; order Caudata; family Salamandridae; genus Calotriton; species Calotriton arnoldi. The sequence continues at coordinate 1,410,842 of CAWUFW010003527.1, forward strand.
ATGCACAAAAGGGACATGTCACTCCACGTCACCAACACATACCATATATGGGTCGCCAATACATTGCATGGGCACATACACTCGCACATGTCACATGTGCTGTGTAATGAAATGTAGACTGTCCAGTTAATGTGTTGCATAGCATATGGAGATAATGGTCAATGTCTGTGTGTGCAATGTAACGCACAATGTCGTCTCATTGACTGGACTAGGGGCATCAGCAACTGGCACATTGTCCAATGCACATGCACACACGTGTCCCCCACGCTCAGCCGGTGGTCAGTGTGTAGTTGATGTGTGCCATGTGCAACCTGTGTTGGGAGGTGTATCAGGGCCAGCAACATGGTGTGTTCGGGTAGTATTGCAATTATTAACATATGCTGGGGGTCATACTCACAGGTATGCACCCATATCTGTTAGTATATCACACTGTGCATGCGAATGAGCCGGAGGGGTGCACAGATAATTGCTGCTGGTAAGGGGACAGGTGTACGAGTAGTGTGCCTGATGTGAACCTACTTGTGAAGTGCCCTGTCGGTTAATGGTGCATGTTGTAAGACTTGGGAATGTGTCTGTAGAAGAAATTGATGTGATGCACATTTCATGGTCTTCTGCATTGACATCTGTGCACTGTGATCTGTCCTAGGAGGAGGAGGCACAATATCCATCGTCCGTTCACAGTCCTGGCAGACATGGAGAATGAGGAGATAATCCGCAAATTCAGGCTGGACCGACAAACCCTGCAGAACCTATGTGCCATGTTGGAGCCCCACCTGCAGCCACGTCGGACATATCCAACAGCTTTCACCGCAACATCTAAGGTGATGGCATGCCTGCATTTCTTTGCAACGGGCTCATTCCAGCACACGGTCGCAAGTGCAGGCGGGATGTCACAGCCGATGTTCAGCATGGTGCTGAGGGATGTCCTGTCGGCCATGATGCTGTACAAAGACAGATATATCCATTTTCCCAGGGGGCCTGAGTTGGTGGCTGTGAAGGGCGATTACTATGCCCTTGGACATATCCCCCATGTCATTGGTGCAATTGATTGCACACATGTTGAGCTTGTGCCACCACAGGCACGTGAACAGGTTTACCGCAATAGGAAGCATTCACACTCGGTAAATGTTCAAGTGGTGTGCCTGGTGGACATGATCATCTCACACGTGTGTGCCAAGTTTCCCGGTTCAGCCCATGATGCCCACATCTTGCGCAGCAGCATCGTTCCTCAGTTGATGGCCAATCTGCTTCCTGAGCGTGCATGGCTTGTGGGTGAGTATGCATAGTGGATTAGAGTGGTGTGTGTGTGTGACATGCTGTTGTGTTGCATTTTGGGACTGCAAGGTTAATCTGTGTCTCTCACACCCAGGTGACTCGGCATATCCAAACCGCCCGTGGTTGCTGAGCCCATTGCGGAACCCCGTCACGCCAGCTGATGTGCGATACAATGATGCCCATGGGAGGACACAGCGTGTGATAGAACGACATTTGGTCTCCTAAAATCAAGATTTCGGTGCCTGGACCGTACTAGGGGGGCCCTTATGTACTCGCCAGGGAAGGTGTGTCAGATAGTGGTGGCATGCTGCATGCTCCACAACCTGGCCATTCGCAAGGCAATACCCCTGATCCTGGATGACGATGACGATGATGAGCAGCCAAGGCCGCTGCCTGCAAATCAAGCCGGATCCAGTGACGAGGGCAGTGGAGAGGAGGAAGGGGTCGACATGCGTCGACAGCTCATCACCCGCTACTTCACTTGAAGGTGAGTGACGATGTAGAAGGGACGAAATGGTCTGATGGTGTTGCTGTTGCTGTGTGGGTGTATGTGAGCTTGCTGACTGCAGCTTGGTGTTGACTCATTGCTGCCTGCCAATGTATGTGTGATTGGTTAGTGTGATACAGATTGTCTCTATGGTGACTGTTGCTCTGTGTAAAGTTTGTAGATCTGAGTACCTTGTTGACAAGTGTTGTGTGATGTGTGCAATGCCACACCTATACAAGTGACTCTTGTTCTGCGGTTTTCCCTAGGTCCCTTCAGCATCTCACTTGTTACCTACATTCCATTCCCCTGGACCATGTCCTACACGGTGAAGGTTGCACATCCTGTATTAAAGACGGAGCACACACAACAACATGTGTGTAAGGTGTATTTATTTACAACTGTGACATGCAAGGGTGGAGAAAATGTGAAGGGGGGAATTGAAGAAGTGAGTTGACAGTCATGATAAAAGAGATACTTGAGTAGTCCCCACAATGATGTGGAGACCCAGTCCAACAGATGGATGCCATTCACATGGCAGTGTGGTGAAGGATAGTCCAAAAGGTCAATGCAGTGGTGCAGTGGTCTGCCATCATGGCTGGTTCGGGGACTAGCGTTTGGCAGGTGCTTGGGCACGTGAGTCCCCCTGGCCTTTCCTTGGACGGCCCCTCTTGCGCTTCACTGGAGGGGCCACTACTGCAGGGGCAGTGGTGTCTGAGGACTCACCCCCCTCTGTGGACGCAGGGGAGGATGATGAAGTGTCATCCTGCTGCCCAACAGGGGGAGGCAGAGGGGTAGAATGTTGCGCTTGCCTGTCCCTCAGAACCGCCACTAGCTGCCCCAAGAGGTCCACAATCTGTCCCATAAGTGTGTCCATGGACCTCAGCAGCAGGAGGTGCTCCCGAGATTCTTCCTCTAACCGGCCCATTCGTCCCTGGGCCTGTTGGTATGCCCCAAGGACTCTGTCGATGTGGCCCAGGGCTTCCATCCCAGGATCAGTCCCCCTCTGCATGAGCCTGTCCCGACCAGCTGCACTGCTGCCACGGTCCTGTCCGGTCCTCACATTGGCCCGCTGCATCCTCTCCCTGGCCTCCACAGTCGATGTGGTGGGCTGCTCAACCCCTGGGGCAGGGAGGGTGTTGCGGACAGCTGTGGTGGTGGTGGTGGTGGTAGTAGTGGTTGACACACAGGCCGTGACAGCAGCTGTCAGAGGATGGTCAGGGGCTGCAGCTGATGTGGTTGGGGGACAATGGGTGCCTGGGACTGGTTGCGGCCTGCCACACCAGATGGGCCAGCATGGAGCTCCTCATCCAATGTATCCAGGGAGTCCTCATCCAGTTGTCTCTGTTCCGGGGGGGGACTGGCTCTGCAGGGTGGTGTCATCCTCTGCAGTGAGTTCTTGGTCACCTGTGGGTCAGATGAGAAATGGTCATTGTGTTGCACCCATCAAAGTTTGTGTTAGCAGTGTTACATCAACTGTTTGTACATCCAGCAGTTGTTCACTGTACAAATTAGCATTGACCGACATCCAGTGATGCATTACAAGCTGTTGTGGTACATACATTACTTGTCCATATTGGGAGTTGTCAAGACATGACATGCACAATATAATTTTTTGACATTGACAGTCTCATGTTGGCATCCTGTTATTGATCAATCATATGTCATCCATTTACGCGTATGTGTCACTTGTAGAGCCCTTGTAGCGGCTCTCTCTGCACAGTGAGTGAGCATTGTAGTTTCATGCATACCTTTTCAATGTGATGTAGATATCTGTATTTGCAATTCCAGACATGCTTAAGTTTGCTTTAATTAGATCCTAGGTGGTCTGGTCCACTGCTACTGTCAGATGGCATGTAGTGGTGTGCATGGTTGTGCTCGGAGTTCCATCGACATGTGTTTCAGTCATTCACACTTTGGTTGCTGTCACAGTTTCATTTTCTTAGGTGTGTGCACACTATAGTTGCCAATGCTATCTGGGTGTGCAGTTGTGCATTGAGAGGCCTGGTGTCCTATGCCAACATGTTTTTTTAAATGCATATCTGGCTGCATGTTGTGGCTGTAGATATGTTGTGTTTGCTGTGTTTTCCTTGTATTTGTGAGACCTCTCCGTGTGTGTAGGATGAGGGCTTCCATCTTGGTCCAGTGTGGGACAAGTCAGCATGATATGTCCACCTGCCAGTTCTTTTGCAGTGTACATTGCAATGACTGACACATGCATGTTGGTGCCAGGAAGTAATGGGTCTTGTGTGCTGGTGGTCAGGTTGGCCCGTGTGAGTTGTTGTGCAAGCTTCCCAGCCCCACACACCCCGACCTGTGAGATGCGGTTACTTACCTGTGAGTTGGGTGGGTAGCATACATTGCCTGCCACATGCTTCTTATTGGGGGTGTAGTGTCCCATCCTCCATAGTGGTGGGAAAGCATGCATGTTGTATTTTGTGGGACGGATAGCCAAACACACTGCACCGTCTCACTGTGAAGATGGCTAACTACCGTTTGAGGTGAAGGTGAGCAATGACATGGCTATGTAACTTGGTAGAAATCTTTGGATGGAATGTGCATGTGGTGAGCATGATGTGTGTGTGGCTTTTTGTACCCATTGATTTCAGATTACATTTGGTCATGGGGTATAGCCCCCATCACTGTTGTCCCAGCTATCTGGCTGTGGGGTTCACTCCCCGACATTTGAAGGCACAATAGGGCAAGGGGTATGGTCTCGTAGCACAGTGGTGACATACAGCAGGGTGTAGATCTCACCCAGCATACATTTCCACACTGTCATGGTTTCATGGTATTTGTGGACCTGAGAACATGAGCCCAGTACTGGTGTAGCAGTTGTTCCAGGGCATCCATACACTGACATGTTGTGGTCAACAGTGGTGTGTGTGTGAGATGTACTCAGCCCTGTGCAGACAATGTATGGTTTTGGGGCCAGACTATACCAGCACTGTTCAGACAGACAGTGTGAGATGTGAACATTGTCAATGCATACACACATTGGTGGTCCAAACAAGACACCTTTGACAATTTAATTCAGACAAGGTGCTGTTCTGCAATTCAGTGCAGCACTGTGGTAGCTGGGTGTGTTGCAGGACATTTGGGATCTGCTTAGTTTAGCATTGTGATTCCCAGCTGCAGTGTAGTTTTTGGGTGCACTGCACTTCCACTGTTTACATTGCAACACTGTGGTATGACATGGGTGATTTGCACTTTGCCATACAAACGGCCAGTCACTGCTGCAGGGCAGCATGATCGTTGTTAGTGTTGCAGTGTGTGATGCCTGGCACAGTGTACACAATGTGGGTCAATTTTGAACAGAGACTTGTGCATGGTGACTACAACACAACTGTTTTGCATTATTTGTGTTGGTGACTGTGGACTAAGTGGCATGGTGTCATGTGCGGCTGCACAGACGTCACATGCCTATGAGTGGGACTAGTGCTCCATCCTGCTCAGCTGTGGGCCAAGGGGGCCTGGTGGGAGTTGTAGTGCAGGCCTCCCAAACACCCACCCACCTCCCGGTAAAGATGGCTACCTACCTGTTAGGGGAGGGTGCAGCACACAATGGCTGAGGCATGCTTCTGGGTGGGGGCAGTGCTCTATCAGGCTCAGCTGTGGGACAAGGGGGCCTGGTGGGAGTTGTAGTGCAGGCCTCCCAAACACCCACCCACCTCCCGGTAAAGATGGCTACCTACCTGTTAGGTGAGGGTGCAGCACACAATGGCTGAGGCATGCTTCTGGGTGGGGGCAGTGCTCCATCCTGCTCAGCTGTGGGCCAAGGGGGCCTGGTGGGAGTTGTAGTGCTGGCAGCATGTACACATGTACCCATGGTGATGTTGCTAACTACCTTTGGGGGGCTTCAGGGGGAGTGTCTGTTGTATCTGTGAGAGATGTGTTGGGGGAGTGTTGTGCACATGAATGAATTTGTACCTAGGAGGTATTATTTTGTAATAGTGCAAGACAGTACATTTGTGTGATGTTAGGCATTTGTTTGTACTTACCAGCCTCCACTCCCCCGGGTATTCCTGAGAGACTCTCTGGATGTAGAATTCCAAGCACCTTCTCCTCCCATTCAGTGAATGTTTTGAGTGGAACGGGAGGGCCACTGCCTGTCCTCTGAGCCAGCTCATGGTTCTTGGCTCTCTTCTTTTTGACCACTGCCTTCAGATCGTGCCACCTCTTCATGATTTCATCTCTATTGCGTGGCACGGTCCCTACTGCATTGACCTTCTCTTCTATCCTTCTCCACATTTGCGTCCTTGTTGCTAGTGGTGTCTGTTGGACCTGGTTACCAAACAATTGTGGTTCTACCCTGATTATCTCATCGACCATGACCCTCAACTCACTCTCAGTGAATTTGGGCATTCTCTGTGGTGACATGGTGTGTGATGTGTCAAGGTGTTTAGGGTGCAGGTTTGGGAGTGGTAGTGGTGGTTGTGATGTGTATGGTGTGTGCTGTGCAAAGGTGTTAGAGGTGCAGGTGTGGAAGTGGTGGTGGTGGTGGTGATGTGTGTGTGTTGTGCAGATTTGGCTCTCCTGTCATCTGTGGTGGATGTCCCCTCAGTTGTGGAGTTTTGCAAAGGATTGTGGTCTGTTGGGGGCTGGATTTATACTGGTGTCTGTGGGTGTGTCAGGATGGGGTATTGGTTGCAGGTGTGGTGTGTGTGTGTACCTGGGATTTGTAGTTTTGGAGTTTCCCATGGGGGTGTGTCTTTGGGCTGTGTTAGCTATTTTTGGGTGCATGCCTTGTATGGTTGGTGCACTTTGTGGCCATGTTGTGTGTTTTTCTACCGACCGCCATTTTTTTGACGGAGCGTCCGCAGTGGTGGCTCGGCTATGGCGCTTCCGCCGTCTCACTGATTCTTCACTGTTGTCGACCGCGGCGGTCGGAAACAGCGCACTGCACCGCGGGGATGTCGGGAATATCATAATTTTGATGGCGGTGTCTCCACTGTGGTTGCGGGCGTTTGGCCTGTTTCAGCTGCGACATCGACCGCCTCGGACGGGTTTGGGCCCTTTCCGCAGGCGTACGGCGGATTCTCGGGTCTCCTTTCCGCCGCGGTTGGAGTTTTACCGCCGGGGATCCTAATCTAGCCGTCGGTTTTCCCGCGGTAGCGGCGGGCGGTGTTTTCCCGCTACCATGGCGGTCGTTTTTTTTTCCGTCTGCCATCGTAATGACCTCCTATATTCTCACAATAATAGCAGCCTACAATTAAAATGTGATTGAAGTTAAAAAAGCATAACACAATTAACATATTACATAATAACTAAATTTTTAATAAATGAATACATAATTTAAATGTATTATTATTTAAATAACTTCCCACTCTATACCTCTACAAACTAAATAGCACACACATAAAACATAACTTAACAAATATGATAATTTCACAATTTACATAATTATCTATCAAATAATTAACAAATTGATCATTCTAAATAATTTATTTTTTAATTAACTTCCCGCCATGCCCCACTGAACACCCAACAAACCCCACCTAAAATAGATCTTAAAAATTATAATAATTACACAATTTACATAATTAATTATCAATTAAACAATTAATAATAATTAACTAATAATGAATGAATTATTTTAATTAATTTCCCACTCCTTACCCCTACAAACACAACAACCTGCACCTGAGATATAACTTTACAAATATCTTAATTGCACAATTTACATAATTAATTGTCAATTAAATAATTATTATTAATTAACATTAATTATAATTAATTTACTTCCCACCCTGTACCCCTACAAACCCCACAACCAGCACATAAAACATGACTTAAAAAATGCACTAATTACACAATTTACATAATTAATTATCAATTAAATATTTTAAAAATGATTAATTAAACATAATTAATTTACTTCCCATCCTGTACCCCTACAAAGCCCACAACCCGCACCTAAAACATAACTTAAAAAATAAATGAATTACACAATTTGCATTATTAATTATCAATTAAAGAATTAATAATAATTAAACCTTAATAATGAATTAATTATAATTAATTTACTGCCCACCCTTTACTCCTACAAATCCCACAACCCGCTACGACACTTATAATTACAATAAACAATTAAATACATTTAAAAACAACAAAAAATGTACATACTATATTAAAAAATATTAACAATAGTTATACAAACCATTTATAACATATACAATTGACACATATACTAAAATACATAAAGATAATTTAAAAAACATATTATTGGCAATTATATTTTGTAAACGATATTAATAACATAGGTATTTTTGACATCGATATTACTTACCTTAGAAAATCGATATTCTTGTCAACTATATTTCTGCATCACAATATTTGTGGATCACAATATTAAAAATTTGATCATTCCGCATCTCGATATTTTTCACTCAATATTTTGTCCGAATACCTTTTTTGCACTTCTACGGGTTATTCCATGGAGAATCGCAACTTCCTGCATACCCTCAAGACATATAGCACTTTAAAAAGAAAAGAATTACAACACCACAGGATTCCTCAGATTTTTTATCTCAGTTTAGTGGGATCTCTTGTAGAACTTCCCTTAAAAAAATAATCATCCAGTGATAGTTTGAGAGTCAACTGGTGGTCATGTGTACAATGCTTGTCCATCAAGACCCAGTCCAACTCATAAATACTGCTCCTCCACTCTCTGCTTAGGAAACAGGTGCAGATTTTCTACTTACATCAATGGAGATGTGATATGACAAGAGTCTTGCTCATGTGAATTCCGGACATCTGCAGCTCAATGGCAATTGGTGAATGAAGATCTTGTGGAACACAACACACAAGACTCAGTGGACATTCATCTTGGGAACCAGGCAAAATGATCCATACCCTTTAAGCACTATAGCCTTTGAAAGAACTAGTAGTCAAAGCTCACAGCAATGACTTTTGAGAGCACTTAGATTGTAGGAGCACATTTGTGTAGGTGGTGCAACAAAGGAATGCAGAAATCGATGAACAAGAGACCCTAAGCTAATCTCAATGACTAGATTATGCTGGAAGACTAGGTAAGTGAAGTGGTTCAGTGACGTAATCGCAATTGAGCCTTTTGAAACCACATAAGTGGATTTGAGTTGGCTGATGGTGATTAGGAAAAAAGGACACAAGGAAATGAATTAATGCAGGAGGGCTTTCGGAAATAGAGAAGAGAGCAAGGTGTTCAAAGCTATTTGTTATCTCTTATACAGAGCATGGGTGTTCAGATCTCTAAAGGGTACAAAGTTGCCATAGAAGCACCAAGAAACAAAAGAAATACGGAATAGAGTAGAGAGATTAAGAGGCTGTGTCAAGAGGGAAAGACTACAGAAAGATAGTCAAGTTAATCTTATTGCTTACTTTGCATTTTGAGTTCAAGTGGACTTGTGTGTCGGTCTCCAGAGCAGCACAGATAGTAGATGACTTCTCAAGTGGCACTGCCACATGTTCTCTCTTACATTCCATTCCTCTTTCCCCTGACGTTGTCACAAGCACACTACAGTTGCTACACTTAGGGGCCGAATACGATTCGGGCCGGAAATCTCTCCGACCGAGCCGGACCCGGAGAGAATTCCGACCGAATCGGACCCTGGCAGTCCGACCAAACGAGTACGATGCGCACGCATGCAATCGGACTCGAGTCGGTCGGACTCCCATTGAAGTCAATGGGAGCCGGACGTACAACGCGTTTGCGGGCTCCCATAGACTCAATGGGTGCGAGGCGAACAAGGGTGCCCCCTACAGCGGGTACGCCTCGAAGCGACTCGCGGCGTACATGCACAGGTAGGGGGGACCCATGGGTCCCACCTGTGTGCGACTCGCGCGGCTACGCGTACAGAGAGTCCGACACGGACCCCCAAAGTCCGGCTCTGACTGCTCTTTCGAGCCGGACGGCGCGAGTCGGTCGGACTGCTCGAGGCACGCATCGTACTTGCCCGGCCGGGGAACGTCTCCATTGCGCGATGCGAGCCGTGTCCGTGCGAGTCGGTCGGAGCGCTTCGGACCCGCGAGCGAGTCGGTCGGTGATTTCGCGTGCGCTCGCATCGTACTCGCTCGGCCGGACGCTGCGTCATGAATCGGTCGGGAAAGAGGGCTCCGAATCGGATCCGGTTAAGCCGAATCCGATTCGGAGCCCTACCGGCCGAGATCGGAATCGGCCCCTTAGTGTGGTAGGGTGAAGGGATCACAAGTGGGGTATGAATTATCATCCTCAAGCTTGGCACCCATTGGATAATTCTCAGGTATTTTCATAGGGATGTTAACAGTGCTAAATATCTAATTTCATACCACATTGATGGCATCAGATTTTTCACAATAATTGCTTCTACGAGTCATTTGGTAATCATTTGCATAGTAGAAGCTGTATGAGGCACAGTTTCTACAGTGCTAATGACACCCATGGGGATTGATAGGGGATTTACAGCAAATGAACTACATCATGCTCTCCTCAATGTCCTTTTTGCAAAGTGGCACTTTCTTTTACCCTCTAATCGATACTTTGTGAATCAAATGCGGGAATAATTGTGTTTGTGGAATGTTGATGCGGCTGAAATTCTGCATGTACTTTTGTTGCATCTAGAACAAGTGCAATGATTTTTCCTGGTTGCATCACAGATACTGTGGAAACACAGAACTGTAAGACAACCTGGTTCATAATACATCACTCCCCTAATGTTACACAGCAGTAAATCTAGTTTGGTCACACTAAGAAGTAAACTGCAAAAAATGTATTTGTTTTATAATTTTCATTGTATTGCCATCGAGGAACAGTGTCTAAACTGAATAAGTGTTACATAGTTCACAATGCAGACTTTTTCTTCTGACTTCAAGCTTAAGAAGGCTTTTAATATCAACCTTCTAAGACCCTGGTGATATTTGTTGCAAATTCTAAATCATATCTGTCTTAAATAATTCAATTTTGTTTGTTTATTTAAACCTTTATTACACTTATGTAGTAGTGTACATAGTAAAATGTTAGTTGTCAAGTGTTCTACTAAAGCTTAGGTGCAGAGCAGTGGACAGTCTACAGGGTGGCTATTATCTTTTAATATTATTGGTGCCATTATATTTATGCTCAACTTATGTTCTAAGTTCTATTAAGTGTTCTTGTCAGTTGTACTGCCTTGCTCTTGGTGTGTGGATGCTCCAATAAAGCCTCTTCACAAACATCACTTGTTGATCTTTTGTACTACTACAACTTTATTAATATTGATAACATACACAAAATGGAAAAACAATAGAATACACTCTATAATATCAAATCAAATCAAATCAGAGGGCATTTATACAGCGCACACATCACCCTAAAGTCTCATGGCGCTCGAAAACAGCTCCGAAAGGAAGTGAAATGGCTTAGATGTCAAAAAGCCATGTCTTCAGCCTCTTGCGAAAAGAGTTATGGTCAGGGACATTTCGCAGATGGATGGGAATTTTATTCCAGGATGATGGGGCAAGAAAGGAGAAAGATCGTCCTCCCTTTCTAGCAGTATGTATTTTAAGAGGAGTAAGCAAAAACTGATTGCTAGACCTAAGAGCCCTGCGAGGTTGATACCAGCATAATTTCCTGGTCCAGTATCTCGGACCTTTTACGTACAACTGTTTATGAACTAGACAGAGAACTATAAAAAGAATTTGTTTCCTGACCGGTAGCCAGTGAAGGGTTCTTAGGCATGGTGCGGAGGGCGATCTGGGCGGAAGATCCAGGGCCAGCCTAGCCGTAGCATTCTGCAAGATCTGTAGTCTGTCCAGAAGGTTGTTGTTAATTGAAAACTGTAGGGAATTTCCATAGTCCATTCTGTTTATTATCAGCCCTTGAACTAATGGTTTCCTGGCCTCCACTGGGAGCCACTTAAAAACCTTTCGGAGGCTGCGCATTACTCCAAAACACGTGCCAATGATATGGTTGACCTGGTTCTTCATGGACAATTGGTTGTCCATGTGGAAACCTAGGTTCCGCACCGTCGATTTGGGGGGTGGGACAAAGGCCAAGATGGGATGGCCACCAGTCGGCGGACCAATGCTCCTCTGCATTGCCAAAAAGCATGACCTCAGACTTGGCTCCATTTAGTTGTAGGTGATTGGAGTTCATCCACCTGTCGATGTGGGATAGGCATTTATTAAAGCGTAGTTGTGTTTCAGTAGGATCTGGGCCAATAGTGACCAGAATTTGAGTGTCATCTGCATAAGATATGACATCAAATCCATAGGATCTGATCACCTTGGCCAGTGGGGTCATGTACAGATTGAAAAGGGTCGGGCTCAAAATAGAGCCCTGTGGTACTCCTATCTTGACTGATCTCTCACATGAGAGGTTGTTTCCGATCTGTACTATTGTCACGCGGTCGGCAAGGTAGCTCTTAAACCACTCGAGGGCCGTGCCTCTGACACCTATCTCCCAGAGCCGATGCTCTAAAATGCCGTGGGAGATGGTGTCAAAGGCTGCGGATAAATCGAGCAGGACGAGGATGGCTGACTGATGTTTATCCAAGGCCAGCCTGATGTTGTCTGTTACCTCGACCAAGGCAGTCTCAGTGCTGTGTGCCGCCCTGAAGCCTGATTGGGAAGAATCGAGCAATCACTGACTCTCCAGATGGTTAACGAGCTGCTTGTTAATCAGAGATTGCAGTACTTTCCCAAAATAGGGAAGCAGAGATATTGGGCGGTAGTTGGCGAGCAGCGTTGGGTCGGCAGTGGGCTTTTTTAAGATTGGTCTTACCCTGGCCACCTTCCAACTTCTTGGAAAGTCCACTTCTAAAAGTGAGTTATTAAATAGCTCAGTGAGTCTTTCCAATAATACCGGGGCGACAGTGGGAAGAATTTTGGACGGTACCATGTCAGTGGGGGAACCTGATTTTATCCTCAACATGGCAGTGGCAACTGCTTTGGTGTCAAATTTGAGGAATTCGTCCAAGATATGGGAGGGGTCAGTGAACATGCTGTGTACGTCTTCCGAATTCAAATTGTGTGGTGAAGGAAAGGACCGATGTATTACCATGATTTTTCTTCAAAATATTCAGAAAGAGAATCAGTCCAAGTTTGGGAGTCAGGTATTAATGGCTGATTAATAGGAGCTGTAAATTCTTTAAAAATTTTATAAAGTTCTTTACTTGAGTTTTCTGCCAGATTTATTCTATTTAAGAGAAAGAGTTTTTTTGCCTGTTTGATATCGGTCATATAACCTTGATGAATTTTTTTATAAATTATACGGTCAGCCATACTTTTACTTTTTCGCCATTTGCGCTCCATGATCCTACACAGAGATTTTGTAGTTTTTAGTAAGTCTGTGAACCAGGGAGCAGACCTAGGCTTGATTTTGACCTGGGTGAGAGGAGCAATTTTATCTAATGCAACCAGAATAACTTTATCAAGATCTAGTGCTGCCCGATGTATATTTATTTTTGTCCCTGAAAAGTCTGAACTAAAGTGTTTAGAAAAAAGGGGCAGGGTGATTTTCCGCCAAGGTCTTCGCAGTATTAATGCGTTATTGGAGCCATTTTTAGTCATTATTGTGGGAATAGTACATTTTAATAGATAATGGTCTGTCCATAATAATGGCTCAGGGGGTTCAGCAATGATTCCCGGATAATTTGTAAAAAGGAGATCTAGTGTGTGGCCTGTATTGTGAGTAGGGCCAATGATCCGCTGGACAAGTCCAAGAGTATTCATATTAGAAATCAGCTGGTCAGTCTGCGCATTAGAGAGAATCTCAGCATGGAGGTTAAAATCTCCAATAAGTAGGAAATTATCGGAGGCCAATACATGGGGCACAAGGGTCTCTAATAGCGTGTCAGAGAAATCACCTCTGGGGCCAAGGGGACGATAGATTAAGGCTCCTCTCCAGGTTCCATTGGGTAAGTTATCAAGTTTAAAAATGCAAAGTTCTAGATGGTCTGAAGTAATAGTGTCTAGAATTGTAATATTCAAATCCCGGTGGAGCGATTAGTAAACCTCCCCTCTTCTCTCCTTTCTGTCTAGTCTAATGAATTTATACTGAGGTGGAAAGGCAATGTGAACATCAGAAAAAGCGTGTTCATGTAGCCAAGATTCCGTAATGAAACATAGATTTGGTACAGCCAGATCTAACAGGCTCCATATCTCTACTGCGTGTTTGGGGATAGAGCGAGCATTAAAGTAAATGGCAGTAAGCAGATCTGGTACGTCAGATTTACTAGAGTCATTTGGGGCAGTAATTTTAATTAGATTGGGAGCACTCGGTAGAAGGGAAATACCAGGATGTCTAGATAGGGCCTCTTCTAAAATAGCGTTAGGTCCTATACAGGGTTTATTTAGCTCTATTAGTTCCCTGTTTGTGTATTTTAGAATTGCCATGTTACCTGGGGCAGTGGCGATGGCCAAGGAAACAGGGGTCCTGGCCTCTGGCGTCGGTCAGGCGCAGATGGGCGCAGACGGGCTTGCCTTTGGCGCGCCTTTGGCGCACCACGGCGCGCCGCTGCGCGCGTCCGCTCACTGACCTGCTCTAAATAGAGTGGGTGCAGAGGAGACTAGAGCGCTAATTTCAAACTTCCGGCAGCAACCGGAAGTTATGCTGATTGCCGTGACGACCCTCCGTACAATCGGCACAAGCCGTGACGGACCAGGGTACAGGCAACTATCAGCGGATGCAGAGAACGAAAGAAAACCAGAGGAAGGAGAGTTTAAAATAGAAAGACACACGGCGCAATTAAAATATTTTAAAAGGGTGGCTTTGAGATGCAGAGGGCTGTAATCTCAAGTAGCGGGAAAACGCTGTTCAATTCGGGCGCCGCTCGCGCGTCCGCTCACTGACCTGCTCTAAATAGAGTGGGTGCAGAGGAGACTAGAGCGCTAATTTCAAACTTCCGGCAGCAACCGGAAGTTATGCTGATGCCGTGACGACCCTCCGTACAATCGGCACAAGCCGTGACGGACCAGGGTACAGGCAACTATCAGCGGATGCAGAGAACGAAAGAAAACCTGAGGTAGGAGAGTTTAAAATAGAAAGACACACGGCGTAATTAAAATATTTTAAAAAGGGTGGCTTTGAGATGCAGAGGGCTATAATCTCAAGTAGCGGGAAGACGCTGTTCAATTCGGGCGCCGCTGCGCGCGTCCGCTCACTGACCTGCTCTAAATAGAGTGGGTGCAGAGGAGACTAGAGCGCTAATTTCAAACTTCCGTCAGCAACCGGAAGTTATGCTGATTGCCGTGACGACCCTCCGTACAATCGGCACAAGCCGTGACGGACCAGGGTACAGGCAACTATCAGCGGATGCAGAGAACGAAAGAAAACCAGAGGTAGGAGAGTTTAAAATAGAAAGACACACGGCGCAATTAAAATATTTTAAAAAGGGTGGCTTTGAGATGCAGAGGGCTTTAATCTCAAGTAGCGGGAAGACGCTGTTCAAACACATAAGAGATGTGTTTGACATTAGAGTAAACTATGAAGCAAAAGGAGGGTAGCAAACAAATACAAACATCAATAAGCATGTATGACATCTGCTATATCCATCACTATTTAGCATGGTGGATAACACTGTTCATTTCAGTGAAAATCTGCAGTAACCTGACCAAACATGAAATTGTAATGACTTGTGTTACCTCTCATTTGCCGAGATTAAGAACTCAATATAATACTTTCAGATGTAGAAAAAAAGAAGGGTAAATACATGTGATCGAGGCCAATATTGTGTTTTTGAATTTTGCTTACAAACATAACTAATGAAATAAGAAAGCCTTGTTTGCTCTGTTAAGATAGCAATTCTACGCAAACACCTAACCCATGTGTAATCAAGTTGATGGGGTAATCAAGGAGCCATGATTAAAACTGAAAGATAATGTGTGAACAGATATTATGGCCCTGGAACAAAGAGCCTCAAAGACAAGGTAACTTTGGGGATGGGGAACCCGAAAACAAGAGCCTTGGGAAAAAAGAGCTTCAGACACGATATCTCACATGAAAGAAGAACAATAATGGGGTAGGTGGTTATGGATACAGGGCTCAAGGGAACAGATGAGCTTTCAAACAAAGAGCCTGATTTAGATCTTGGCGGTTTTACTGCTGGTCCGCCGCAGCGGCAGTCCCAAGTACTCCATCGAGCTGATGGCGGTCTGCCTGCCGCATTTAGATGTTGCGGCTAGAGACAGAAGACAAATGTGGCGGCGGTCTTCTCTGCTGGCTCACAGTACTCCGTCACCGTCAGGCCGGTGGTATTGCACCGAGCCAATTTAGATGTTCATGTTGGGCTGGCGGTGTCTTGGCGGCAGAGTTCTTACGGATTTATGATCATGGGCGCATGGAGACAGGTAAGTAAAACTTATGGTGTTGCAGATGGAATAGGTGGCGGGAGCCTGAAAAAGGGTAAGTTTTCACCCTTTTTCCTCATTTCCGCCAACCCGAGCTTGGAGGTTTCCCCGCCACAGTTGCCTTGACAGAAAGGCACTTTGTAATCTGGACTGCGGGAATCTTGGCAGGACTCTCTCCAATACCCGCTTCAGCCTCTGACGCCATCAACTCAGGAGACAGATCCTGGTGGAGTCAGCGGGACCGTGGCAAACTTCACTCCAGTGCCCAGCCACCATCTAAATCAGGCGGGCAAACTGCCAAGGGGGGTGGGCGGTAAGACCACCAGAAAAGTGACGGCGGGACCAGTCTTGCCAAGATCTCAATCAGGCCCAAACTCTTATCAGGATAGGAAACTACAGATACAAGGACAAAGAGACAACTGAATCAAGAACAATAAAAATGGAGCAAGAAGACAGATTTGTAGCAACTACAGGGAGATAGGAAAACAATAACCCAAAGCAGTGTATTATTATAAACTCCTCAATTAGGATCTAAAAACCCCATGCAGAAACAGACAATTCACAAACACTGTACTACAAAGACTCGGATATGAAACCACTTTTATTTTAATTTATTTGGAAGGGCACATGATCCAAGATCCATCACCCCTACACATATACACTCGGTGCCAGAACTAAGATTGGTTAGGTGGAGGGATGTAAGACCAAACCCCTTCCTCCTATTAAGCATCCCTCAGGTATCACTCAAGATGTAACTTTTGCACATGTATGTTAAATAGTAGGGTGACAAGATCCAGTTCTCTGCACGTGTGCAGTTAGCATCAAGGTTATAGTCGGACCCCAACTCTACTCAGGGGAAAGGATTTGGCTCTGGTTATCACCAGAAACCCTTTAACACTGTGGTTTTGTTAAAACACTATCGCAGACAGCTGTCTTACCACAAAAATCTATGAAGACAAGGAATTGGAAAATGCTCTACTATACAATAAATGTGGGATATAACAGAACAGCATAATATTTACTTTTTCTTGGGCCCCATAATAAAGGAAATATAAACCATACTGAAACAAGAAAATTAAATGACTGGTGAAATTAAGCAATGAAATAGACTAATTAACTGAGCTGAAGTAATGGAATGATAACACAAGTTTGAACCCATCAACAGTCTAACTACCCATTACTTTTTCTTATAGGCTTCAGAAATTGATGCACAAATTATAATATCAGATGCTGCTTCCCACACAAGTAACAGTGAATTAAAAGTGCAGTAAACTACAGTCCTGGAGAAGGTTCCACATAATAGGAAACTAGTCGAAACAACATCAAGAAAGTTGACAGTATTTCAGAATTAAGAGTTTTAATGTCTGGAAAAAACATCAAGAAAGTTGACAGTATTTCAGAATTGAGAGTTTTAATGTCTGAAAAAGACACAGGGTCAGCATGCAATCATGACTTACATCACTATCATTAACTTAGCACTCATGAAAACTCCATTGTAAGAGACATTGTGGCCCTAAATCAAGCTGAAGCTGAATTAATGATAGTGAAATAGATCAACTTGAGAAGTAAGAGGACCACAAATGTGAATTATTATTTTATGAGTGTTCGTGTAGCATACTTTCCACCAGTAGCGGCTCGTGTTCTGGCAGAGTGGAGTGGCAGGGGGGCGGAGAGGGAGACGGACGACAAACAAAGAGACACAAAAAAAAATAAGTAACTTACCTGCTGCATCGCAACATCTCTCTCTTCTGCTCCGTCCTCACCAGCACATGCTCCCAGAAACCCTTGCAGCCAATCCTGATGCTGCTTTCATGCTGCTGAAAGCAGCGTCACGAATGGCCTGAGCGTTGAGGATTTGCGCTCCCAGTGAGACTGGGAGCCTGAGCCGGCCGGCCACACCATCATGCGTACTGACAACAGTGCCCTTCCCACTACTCCATCTCCATGACGGCCCCGCCCCCAAGCCTTGGCTATTGGAAGAAAAAGAAAACGATAATAAAGACTTTTATTATAGTTTTATTTTTAAGGTTTTGAGGCTGATGGGAGGGGGGTGGGGGGGGTTACGCTCCTCCGCCATAGCAAAGGAGCCGCCGCTGCAAGTTGACATGGAGAAGTGTGAACTGGTTCTCTTGTAAGTGAATAGTTGGCTAACATCGATCACTGAGTTCTAATCTGTACGTTAAATCTCATAGATTTACAAATTGTGACAACCAATGTTTATCTGTGTAAGTAAAGGCTGCTAGAGACAAATGCTTAATTAAAAACAAACTAAAACTGAGAACCATTCAAGCAGTAACAGTAATGTATGCTGCAAGCATTTTTGAACTTATTAGAGGTAATACATGGTACTGGCCAACGCATCATCATCAGACAATACTCAAATAACGTGCATGGTGAGATGAGTGTGTAACTGCTGTCGAACAAATTAAAGTTTACTAACACGAGCATGAACTGTATGGTATTATAAAAAGGTTTGAAGTGAAGGACGAATTTAAAACAAATACACAAGTTGCCGAGAATAGCCCTACAAAGGTGCAGCAGTTCAAGTGGCATTTGGTGTGAAAAGTTGCTATTCCTGCATTTGTTTTAAAGTAAATTACAGCATAGTTTTATGAGTGGCAGGAAATAATGTGGCTCATAATTAAAAGCGAAATGACGTAACCCTGCAGTCAAAATAAATCCTATGAATTTGAGGTAACTTGGCAACTGCCTTGAACGCTATTAACGCAAGGCATACAGATATGATTCTTTGAATAAAGTGAATGGAAACTGTGTTAATTCAAAAATGAAAAAGAAATACTGCTGCTCTTTGAAGCTTAAACAACATTCTGTTCCATCGAAACTATCATTTGCCTTTTACCCTTTCCTTTGTCTATGTAAATATGGGTTAGAAGATGAGAAATACTGACGTACATACTTTAGAAAACCGAAATAAGCTTGAGGTTGACGTGTGAAAAGGCACCGTGAGGGGCAGAAGACGTCAAGGAGATTTGTGCGCGGTTTTGATGCGGTTAGACTTGATTTCTGCTCCTTAAAACATGCTTTTCTTATTTTCGCTTGTCTTCCTTGACAACCCTTTTCCCACGTGCTCTGTCCTACTGCATTATTAGATAGTTTAAAACGATTATTAATGAAAAGTGCTTTCATACAGAATAAAAGTCACTGTGCCAAGGTGTATTTGTTTTGTTCTCAGATCCCTTTGTGAGTTGGAAGTTGTGGGATTCTTTGACATTTTAATTGATATATTTACAGCTTTCATTCTGTTGGAGGCCCCATGGACATATCCATTAAAATGTTAGCGTGAAATACAAATGATATTATTAAGTTCAAAGCTAGGCCTGGCAAGCTCCCGTGAGGTCCATTTCATATTTTCAAACAAAAATAGGTAGGGTCTAGATAAGAAGGTCCCAAGGCATGTGCTATGAATGGTAATATATGGCGTATTCCAATCACATGTATGCTCAAAGCAGAGTGAATAATTCTGCTAATACATATTCGTAAACTGCTTTTATAGGCGAGACAACAGAGTGACATGTGAATCTAATATTAGCTAATCGGGGTGACGCTTTCTTTATAACTTTGCCATGGCATGACTCTGAGGGCATGAAATTATTATAGTGGTTTTCAGTGTCGCAGGGATCAGGTATACGTTGACTTGGTAGAATGAATGGCTTGGTAGAAATGAATGGCTGTGAATAAATGTACTTTTATGTTTTTGAGTGGCTTGTTTATTTTGCCATCGTTATTACAAGTGATTACGTTTTCTCATTTAGGCAGGGGGTTGGTCAAGATGGCCACGGATGTATCCACTTAAAATGGACGCACAGTGCGCTTAAAGAAGCGCCACATGGGGTGTGTGAGTGCCTATTCTGGCTGTGTGGCAATGAACCTGTAAGAATGTTGCTTAATGGGCGGCATCTGTGTCTTGACTGATGACAGCCTGCAGATTGGGTGGAGGTGTGATGAACCCCGCCATCTTCCTTAAATGTATGAGGATTCTGTGGGACGTGATTGAGAATAGAGGCCACCAATTCATCGTTCGTGTGATTTGCTCTGCCGCTCCCAAGCAGGAGTGCTGGAGTCTGCTGAAGGGCGTTTAGAAGATAGTTTTAATTTCATAATTAGAATCTCTCTGTTTTCTTATTAATGCAGAATTCTGAAAGAAGTCACATATTTCTATTTTTGTCTGAATTCTTGTCGTCTGGAATTGTCTTCCCCGCTTTATTTTCATGAAATTGTGCTGTTGCTTTCGAATAGCTGGATGTGGGAAACGGGGAGGACCAGCTCACAAGCCAATGGTGACCTGGCACTGCCCTATTGGTATACCTATTCATGCTGAGTTTAGGCTGGTGATTACTTTTATTATGAGAGGCATTTGTATCCATTCGTCTTTCAGTGTTTTGGTGACTCTACGGTTTTACATCTTTTGGGCTGATCCACCTTCATCTATCGCGCTAACTTCCCCCATGTCAGGACTTTGCTCTCTGGTTTTGCTCCATTATTACTCAGGGAATCGGGGTCCTGCACAGGCATAAAAGGCACTGTTTCTGATGCTTTATATTCACAGAGGTGTGATTGTCCATTTATTTAATAAAGTTAAATGTCCCATGGGAATATATTTCTAACTGTGTCTCCTGTGAGGAGTGAGTTCCTTTGATTGCTGCACTGAATTTATCACAGTACTTTGAAGGTACGTTGACTGTTTTTGCATACTGTAACTTAGTTGTACTCACTGGCAAAAAATACCCTGAGCACTTCATATCACACTTCAGATCCTTCTCAGCGAGTGCCTTTCTAATTAAGGAGTAGCTCATCTAACTCTCTTCTCAAAAGAAAGACATCCTGCTTTATTAAAAGAGAATATCGGTAGAATATAACACACACTTAAAACGCTTGCATTATTTTTTTGATCTCATGATGGAGGTAATTTGTTGAGAACACTTAATGCCCTATTGAAGTCCCAGTCCGATTGCCCTAAGAATAAGGCACAGGCTTTTAAAACTTGGATTGGTCAAGTAGCGTCCACAGAGTACACTTTTGTGTCTACCATTAGGAGGAGAGTGCACCCATGCTACTGTGGGGGTGCACAAGCTGAATGAACAAAATGCCATTATGCATGCGATGACATGGGTTGGGAAGCAATCACCAAATGAATGCTGCACCAACTCAAATTATTCCTAGTATCATGTGTGGTAAATAGGAGACATCAATGAAGGTGTATGATAATAAAAAACAGGCCTTCACCCGTTATCTGAAGATACACCCGCCACTAGATGCTAAGGAGCTGTAAGAGTATTTGGACAAAAAGCAGCCCCAAGGGCCATATCACATAGATGACCCTTCAGAGGAAGAACTTTGAAGAAGCCCTGGGAAACGCTCCTTATTCCAGAAGATTGGCACAGGTCCACAGCCTTACAGAACAAGTTAAAATTAAAATCAGAGAACAACCCCCCCCCCCCAAAATTAAACAGAGATACAGGTAAGGCACATACTTCAAGACCTAAAAGAGACAAGAACTAATACCCAAAAGCCCACCACTAACATTTCAAAAGAAAAACTCTGTAAAGAACCTGATCATATCATAGGTCAGCTATTAGCAATTTTTACTTTAAAACAACATACTAAAAAACCCACAAGTCAAACCCCTGCTGCCCGTAGATTGTACCAAGGCATACAGATTCATGAACACCTAACCATTACACATAACAACGAACCCTTACTCCTACAAGACAATCACAATAACAACAACAGAAGAATAATCATATTTGCAACTAAAATCAACCGCCTAAGCCAATGTGAAACATGGATGATGGACAGGACTTTAGAATGTGACCTCCATGGTTCACACAGATATACACTATACATAGTTAATATTACATTACTAACATACCCCTCCTTTATGCACTGCTGCCTAACAAACAATAAAGTGCAACTTACTATGAGCT
Source organism: Calotriton arnoldi (assembly GCA_963921515.1). Lineage (NCBI taxonomy): Eukaryota > Metazoa > Chordata > Amphibia > Caudata > Salamandridae > Calotriton > Calotriton arnoldi. The sequence continues at coordinate 1,432,826 of CAWUFW010003527.1, forward strand.
TTTAAACCACATCTAAGCAAAAACTACCAACTACTCTCCACACAATATTATAATAGACTTTCAACAGGCAATGAAATAAAAAATACTTAGGGACTTAATATGAGTTTGGCAGTCCGTGAATCGCCGTAGCTGCGTTCGCGGTCCAACCACCGTGAGCTTGGCAGTCCGACCACCGTATCACGAGATGGGCAGATTGCATTTAGATAGACCACAGCTGAACCGCCGACATGGCCAGCACACCGCAGACCACCGGGGTCGCAGTCAGAGAAAAGCATCTGCCATAGGGCTGTACAGGGTAGTTTCACCGCCATCCATATTACGAATTAACTTTCCGACGAGCTGACCATGGTGGTGGACTTTCCCGCTTCAGGTCTGCAGAAACAAAGGATTTGGGGGGGGACGTGGTCTGCCAGGCTCGAAGATGGCCGCTGCCTGAGCGAGCTCCGGCACCCGCCCGCATAATCCTCTCATTATTCGCGCCACCGAGACACCACAGGTGGAAATTGACTCTGCAAACGACGTCTCAAAGCCTGCGGCTTCACCTGCTGTGATTTGGGCCGGTGCCGGGTCCGCTGTGCAGAGCGCAGCCTTCGCTCGTGACTGGGCCTGTGCCTGCCGATCTGCAGCCTGCCGTAAATATCGACTGCGCAGGCCAGCGCTGCCGTGGACGGAGCTCCTCCCGCTGCGAGTGCGGAGGCTGGGGCGGCGGCCGCGAGGACCGGAGTGTGCGCGCGCTCCGAGGACGGAGACTGCGGACGGCGGCGAGGTCTCCTGCGAGATCCAACTGTGGTGAGCGAGTCGAGGAGCGGAGGCCTAGGGCGTGACGGCACTCCGGGCTCCGGCGGAGCAGAACGAGGACTGCGCGGGTGTGCCTGGCTGCCTTGATCCCCTCCGGTAAGATCGTTGCCAATGCGTGGCTGTGAGGCAGCGCTGTGGGCCGCGTAAGAGGACCCGGTGGGCGCTGCGGGTGTGCACTACCATCAGGGGGCCCCAGGGACCATCGCGACCAGCTGGGGGTGCCTGAGTACACTGGAAATGCCGCATGCAGACTGTGTTTCGCCTGGGACTGCACAGGGCCCGCGATAGTGTTTGTGGACTCAGTGGCGGGGCACGGGTTGTGGCGGTGGCTGGGTGCCGCATGACCCCGCATCTTCATAGTAAAGGCACAGCCAACCTCGATTTTGGGGCCCACACAGAGGAGTTCCCCCTCACGTGATTAGTGCCACCGGAGGAAGAGGCTGCATCGCGCCTCAGCACTGGGAGCCAATATTCGACACAGTGTCACTACAGCACACCTGATTTATAGCAGCAGACATGGGTCGCACAGATAAAACACAGCCTAAAATTTCATTTGAACACCGCAAATCCACTAGACTCCGGGAGGATGAGCAGGACCAGAATAACGCTGCTGGGTCGGATGAAGCCACCGCACCTGAAGGAGATATCCGGCAGATTCTTGGGGCAATGCAGCGTAGCTTAACCTCCATAGATGCGAAAATAGACTCCTTGGCATACAGACTCGACAGGATGTAAAAAGAGTAGACAAGCATGCCGAGAGAATTGATCAAGCGGAGCGTCGGATCTCAGATACTGAGGATGCACAGACCGAAATGGGGGCCACTCAGCGTCAAATGGAGAAATTGGTCACCACCCTGAAGGATAAAGCTGAAGATTTGGAGGCGCGTTCGCGCAGGAACAATGTACGCCTGTTGGGCCTGGCAGAATCGAAAGCTATGGGTCCCATGGAGCAGTTTATAGAGACATTGTTAGTACAGTTGTTGGGGCGGGCTACCTTTTCCGATGTATTCATTGTGGAGCGTGCGCACCGCTCGCTTGGCCCGCGTTCACCACCGGGAGCCCCTCCACGACCGATACTCATTCGCCTGTTGAATTACAGGGACAGGGATGCTGCTTTAAGACGCGCAAGAGAGCTGAAAACACTCCCATATGAAGGTGCAGAACTATCCCTTTTTCCTGATTTCACCCCATCGGTCCAAGAGGCTCGGAAGAAGTTCGGTCCGGTCAAACGTAAGCTTAGAGAACTGCAAGTGGATTATGCGATGCTTTATCCTGCTCGCCTAAAGGTCTCCATCGATGGTAAAACAAGACTGTATACAGACCCCAGTGTTCTACAAAAGACCTTAAGAAATATGGTGTGGAAAAGGCGAAAGGGGGTCCTACCCTGTCTGTGGCAGCGGAGGATGACAGTACACTTGCAGATAATACTGGGGTCACTGCGGCTGCCTCTTCATCTTCCTTGCCGTCCTGATTGTACCTGGCATTGGCCGCTGGTTGTTGTGGGGGCTTTGTTGAGGTGTCTCGCAATTTGACACAAGGTGTAACAAAATGTCTTTGATTTCGATTTGCAGGTAGATTGTTCAATTGTAAATATGTCTCGGAGGTTGGAGTATACAGCGGGCGGGGCTGACCTGCTTTACCGCTTGTTGGGGACCGGCGACCATCGCCACCGAGTGTATTTCACTAGGGTATAAAGTTGGGGATTGCTGCCCAGTTGGCAGGTACGAAGCATAATTGAAACTGGGGTGGGAAAGTTCTGGGTAAGCTGTATCTACTTATTTTGATAAGCTGTGGGGGGGATGGTGGGGTGGGAGTTGGGGAGGTTAAAAAGATGCAACCGTTTTATTGGTATAGTCGCTATTCGTTAATTGCATTCAGATGCGCAGTCATTGTATGTCCGGGATCGGATGGCCACAGATTTCCCAGGCGCTAGTACTCATCCCGTAAGGGTACGCTTCCTCTCTTGGAACGTCCGAGGCCTAAATGATCAACGCAAAATACGAAAGGTAGTTGCGTATATGCATAGGCACCAGGTTGATGTAGCAGTACTACAGGAGACCCACCTTCCCCCTACTACAAGTTTACTAACACAACGGAGAATGAAGGGGCAATGTATAGCCGCAGGGTTCACATCTCATGCTAGGGGAGTACTCGTGTGGACACGCAAGAATTCTAGCATACAAATACAGGCTGTCGATATTGATCCCAACGGTAGATACATAATAACGAAATGCCGCAGGGAACACTACAAGTGGTTGCTAGTGGGGGTATAAGGTCCCAACCATGATGATCCGCAGTTCTATCACACACTGCATGCTAAGATCTCAAACTACGCTCATCTGCCCATATTGTGGGGAGGGGACTTTAATTGTATACAAGATTTGGAATTGGACCGGTCAAGGGGGGCCACTAGGCCACTTTCACGTGCTGCCTGCACTATAGCATCCATGGTGCGGGCCGAGGGATTGTGTGATGTTTGGCGCCAGCGGAACCCCTTGGGGAGGGAATACACGCATTACTCATACCCGTATAGATTATTGGTTTGCCTCGCTGACATTGCTCACCTCAGTTAAAGCCTGCACACATATGTCCAGGACATTATCGGACAATGCCCCACTTTGCCTTACATTGGAGCTGCCAGTCCAGAGTTCTCAATACCGATCGTGGCGATTCCCACAATATTCTTTATTGGATTCGGTCTTTAGTGCAGAGCTGGGTACTGCCATTGACGATTTTGTTTTAACAAATTTAGGGGCATATTATCAAGGGCCGGCGATAAATATCGCAAAGCGCGCTTAGCGCTTGCATATTTATCGCCGGCTATCTCTGTAATTTATCGCCCGGTTAGCGCGTTATTAACAACGCGCATCGCCGAGGCGATAACAATTTCAGAGATAGCGTGGATATCGCCGTTTTCCATGTGGAAAACGGCGATATCCTAGATGATAGGGCCTGTGGTCTTAGCCACAGAATCCACCCCCATGTTAAGTATGCCTTAGTCAGGAATTTAACAGACATTAAATTCCTGCGTTAAGGCATACTTAACGCGATTAAAATAATCGCTTCCCGCATTGTAAATATCGCGAAGCTGCCTTCGCGATATTTACCCATGTTGTTTCCACAGACACGCCTACTTTGCATCTCATTATCGATGCGAAGTCAGGCGTGCTGAAACGGAGCAAAATCAGCAAAACACGCGATAGCGTGTCTTTGCTGATAAGGCGATATAATTATCGCCGCTTTTCGGCCGAAAACGGCCGCAAAAGCGGCGATAATTGTTTATCGCCGCCTTGTTAATATGCCCCTTAGGTAGTGTAGATTCCATGGGGGCGGTGTGGGAGGCTTTTAAATTGTATATAAGGGGGATAGTTATCTCTAAACATGCTGGGGTTTTGAGGTCCATTCGGGCACGGTTGGCCTCCACGGAAGAAACGTTGAGAAGGTTGGAAGGTGTGCACTTAGAGACAGGTGATCCGCAAGTGTTAGCTCAGATTCGTGCACAAATACATGAGTTTCAAACTCTAGCGGAGGACGAGGTAAAACATCTGGGTAAATAATACGCTGTGGCCAGAACATATGCGGAAAAGGATAGACCAAGCGCCACCCTGGCTGCTCAGGTGCGGCCTCCTAGGGGGGACAATCACATTTCGCAGATATATGATATGGGACAGACTCTGGTGCATGACACACCGGCCATTTTAGATGCCTTCGCAGATTACTATACAGGGCTATATATCTCACGGCCCAACAGTTCCTCTGAATCGGATGAGGAATACTTGGAGTATCTTAATATGTCCTGGCTGACTAATAGTGACAGAGAACGGTTGATAGGACCACTCAGACCAACGGAAATATCAGCCGCATTGAAAAGCATGCCTAGTGAGAAGACCCCAGGGTCTGATGGCCTAACAGTGGCGTTTTATAAAGCCTTCCTTGACAAACTGCTTCCTCATTTGGTCAATTTTTTTTGAGGAAATGGTCAAGACAGGCACTATGCCACCGACTATGAAGGAGGCGACTATAGTTACATTACTCAAACCTGGGAAGTCTCCGGAACACTGCTCATCATACAGGCCTCTTTCATTGTTAAACACTGATACGAAGCTGTTTGCAAAGGTGTTGGCCAACAGATTGGCTCCCTTGCTGCCCAAGTTGGTGGGCCCGGAACAAACGGGTTTCATCCCGGGCCGCTCTCTTACAAATAATCTCCGTACACTGTTCGGAACCATAGCATGTATACAGCCTAGGATCAAGGCAGCGGCACTATTCATTGACATCGAGAAAGCATTTGACTCGGTAGAGTGGCGCTTTCTGTATGCCGTGCTCAGGAAGGTGGGCGTGGGGGACGTTTTCGTGCAGCTAATCCAGGTGTTGTACAAAGATCCGATAGCAAAGGTGAAACTCAATGGTGCAGTTTCTCGGGCAATAACAATCACCAGAGGGACGCGGCAGGGTTGTCCCCTCTCCCCTCTGTTATACGCGCTAGTGGCCGAACCCTTACTATGCGCAATGCGTGAATACCACGCTTACAGAGGCATACGTTCCCCAACTTACAATACTGTGATTTCGGCCTATGCCGATGACACTCTACTCTATATCCGCAACACAGAGCAAAATTTGCCACCCATGCTACAAGAAGTAGAGAGATTCAGCCAACACTCAGGACTCCATATCAATTGGCAGAAATCACTTATATTCCCACTTACCTCAGACACAGAACAAGTCAATACCACGTACCCATTACAATGGACCACGGACCCAGTAAGATACTTGGGTATCAAAATACACACTGATGCTGATCTAGTCTTATCAGAAAATTATGGCCGTGCCCTCCAGAAATTATCCGAATCAATAAACAAGTGGATTAAACTGCCGCTATCGCTGATGGGCAGAGTGGCGCTGGTGAAAATGGTGGTTCTCCCGCGTTTTCTGTTCCTGTTCGCCAATATACCAATAGGTCTACCACGATCATTTTTTAACACACTCCGCAGTTCACTGAGTCGCCTGGTCTGGGCGGGGAGGCAGCCGCGGGTCAGATGGGAAGTACTCACACGTCCCTACGCTGGGGGAGGGCTAAATGCACCTGACATGGAGAAGTATTACAGGGCGGCACAAGCCCTGCATGCACACATATGCATATATATGCATACGCGCGCCCCCCGAATATGCCGCAATTTCTACTTGAGCGAAATGTTGTGTCCCCTTCCTCGCTACCAGGGTGGGTGACAGGGGCAGCACGCACTACATGTGGTAGGATCGATCCAGTGAATTGCACAGGCGCGCAGTTTTCTAAGATTGCGAAACAACTACATCTCCCTCTCATATATTCCCCAAAGCTCCCCATACCCTGGTGTAGTTGGCTCCCACATAGGGGGGACAAGGCTCTAATGGGTGTACTGGCGAAATTGAATATACAGTATTTGGGTGACCTGTTTCATGAAGGAGGGGTTAAAACCTGGGACCAGGTGTCAAGTCACGTGTCCAATGTTACAACCTTGGATATGTTCCAATACTATAGATTCCGCGGCGCTCTGCGAGGGTTGTTGACGGAAGGAATGGTAGAACCGGCAGAGATGCCCGCATTAACGTACCTATTACAAACCCCTAACACACAGCATGGTATAACCAGACTGTATACAGCATTTCACACGGCCTGTGAGTTCCCCAAGTTAAAATTTCAAGCTGATTGGGACGCTGAGCTCAATGTCACAGTCACAGACGAACAGTGGACATGGTGCTTTGCCTCGGTGAGGTCAGTTTCTCTTAACGGTAGACACCGGTTAATACAATTTAAATACATACACAGAACATATTACACACCAGTCAGGCTGTATAGATACGGGCTCCGTGACGATGACGCCTGTCCTAGATGTTCCGCTAGTCGTGCTACTTTCCTACATCTAGCATGGACTTGTCCCGGTATAAGAACTTACTGGCGCAGGGTGTATCAAGCCCTTTCGGAAATGTTGTCGACTGAGCTACCCGAGGAGCTTCTGGTGGCGCTGCTGGGGTACGCGCGGGGGATCCCAAAGGGGGTACGAAAACTCGCAGAAATTAGCTTATTATTAACAAAGAGAAGAGTTGCAATGCGATGGATGAGGGGCCCACTGCCTACGCTCGACGAATGGGAGAAGGATTTGGCATATTGCTCTACACAGTCCGATACTTATAACACACTCATGCCCGCGCGCTGTGCCCCCAGGGATATATGGGGCCCATATAGACAATAGTTGTTGAATAAAGCTGTGACCACTACCCCACCTGTTGAGTTAGATAGAACTGGTGTGGGCTGATTTGCTGAGACTCACATGGTTCGTTATTGGACATTCCAATGTTGTACCAATTGGTTGGCCTACCGACCTGCTGGGAACCCGCCTGTTTGAGACTTAGCAGGGGTCGGCAGACTCTATTATTATGGGTATTCCGTATATCATTAATGTAATATTCCTTCACTGGTGTTCAAATAATAATGTTTGGTCTCTTTTAATGACGGCTCGGGGGAACAAGCCGACAGGGGAAATGATATTATCATGCGCTGGAAATATACTGTATGTATTTACCAAGAGTGACTACATTGGAAAGCTGAATGTAACTGTTTTTTCTTCGGTTGTAAAAATGAAAAATAAAGTTATTAAAAATTTTTTTTTTTTAAAAAAGGATTTGGGCTGTGTAATCACCCCTTTCTTGTTCTTTCCGTCAGAGTTTGAAGTGGATTCCTTTTTCAGGTCTCCCCTTCACTGCAGCATCATCAAACCGAGGATTACAACCCTGTTTGTGGATATATACAGGTGAGCCCTTTTTGTACCATGTACCCATTGCGTGGACTGCCCACATATGGGCCAGACTTCGGCAATGGGTAGGTGGTATTTTTCCACGTGTATCATGCATATGTGTGCATCCAACACATATAAAGTTGAAATGCTCACACAGGCATCAATGCATATGGAAAAGTAATCACCACCGCCGGATGATCTCCGCAGCCACACCGCTGACACCATGGTAAACTCGTAATAGGGCAGTCTAAAGACCGCCAGTGCTGTGGTCTCCTGGCGGATGCGGCATTCAGGCGGTCAGACCGGCAAACTCATAATAAGGCCCTTAAACTATACCCACACACAGCCATACAAGGTTGCTATTACAAGTTCAACCAAAGAATTTGGAAATATCTGCAAACAAAAATCTATGCTGAGTGGGAATATGCACAATCAATTTGCTTTTGAGATTAAAAAGTAAAGTTAATATCCCTAGCATATGTAGCTGTAGCAGACATAGCTAACTACTACAACGTGCTAATAAGTCCCTATTTTATCAAATAAATTAACAAAAACTAAGGGCCTGATTACGACTTTGGTAATCCTACCGCGGGCTGTCATGTCAGCGCCCCACAGGAGGACTGCCAAAGCCGTACTCACACTGGCCGCCTGATTATGATTTTAATCCTTGGCGGGCGGGTGGTGCTGTGGCGGTGTTATGACAGTGCCTGTCTCGTTCATCCCATCTGGGTCCGGCCACCATGTTTAGACCGGGGCCCGCACTAGCCAATCTTCATGGCGTCGCGCAGGGCTGGTCAAACCTGCAGGACTGCCAAAATACCTCACAAGGGACTCCCTCTGGAAACTAGCTGCCCTCCTTGGAGTCAATGCCATTCAGTGCAGGTATTAAGGAGGATTATGACTGGGCTGGTGGGGAGCCGTGGAGTCACGTCTCCGCCATCTTGGCCTCCTAAACACGCCCCCCTGCAAAACAATATTTTAATGAAGTTTCTGAGTGTTATACTGTCCTTTCTTAGTGAAACATGATCCCATCCCAAAACATTAGGACAGTAGGCCACAGATGTTATTTACACAGAGAGGCAATTGGGGTTCTCCTTTTACTCTTCAATGTATTAACATTTAGCAGAAAATAAAATCTGTGTTTGATATAAATTGCTTAGTCGTCGGCATCTTGCAGCTTTTGAGAAGAAGGGAGTGTACCCAATTAGGCCACATTGTACTGTAATAACCATGGTATTAAGCCTCTACCAGCTTCGGCTGAAATATAAGTTAATATCTGCTTTACCTCACATTTTTTTTGGTGCATGTTCTGAGCTGCCATCTTTCCTTCCTTTGTCCAGTTGTTAGAATTCTTAGCAAGTGCTACAATGTATAACTGACCAAACACACTTTTGGCTCGGGCCGGGAAGGCAAAGCTTGATCCCTGGAAGGTCCATGAAAAACGTCTCCCGAGGTGGGGCCTCCCGGAGCAAGGAGAATTGCCAGCGAAAAGAGCCTGTTGTCAGGGAACAAAGTGTCAGGTGATTGGCCGGCGGGGTTTGAACCCCCCAATCAGTGCAAAGTGTTCAGCAAAGACAAGGGGATAAAGAAGGGGCCAAGGTCAAGTAAGGCATACCTTCACCGCCCAACGTTGGCTCATCCACCCACACTGAAGAGTGGGCGTTACAGTCGCAAGTTGGGGAACGGGCAAGGAAGGCAGAAACAGCACAAAGTAGACAGACAAGAAAGCACACTAGCCTAGGATGATGAGCCGCGAAAACAGTGTCCTTGGGATGCCTTTCGGGAGGGGCACTGGGGGAGCAGGCCATTGGCCAGCTTGGGATCAGCAGCAGGCGTTCACAGCACTTGCAGCCCGGGTTAGGCCTGATGGCCACCCACATATCAGTAGCAAGGGAAGCCTGGAGGCCGCAATCGCTAGACACCAAAGGGGGGCCTTCACTCAGGGGGCTGTGCTGAAAGTGCTGTTAGGAATTTATGGATCAGTGATTCAGAGTATGATAATTTTATAGATGTGATGCAGTGTTGAAATCATGGAGTGTATGAATGACCAAGAGAAATGTGATGTTTATGTTTCCTGCTTTCAAATAAACTGCAGCCATTATGCACCAGCTAAGACTCTGACTCTGATTACCTGGTAAGGGTAGGTAATGGTGCATGAGTAAGGCAAGGCTGTGAGAGGAGTGGGGTCACTCGCACATCTGGGAGGTGTTTTAGGGTCACTGCACCCTTATGACGGACTCCGGCATTGCACTCAGCCCACAGCCTGGCTCAGTAGAGTATTGGCGATTTCAAAGGGTTCTAGAGTAGCTATTTGACAAGACTGTTTTCAAATACATTGTTAGCCCAAAACTTTGTAGCCACTTGGAAAACAATAGATCACGCCCCCCCCATACACACACACACTGCCACCTCGAATTGGCAAAACTGCTGGTCAGATATGGTGCTGATCAAAAAAGGAATGAAGATGAACCACCCAGAACCACTGAAAGTTCACCCTCCCTTTTCACAATTCACTTGGTTAAAAAGAATAACATCCAATATTGAAGATTTTGCAGACATACAATAAACGTACAAGGATAGATTTTGAGCCTATGGTTATCCAGATATAGTTCTGTCTAGCTCTATTGAATGGGTGAGTAACATACACAGGGACACACTGCTGCAGAAAACTGGTCAAGGGGAAACTACCAGAATTCTAAATTTTCTACTAATTCTAATATAATTAAGAAGAAAATAAATAGGAGATGGGAATTACCACAAGTTGGAAAACATGTTGGTAATTTATTTAAATACAGACCTCTATTCACTTTCCAGTGTTATCACAGTATCAAAGATCATTAAAGAGTGAGAAATCAAAAAGAGAAACATCTGGGACAGTTAAATTCAACAATTGGGTGCATTGCAGCAATGCCATCTGCAGCAACACTGTCACTCATCCACATAAAGATTTTAAGATCACTTTGAAACATTCAGGAAGTTGTAATAGTAAACATTGTATTTATTCTTTGAAGTGTCCATGTGGTCATCTGTATGTGGTCAAAACTAAAAAGGATAATTACAAGAAGAATAGATGAACACCAAAGCAACATAGGCAATTGTCAGAGGTCCAGTGTTGTGGCACACTGGATAGAATACAAACACAACACCAGTCAACTACAATTTCAGATTTTGTACATTGTGACCTGTTTGCAATGAATTGATAACAAAAAAGGACTACTCCACAGAGAGATAGTTTGGACAAAACATTTGAACACTCTACAGCCCATAGGGATGAATGAGAGACTGGAATTTCTTGTTTTCTTTAGGGGTTATGATCACACATCCCCTAGAGGATATCATGCTTCATCATCGGGCATTGCTCCTCGTTGGGCCGGCACTGCAATGCCCAATGGGTCCCCCAAAGGGTCGCTTTTCCAGAGATTTTTTGTAGGGTTGCTGTATGGATGAATGAAAGTGAGAGGGGTTATTTCTAAAGTGGGGTGTTTTGTGTGAGGTTAAAACTGGTGAGGGGATTTCCTAGTACTACAGTTTATTAATAGGAATACCCTTCCAGAGATAAAATCAGCATCAATATATGTTTTAGAACTTCTTCCAGGTCTTTCGCACGAGATATACTTGGGCACAAGCCATAGCCCCCAGATTCGAGGCTGTCAAGTTACCATCCTTAGCCCACGCGAACCCTGTGGGTTACAAACTATTACTTAATTCCTATATTCTGAGTTCTCTGAACTACCAATTTATGGGCCAATCTAAGCACCTGGAAATTATGTTTTTATGTGTATAATTCACCTGTATATAATTTTAACTTTTGTCTTTCACCATAGATAATTCTATGCACCACCGGGGCATGTTATGACGGGAGTATCCTCTGACAAGGGGAATGCATGACTCGAACCCGCAACTGTTTCAGAAGTACTTAAAATATCACAACTATTATGTTCCTTTTCCCTACAGGTCGTTTTGGATCAACATGATACACACCCAGTAGGTAGCACGATTTGGCACCGCTATGTGTGAGGTAGTATTTACACTATATTTGTTTTTTTGTCCTGATGAAGCACCCCGGATCCTTAAGACCAAAATAGGGGTGAAACATGTTGACAACACAATCTTTTTGGGGGAGTGACCACCACTAGCTCCGCCTCTCCAGACATGAAGCGCAACTTTCATTCCTTGTCTCCACACCTGATTGACTACAGAGTTTCCTACTAAAACCCAAGGTAGCCACAGCCCTTATTAGGCTTTTTATCTCTGCAAGGGTATTCCTATTAACAAAGTGTAGTACTAGGAAATCCCCTCACCAGTTTTAACCTCACACACAACACCCCACTTTAGAAATAACCCCCTTCACTTGCATTTATCCATACGGCAACCCTACAAAAGCGACCCTTCGGGGGACCCGTTGGGCATTGCAGCGCCGTCCAACGAGGAGCAACTCCCGATGATGAAGCATGACATCCTCTAGGGGAGGTGTGAGGGCAACATGAACAGTCTTGCTGACTGTCCACTCCCTTTACCCCGACATAGGCACACTCTCCAGTTGTGAGAATCTGTGCCCCTTCACTCTTCTACTTTACTAAGGAACACAAGCTTTTTCATTATCTTTTCTATTGATCCTTGGGAGCACAGGCTTCTGGACCTCTTTATCGCGCTCCTTGCCCCCCCGATCCCCTTTTCCCTTTCCCCTTTGAAAGGGTTTCCTTTTTTGAAACGTAATTAGTATGGCAGCCTAGCCGAGGGACATCTCTATCTCTCCTCCTCTCTCCTCCCTGATCCTCATTATATCACTAATAGACACGAACTTGAATCCGAACCTCGGACTGAGCTATGGTGAGGACTTGGTTGCAGAGATACTCAGAACGCCTTCATTACTTAACGATGAAGGCAGCACCCCTTCTAGTAACACCCAAGGTGAATGGAATAATATTGCATCCATGAAAAAACAACACACGAAGATTGCCCTCCATGGGACAATCATGACAGAGTACCTGAGGGCCAATGCAGCACCCAACGGCTGTCTTGTGAACATAGCACCACGTCTATTTGTGGAGGATTTGATCTTTAGGAAAGAATGGAGCCAGATAGCATGGAAATGCACACGGTATTGGCTGAGCCTGATAATCAGCACTGCCAAACGACTCGCAGACGCCCTCATTATCAAAATCAACATCCCAGAGGGCGTATTGAAAACAAGCATCAGCATTACAGCATACAAAACCCGCCTTGTGGAAATAAATTCAGAGCTCAATGAACACAAGGATTACCTAATGCAACAAAAGATACAAAAGTTGCAGAAAGACATACGAAAGTTTGACAGGGAACACATCTACCCATACACAAAGGAGGACTACCAACCTACGGAAAGTAACCAATCCTCTGATGAGGGATCCACATTCTCGACCACGTCCAATAGATCCTACTGCTCTTCACATAGCAACTCAAGCAATGAGGGCCATTATAACAAAAGGGGCCAACAGGGGCCACTCCCTGTCCCCCGATGTATGGTTTTCAGGGACCTCTACCCCCAGCCGGCAACAAATTTTGGTATCCCGGATTCACAGGACCCCAACCTTATCCACCATTCTTCCAAAACCCTATCCCTCAACCTTTTCAGGGCAGAGGCAGGGGCAGAGGCAGAGGAAGAAGAAGAGGTATCAACCAAGTTCAATGGCAGACCATAGATGACCAGAGGAATACACATGGTCAAACATCCAACCAAACCTGATAACCAATCTCTCCAACAGGACACTGGATGCTGACAAGATGGCAGCCCTACAACTGGGACTGGGCTTTGTTCTCACCCCACGGGAAGACCCTTTCCACCTTACAAGTGAGTTACATCAATTCTTTCGTAAAATACGACTCCATTCCTTTTTTTCAAAATGAAAGTCCACCTCCCACCGAGGACTCCAGCCTGAGACCTAAGTCAACCTTCACTCCAACTGCAGCGATGACTCCAAGTGAAATACTCACCTTTGAGAAAGGAGTCCTGAAGGACGTGGGAGCCTTGCAGAAGAATAATAGATATGACAATCTCCCCAACAGATTGAAGACTGCACTCAACAAACTTGCTCAGGATGAATCAATCATCATCCAACCTGCTGACAAAGGCAGAGAGACGGTTATCATGAACGAAGAAGAATATGTCCGCGAATGTCAATGCCAACTAGCCAATACGACCCACTACGCGAGAATGGACACGGATCCTACCAGCAACCTCCAAAGGAAGATATTTAACCTAACTCACTCTGCTGCACACCAAGGCTGGGTATCCAAGAAAGAAGCTGCATTCCTTAATAAGGAAATACCGGTGACCCCGTACTTTTATGTACTCCCTAAAATCCACAAAGAGACACGTCCACCACCTGGAAGACCCATTGTGTCAGGAATAGACTCTATCCTTGAATCACTCAGCCAATTCTGTGACTTCTTCCTTCGACCTATGGTCCAGACTACACCCTCATACCTGAAGGATACCGAGCATGTTCAGAACCTCATTGAGAACATCGAGAACCAAGGAGAAATCAGTTTCCACGTGACGCTGGATGTGGCGGCTCTCTACACCAACATCCCCCAGGATGCCACCTTGGAGGTAGTAGAGAGCCTTCTTAGATCCACCAATCTCCCTACCGGTACTCCGACAGAATTCATCATGGAATGTGCTACCCTTGCACTCAAGAACAACTTCTTCCAATACAAGACACAGCTATACCACCAGATACAGGGGACATCAATGGGCAGCACGTTCGCTCCAAGCCTGGCATGCCTGTATATGGCAGATTTTGAAGCAAGACACATCCTCTGCCCCACCAACCCCTTTACCTCTAACATCCTGCTGTGGAAACGTTACATAGATGATGTTTTGGTCCTTTGGAAGGGGGACTCAGGAAGCTGCACTTTCTTCAAACAATGGATCAATACTCCTAACCCCTACCTCAAGTTCACAAGTCATGTCTCCAACTCAGTAATCACTTTTCTGGACCTCGAGATCAGTCTGAAACAAGGCCAGATGTCTACTAAAACCTACAAAAAAAGCACAGATTGCAACAGCCTTCTCTCCTTCATGAGCCACCATCCCAAGGCTCTCTGGGAAAATCTCCCTTATGGACAGTTCCTCCGTCTCAGACGGAACTGTGGGAACCTTTCAGACTACAAAGAACAGGCCAAGGAACTTAGGAACAACCTTTTGGAGACACAATATCCACCCAGAACAGTGAGACTTGCAGAAAAGAGGGCCCGCAACAAGAACAGGGAAGCTCTGCTGGAAGACAATGTGCGCACAAAGGAAAACACTATGACATGCGTCACCTCGTTTACCCCACTCTCCAACAAAGTGAAATCCATCATTCTAAAACACTGGAGGATTCTTAACACAGGGAACATGACGCTAGAACGCCCACGCTCAGCATTTAAGAGAACATCTAACTTGAGGGACCAACTGATACACACAAGACCGCGGACAACAAAACAGAATACCCAATGTACCCTCTGGAAACTCTCACTGGTCACAGGCCATTATCCGTGTGGGAATTGCACTGCCTGTGACTCTACCAGCCACACAAAGGTCCTACAGCTGAGTAGTTTCCGATGGACTCAGAGGCAACACACAAATTGTAACACAAAGAACTGCATTTATTTTATCTCCTGCCCTTGCTCCCTGTACTACGTTGACATGACCACGTGAACAGTCAACTTGAGAATGGGGGAACATAGGAGCACCATCAGATGTGACAGGAATGCGACAAAAATGAGTAACCACTTCAAAGAGGCCAACCACCTGACCACAGATCTCAGGTGGACGGTGTTAGAATCTAACCCCTCATGGAGCACGAGTACCATATTCAGACGAGAACAATGCTGGGTGTTCCGTCTCAGACCAATAAAAACAGGCTGAACGACGAGATCCCATGGACTGAGATCTAAACACTCCCTCTGGGGGGGACATGTATGGTGGTTACTAGCATCATCTACATTACCCTATCTGGCACACACCCCGGATCGCCCCCACGCCTTGAGAGGACGACCGTACCATACTGTTTACCTCCATAGGCCATACATCCTCCATCCCCTTTACAGAGGACACCAAGAACAATGCACTCCACTATGCATGGAGTTGCACCACTGTCACTATATAAGTAAACCCCTCTACTTACCCACTAAACCCTTACCACTGACCATCAAGATAGGGGATGTCTGGACATCCTGTCCAGTACTTTTACACATTCTCCCACAACACTGGGTACAGCTAGGAGCCCAGCAGCACTTATGAGATTTCCCCCGCTGATCTTACCAACCTCTCCAGAGTGCCCCACTCTCCACCCCCTATCTTCATTATTCTCCTCACAACTTGAGCCTTTGGTCTCTGTTTTTACTAAAAAAACAACCACCCCCTCCATTCCAAGATGGCCGCAAATCATGCGCACTACCGTCTTACTGACGGGTCAAAGCTCTAGTTCCACCACGGCCGGAACTAGCCAAATACGAACTGTGCCTCACACTTGGCCCCCAAATCAAACCGTAAGTTAAAAAACCATGCAGGCTCTCAAAACCGACCGACACACTTGCGTGCTGGTCCCCAGCATGATTTGAATTTATTATTATTATTTTTTTAACAATGTTTCTAGGCAGCACGCTTACTACGCGGCGCCTCCGCGCCATCCGATGACACGACTTAGCACCGAACTATAGGTAAGCTTGTTACCTTGGATTCCTCTCTGGGTCCATTCATCACGAGCGATGAGATAATAAACCTACTGTCCACCATGGTGTATAGGGGCGCACAATACAAGGTGTTACTTGAATAGAGCTATTTGTCTGCAACAACTCCCGCATTGTCAAGCATGCATGCATGGAGTTGCGTCAATTTACATGTTTGTATGTCACTACCTGCTTGTTCTTTGTGCCCTCGCCCAAACGTTGCATGGCATACAGATGATATATATACCACAGACGAATAACCAGCCAGCCAAACTATTAGCCCTGATGCACCTGAGACAAGCTCTCTCTGACCTAGGGGGCTTTAAGAACCGGCATTAGACACAATACCTCAGCCGCACACATCCATTTGAGACATAGCTGCGGGGCTCCGCCCTGTATTTTTATTTCTAACAGGCACACTATCGAGCTAGACCACAACCAACTATACAGATGGTAATACGTGCATCAGCATTGATATATGTTTTAGAACTTCTTCCAGGTCTTTCGCACAAGATATACTTGGGCACAAGCCATAGCCCCCAGATTCGAGGCTGTCAAGTTACCATCCTTAGCCCACGTGAACCCTGTGGGTTACAAACTATGACTTCATTCCTATATTCTGAGTTCTCTGAACTACCAATTTATGGGCCAATCTAAGCACCTGGAAATTATGTGTTTATGTGTGTAATTCACCTGTATATAATTTTTACTTTTTTCTTTCACCATAGATAATTCTATACACCACCGGGGCATGTTATGACGGGAGTATCCTCCGACAAGGGGAATGCATGACCGCAACTGTTTCAGAAGTACTTAAAATATCACGACTATAAATGTAACATTTGCCCAGGGGCCGCAAAGTATGGTCTGTGATGTGAACGAGAGGCCTCACCGATGACAGCAGGGTCTGGGTGGGTCAGGGATTGTGTAAGGAGGTGTAAAGACACGTTAAATAAGCGGGCAAGCATTTATTTGCAGGTTAATACATTCTTGCCCGTTTATTTAACATTTTTTTCAGAATATTATTCCTCATCAACTATACAGCAGCTTGTGCTGCTGTTCACCAGGGGGGCCGCATGTAAAGGTCAAGAGGCCCGTAAGCGGCCCTCGGGCTATACTTTGAGCATCACTGCTCCAATGTTATGTGATTAAAATGTGTACTTCAGAATAACGCGTTAATATTTGTTTTGAAATGATAAACATGCAAATGATTTTTTTTAGTAGTGCCTAATATTGACATATAACCTTTAAAGAAGAATACTGATTGAATTAATTAAGAAAGTCGAAATACAATTATTAATGTGTGTGTTTATATTAATCATAACGTGGTAATGATTCAGCGAAATTTCATGTAGGCCTCAGATGCTTTTTCTTTCTTGCTCAAAAGGCAGAATCATGCTGAAGTAGTCACTTTAGACGCTGTGAGAACTTTTCGTGAAGTTTCTTTTCTGTATTTTACAACAATGGACTCACTTTTGATTTAGCAACACATTTGACAGAAATGTATCAATACTATTGCAAACCCAGAGAGAGCGCCTGGGAATGGACAGACTGTGAGTAAAGTGATGTTTTCTTACTTCAGAGGAAAGGATGGAAATATAATATAATTGGAACTTAATGAATTTGCAAAAGGATTCCTTAATGTTTCCGGATTACTTTGCGAGGTATTGATCACCCCATGAGCAGCCCACTGTGAACAACCAATGGAAACCATATGGGCCGATGGAAAAGATACTTTGTGGGTGTAAACGGTGAACTTTTGGAAGTATAATTGCCCCTTGGAGGAGGAGTTGGGCTGGCTGTCATTTTCCATTTTCCCTGCCTGGCATGCTGTCGGACTGACCTTTGATTTTCCCTTAATGCCAAATCTTCAAACTGAACTTTCTTGACTGTTCTGAAACCTGCACTTTGCCGGCTGGTAAAGTTAAGCAGGAAATAACCTTTTGGCTGAAGGGATAACTGACTCCTTTCTGTGGCCCGCTGTACTGCAGTTCTGACTTGATCAAATCTCTAATGAAGACGGACAATATCTCAATCATATTTGGTTTGTATGATCTAAATGCTGAGTCTCGATTTTTCCAATGTTTCTCTCTCTTTCTAGGCAACCAGCAATTGTTCTTATTGAATCTGCATTGCATTTTGTGGCCATTTGTACTAATTAACTGCTATTAAATCTGATTATGAAATGCTATTTCATATTCTGAACTTTCAAATTGAGGCTTTAGATAAATGTTTCCATGAGTAATCAGTCAGTCATAGTCTTTATTTCGATTTAAAATCACAAAAGACAATGCTATAATACATAGAGGTGAAGAATATATAAATGAATATAAACATATTTGGACATAAAAACAAATTTATACAATAAATATAGTTAGTCCTCATTAATAAAATTCATGATTATATAATAAATAGCTAAAAACTGCTCTAAGATAAACTCCGGCAGAACTGCCACCTAAAGATAAACAGATTTCCATGATTCTGCATACGGACCAGGTTATGTTCATTCTAAGCTAATACAGCAATGTGCAAAATACAAAGTACGTTAGCCCCAAAACTGGGGAGCATAAAGCAATTAACTAAGGCTTCTCTCTTTAAGACGAATCACCCACACCCAGCCTAAGTACTTAGCGACAGCGATCACTATGGACTCTTTAGTAGATGTTTTTAAAATCCTAAGTGCTTTGCTACTCAACCTGGTGCCCAAATTTGAACATACGGGTTTCAACCATCTGGTCCTAGGATATCTATAGGCTGGGCAAACAAACAAAATATGTGCCAGTGATTCGTTGTAGTTGGGACAAAATGAACATTTACTGCTAATTGCGGTACGCCATTTACCAGTAAATACGTTGGTGGGAAGAGAACCCGCCCTAAACTGATGATAGAGTTTCCTATCTTTGGGGATGGTGATAAGATCCCAATAATCTTCATACTCTGCTTCATGCTTTATCTCAAGGAAGTCTCTGGATAGTGAGGGACTAGTTAAGGCAGCAAATCGCTTCATGACTAGCGAGTTCCAATACACTGCTTTAAAATCACTCTTTGATGGAAAGGGACTGTCGACGGGGTATGCCCATAATCTACTCATCCCCATCTTGCAAAGAGTGACTTTTACTCGCCTTAGCCACAGGATTTTGCTCATACCCTCGGCCTCCCTAACTTCCAGAAGAGCCTGGGCATATTGGGAGAGCTCCGGGGTAACCCAGAGCCTTCTCCAGTATGCCACAGGTCTAAAGTGTGCCACATCCTCAATTGCGTAACTGCCCATATCTAAAAATAAGGGTAATAACGGGGTGGACTGTGGAAGGCCAATTAATGACCTCAGAAATATATTTTGAGCTTTAACTAGGGGGTCTAAGTTGGCAAAACCCCACAGTTCAGCCCCATACAAAATCGAGGCACTAATTTTTGAGGAATATATTTTTAGTGCCGGAGCAATTGGTTTGGTGTAAGAAGATCGCTGCTCCTTCAACAAGGCACCAGAGAGTTGGGCGTGCCTGACAGAGAGCAGATCTATCTGGGGCTTCCAACTAAGTTTACTGCCAATAGTTACCCCCAAATAAGTAAAATTCTGTGTCTGTTCCAGAATACCTTCCTTCATTTCGACTCTACCCTTAATATTCCTATGTTTGTGTAGGACCATAAATTTAGTTTTGTCTACGTTCACTAGGAGATCATGGTCCTGACAAAACTCCTCGAATCTCTCAAGGGCACACTGTAAGCCCTTTCGTGTCTTGGAGAGTATAAGGGTGTCGTCTGCAAACATAAGCAACGGGATCTTCATCCCTGCTAGAGTAGGTGCGTCCGTGGGGTATTTCTGAAAATACTGTACCACCCCATTAATATATAAAGAGAAGAGGGTTGGTGCTAGAACGCACCCCTGTCGAATCCCCTTCTCTATAGGAAACCTTTGGGTGACGCTCCTCTGCGTATCCCAACGCACCTGCGCATAGTTGGCATCATGTAACGTAACCAAAAAAGCCAGAATTTCTAATGGCATGCCTAATTTCAAAAAGGTTCTCCACATTTTAATACGGGGTACAAGATCAAAAGCCGACTTAAGGTCGACAAAAGCTGCATAAATGGTACCCCCCCCTAACACTACTGTACGCCAATAAATCAAAATGAACCTGAACACCTGATCAATAGTGCTGGTACTAGAGCGGAAACCCGCCTGGAGTGGAGACAGAATATCGTGTTCCTCAATCCAGGCTAGGATTCGGCTCAGAACCAACCTAGCAGAGACTTTTTGTATGCAATCAATGAGGCTTATCGGCCTATAATTGCCTGGTTGGGAGCGATCCCCTTTCTTATAGTTAGGGAGAATTTCTGCTCCTGACCATGTACCGGGCATAGGTGCTCCACTTGCTTTGGCATTCACGAGGAGCTGAATATAAGATGCCCAGTTGGGTATATCGTGGAGGAACAGATCCGCGGGGATGCAATCCGGCCCTGGCGCCCTGCCTCTTGGGACTCAGAGTAATGAAGTTTCCACCTCTTTCTTGGTAAAATACAAGGTGGAAGTGGGAGGTGGCAGATCGAGTATTTCTTGTGCCTCCTCAGAGAGTGCAAACTGGGCTTTGAAGTGCGATACCCACTGGTCTGGAGCTACATGATTCGCTGGCACCCTACTAGGCGAACCACTGCCCCATTTCACCAAATGCCAGAAGGTAGTCATGCTTCTCCCCGAGCATGCCTTGAGCAGCTCGTCCCAATGCTATTCGTCCCAGTCCCTTTTAGCTCGATATTGGGCCAACTTATATTCTGCCCTTGCCCTTCGTATATCATCCCTATTCTTTGACCTGATTGCCCCAGCTAGGATTCTATAGGCCGTTCGGCATGATTGATCATACCAGGCGGCCGCCTTAAATCCAGAGTGTTTCATAGGTTTGTTAATTTTAGTAGTAAAAAAGCCTTTAAGCTGGTTAAACAATTCCCCATGGACCTGAACGACTATTGAATTAATCTCTTCTTGGGTGGCACATGTCTGAAGAGTACCCAGTGCACTAACCACCAAATTGCTCATTTGCTCTAGATGCTCTTCTTTTTTTTATCACATTTGACCATTTGACTCTCCTAGCATCATTGGTCAATAATGCCTCCACATGGTCAATACGTGGTGCCGGACTAACAACAAGGGGAATGCCTACGGGATGCAAGGAAAACACTAGAGAGTTGTGGTCGCTCTCGGTACGTTCACAGACCACCATATCTATCAGGGTGGACCAAAATTCCTTATTAAGCAGGATAAAGTCGATACGACTTCTACGCAACCCGGTGTTGTAGGTATGCATGCCCTGCTTGTCGGAAGCTGTTCTCCTGTTGGCAGCCCTAACCCCCTGTTCCATGCAAAACACCTTTAGTTGCAAGGCAGCCCCTGTCCATTTTTTAATTGGAGGAAGATCCAAAGGTGGAATAGACCACTCGGCATCCTCCTCTACGTTGAGGTTAACATCGTTGAGGTCCAGGGGTTCAAAAGTACAATTAAAATCACCAGCTATTATCAAATTATTAGCACCTCTATGTTCTATTAAAAACATATCTAAAAGATCAACAATGGGAGAAGCTTTCCCCTTGCACGCCCCTAGCATAGACATTGATAAGCAACAGGTCAGGTACATTTACCTGCTGTATCCTGATTATTAGAATGTCCCTGCTATCGATGTGCAACTCCTCCACCCTGTAATGTTTTGACTGTCTAACCCAAGTTGTAAGTCCCCCCCTTGGTCTTCCTCTCTGACCCCCTTCCGCTGTCTTTGAACAATTTAAATAGCCCTGACGATATACATGGTCCATTGCCCAGGTTTCTTGAAAAATCAGTACATCATGGCCCTCAATAAAGATGGACCAGTCTACTGAGGGAATTTTTGATGTGAGCCCTGCTATGTTCCAAGAAGCTAATGTAAGTCCTATAACGGGCCGGGATTGTAACTGCTACACGGAGGACGACATATACTAGTTACTTCCGCTAAACCAATAACCCCTACATAAGGGGGGATACTAGTAAGTGTCGGACTACACTCCCCTGCCTCACCCAACCTGTTTGCAACCAGGACACTGTCACAACTTTGACCAGTTGGAGTAGTTGATAAGGGACCTCCAATGTTATTAGAGCCTGTTACCCATCCACCCTCGCCCAACTCAACGAGCGGAGGAATAACTGTATTATTACTAGTATTCGGTCCAAGTCAATCTATATCCTCCAAATTAGAAAAGACTTCAAATCTGTTGTGTGTGGGAACCACATAGTCATAAGGGCCTGGTACCAAATCTACGTCCCTTAATCCTACCCTTCCTCTTGCGTGGACTGTAAAGTTATGATAGAAGAAACCTAACGGTAGAATGTTAATGTTGTCCTTGCTTAGGTGCCCGGACCCTGCCCTATCTAGAATAGTTTGGACTAGGCGCGGGGACCCAAAACTTAGGACCACGCAGTCTCCTCTAAGGGCTTTCGGAGATTTCCCAACCCACGGAATTCTACGTACCATTTTAAATTCACTAAATAGAGCGTTACCCACCCCAGTTCTAGAATTCAACAATTGAAGAGCTTTATTCTTACTGATGACCAATGTTCGTCACCACCTAGAGGGAGCACAGGCACATTCGATAGTATGACAGTATATGGTGTGGCTTCTGGTGGAAGATGAAGAGACATACTAATGCTCTCAGCCCCTCCTTGTGACGATACTGGGGCTTGTCGACCTACTAGTTCCTCTCTATGCGATACGTTGTCAGTGGGTAGATGTATGCCCTGCGGGTTTACCATAGGAGCCCTCTCTTTGCTGTGCGGAGGGCAACCATCCACATTAGTGGATATTCTAGTTTCAGTCGTGCTTACATGACTAGGTACGTTGATCTCTCTGGCATACCCTCACTCGCTAAATGGGGAATGGAAAATAGATGCTGCCTCGATTTTGGCCAATCTCTTGTCTATACCAGACAACTTTAATAATAACGGATCAAGCATGGCCATAAATTTTTCTTCGAACTTAGTTAGAAACACAGCCTCGAAATTACTAGAAGACTGTATGTCTGTAACCTTGGGTCTAACATCTCCAATACCCGGAATGCCTGGGGCCGAAACAACCTTAGGACCACCCTCACTGCCGAGGGGTACCACTTTCCATTTTGCCATTTTACAGGCCTGGTGCTCACTTTGCCACTGGATTCAAGCAAGCCTGGCTGATGACGGCTGAAATGCCAGAAACCGGTCCTAGGATGCTTGTTTCCGGTCCAGGGAAGACATGGCTTGGCAGTTCGGGCTGGACTGTTCCCATGAGGCACAGGGTCAGACTGATTTGCATATGGCCATGTCTGAACTGGGGTGGTGGAGTGAGCTAAAGAATGATGATGGATTAAACCCAGATCAGTTGACTGGGGGTGAGTGTTTGATTGGCTCAAACGCTCCGTCCATCATCCCCTTTTGTATCGCTTTGGTCGCCCTAAGTTGGCGGGGTATGCCCAGACATGTGTTCCTTGCTCACTTTGCCACTGGATTCAAGCAAGCCTGGCTGATGACGGCTGAAATGCCAGAAACCGGTCCTAGGATGCTTGTTTCCGGTCCAGGGAAGACATGGCTTGGCAGTTCGGGCTGGACTGTTCCCATGAGGCACAGGGTCAGACTGATTTGCATATGGCCATGTCTGAACTGGGGTGGTGGAGTGAGCTAAAGAATGATGATGGATTAAACCCAGATCAGGTGACTGGGGGTGAGTGTTTGATTGGCTCAGACGTTCCGTCCATCATCCCCTTTGTATCGCTTTGGTCGCCCTAAGTTGGCGGGGTATGCCCAGACGTGGGTCCCTTGCTCACTTTGCCACTGGATTCAAGCAAGCCTGGCTGATGACGGCTGAAATGCCAGAAACCGGTCCTAGGATGCTTGTTTCCGGTCCAGGGAAGACATGGCTTGGCAGTTCGGGCTGGACTGTTCCCATGAGGCACAGGGTCAGACTGATTTGCATATGGCCATGTCTGAACTGGGGTGGTGGAGTGAGCTAAAGAATGATGATGGATTAAACCCAGATCAGTTGACTGGGGGTGAGTGTTTGATTGGCTCAAACGCTCCGTCCATCATCCCCTTTGTATCGCTTTGGTCGCCTTAAGTTGGCGGGGTATGCCCAGACGTGGGTCCCTTGCTCACTTTGCCACTGGATTCAAGCAACCCTGGCTGATGACGGCTGAAATGCCAGAAACCGGTCCTAGGATGCTTGTTTCCGGTCCAGGGAAGACATGGCTTGGCAGTTCGGGCTGGACTGTTCCCATGAGGCACAGGGTCAGACTGATTTGCATATGGCCATGTCTGAACTGGGGTGGTGGAGTGAGCTAAAGAATGATGATGGATTAAACCCAGATCAGTTGACTGGGGGTGAGTCTTTGATTGGCTCAAACGTTCCGTCCATCATCCCCTTTTGTATCGCTTTGGTGCGTGGTTTTAGGCAAGCCACGCGCTTTTCTTTTTTTATTAGTGGCTTCCCCACCTGGAGCCTGTATAGACCTTTGATGGCGGGTAAGTACCTTAGCAGGTGGTGTGGGCGATGATAATGGAATACTAGCTGCCAGGGAAGACCCATTTAACTGATGCTCTTGAGGAAAAGGGCTCGCTGGGATAGTACGATCAGTTACTGTGCCAGATTCTAATATAGGCAATAGGGGAGGTAAGATAACTTCAGTGGGGACTTTGTGAGGATCTAGTGAAAGTCTTCTTTCAGTCAATTCGATCTCATGGATTAAGACTGACTCCGCCCGTGACAAAAAAACGTCCAGCGTGCCTACAACTCCTGGCCCCCCTCCCCCCTTACGCTTGATCTTGCTCATACTTCCAAGATAATGACACACAAGAGTACTACAAGTATGGGATTACAGTCAAAAAGGAGCTGACCAGATTATGGAGAGGCTGAAGAAAGGGGGGTGGCCCAGCCCAGTCTCTGCCGGTCTTTGACGGGCTCGGATGGGCCCGCCCGCGCGCGTCCCGCGCTGCGGGTGCCCTGGCCCCCTTACATGCTCCTCCTGGCGCTCACGGGCATGATGCGCGGCGTCAGAGCCGCAAGGAATGGTGGGGGATGTAGTCCCCAAGCGGCAGCACAGCAATAGCGGCACTCAGCGTGGGTGCAAGTCCCAGCGTAATCCAGCGGCAGAGGACAACTGGTGGCAGCAAGTATGGACAGTCAAAACGGGCTCCCGCACTGCGGAAGCCCTGGCCCCCTTATATGCTCCTCCTGGCGCTCACGGGCGTGATGCGCGGCATCAGAGCCGCAAGGAATGATGGGGGATGTAGTCCCCAAGCAGCAGCACAGCAATAGCGGCACTCAGCGTCGGTGCAAGTCCCAGCGTAATCCAGCGGCAGAGGACAACGGGTGGCAGCAAGTATGGACAGTCAAAACGGGCTCCCACACTGTGGAAGTCCTGGCCCCCTTATATGCTCCTCCTGGCGCTCACGGGCGAGATGCGCGGCGTCAGAGCCGCAAGGAATGATGGGGGATGTAGTCCCCAAGTGGCAGCACAGCAATGGCGGCACTCAGCGTCGGTGCAAGTCCCAGCATAATCCAGCGGCAGAGGACAACGGGTGGCAGCAAGTATGGACAGTCAAAACATTATCTTATATGTGCCATTTCTTGGAGTTAAACTTTCTTGTCTTAAGGTATTTGAATTTGATGACAATCGTGTATTGGTGATGAAATAGGCATGTATTTGGCATTTCTTTATTCCAGGTCCTCATAAGGAAATTGCCTCACGTTCTCTTAATATCCAAGTTCCTGTTAGCTCAACAAAAAGATCTATTGGAGGTCCAAGGTTTGATAATTAGGATGGTGAAGTACGAAAGGTGATAAGGGCCCCGTTGGTGATGATGATTTGAAATGTTGTAGAGAGGTGAAATTTTGCTAAGCTGCATCAGGCACTTGTGGGCTATATCTATTATTATTCCGACGCCATTTATGGGACTAGGCCATTTTAGTGCATGTTTACTATGACCGATTTGTTTTCGTTTTTTTTTTTCGTTTTTTTGATTTCACTGTTGAGGTCTCATTGTTACACAGTATCCTGATAAATTGCAAGATTGCGCCCATCACTATTCACTAGTTTACCACGTCACATTGAATCAGTTCCTTCATTAGAGCAGCGCATTTGCATTCTCCCGCATAGAGCACCCATTGCATGTTCACTTACCAGAAGACTGATGATACCCGTTTAACGGAAAACTTTTTCACTTTTTTTACTTATGTTAGGTATAGCTATGAGCCCCCTGTGGTGAAGGGGTTTATCAGTTCCATTCCAAAAGCATTTGCCTTCGGTCACTGGTTTACGTGGTATACAAGCACTTTATTAATGGAGTGTTTGTTCGAACTCATGGCAGCGGTTTGTTTGACTCATACAAGGCACTTATCTTTCTTTGGTCATAAATTACCACAGTGTTTACTTGCACTCTTTTTTTGTCACTATATATTAGGTTAGCATTCAGCAACTTTGCTTCCGTTGGATGACCGGGTGAAAGTCACAGGTTGTTCTTTTGATTACTGGGTGGGGCGGAATCCCGTGTATTAGTGCTGAGTTTCCCGTTTATAATACTTGAGCGGTTTTGATCAATCTTGTACGTTATTTTGTGTTTGCTCATAGCTTTCCCCTAACGAAAGGTACTAGGTTCCCCAAAATGCATTGGGATGCACAATTTATGGACGCTCGATTGTATTGGAAGGATACTTTTGTTCCTAACTAATGAACTGGAAAATAAACAGCATTTAATTTGGAATCTTGTATGATATGAATATATATACGTACCTGAATGGAACATATTAAAATGACTAATTAAGGATTTTGAAAACTTCCTGATAATTTTGGTTTATCTTTGGTTTAATTCGCATTAGCCGTTTTGCAGCTCCTTTGACAGTGTGTCTTGGGACTAGTTCCAGACAACTGAAACCAGCTATTCCACAGGGTACTGAGATGACAGCCATTACCCATTTCACTAATGGAAATGGATGTGCAACTCTGTTTCTAAGCCATATGTGCTCCTTGGATGTCTCATTAAAGTGTTTGTTCAGTAATCGCTCATCCTTTCTGGTTCAGATAATATGCTGCGTAACCAAATGCACAGAGAATAAGATGTCTATCATGCTACAGACATTGTGGCTGCACAGAAATACTCGCTCATGCTGCAATGTCCAAGCACAAAATATCTAGTCCTGATATTGATTGACATGACCCTGATAAATTAGTGCCTGGATCTTGTGAATGACTTGGGAACACAACGCTTGCCAAAGCTAGACCAGTAGACTTGTGGATGGAGAGATCGCATGTGTTGGTCGGTCATAGCTCATGCTCGGATCAGAGACATGGATGCATGTATCCGTGGATGACCTCTCTTACAACGAGAAGAGCCAAAAGCTTCAATATCACAGAGAACAGACATGTTTTTTAAATGTGAGACATTAGGGAAATCAGAAAATTATGTTTTTCTCTGTTTTTGTGACTTGTATTTCTAATTTAGCATTTTTTCCATTTCATTACCAAGCTGTAATTGTGCATTTGACACCATATGCCCCTTGGTCTTCTCCATACTGCCCCAAATCTCTGGAATGCACAACCAGCTCCTCTAATGCCTGCCCCCCTCCCTCGCCATCTATAACTCACTCTAAAATGACATAGTGTTTCCACTAATTCCTCCCTAGTAGTTCATTGCATGATCATTCTCTATATCCTTTTAAGTGCATCTTTCAATAGAATCAGCCCCTGAAGGTGTGAGATCTGTAAAGCAAAGCTCTTAAAAACCATTCCACTTATGACCAAACTGTACTACAGCTCTGGAGTTGATGGTGTGCAGACTTTTGTTCCATTTAGCGATGTCTTGGCTATCACTAGATTTCATTTTGCATTATACAATGGTGAGTTAGCAAAAAGGTTTTTTAGAAATATATTATTATTATTATTATTATTATTATTATTAATAATAATAATAATAATAATAATAATTGTTATCATTATTATTATTGCTACCACTACTAGTAGTACTGTTTACGCTACTGGTACTACTACAACTAATAACAATTATAATCATAATTTTATTCATAATAATACTCATAATTTTAGTCTTTCATTTAGTGTTCTTTAGTAGGGCTGATGTGAGGAGGTGAATCAATGCATATACTATGGCAGATGTTACGTGAGAAATCACTTACTGAGCATATGTGAATTTACTAAGGAACAGATGTGAGCTGGAAGTATAAATACATTATGAACAGAGGTTGCTTAAAAGCGTGTAATTTAAGAGTCATACATTTAATCTGTTCTAATCTTCAGAACCAAATGCAATTATTGCAAAGGCCTTTCTTTCACATGTTGTCTTTTCTATGAACAAATTCTTTTTGTTGTCCTTCAGAATACAATTCACCATTTAATGTATGCTGATAGGCTTTTTTCCTTTAAGTATATCTATAAATATTCATTTTTAAATATGTTGATAAGTCATGTAGGTAATGATGTTTGTGGAACATCTTTAAAATGTCCCACCTATCCCTGTGCACCTCGAGCCAATTTTATTCTCACAGTGCCTTGACGAGGCCACCTTAACACATGTTGCCCATTTTCATCAGCATAAATGTTTCTCTGAATACACCTATTTTGGAAATGTATAGTGATCACAAAATAACCAATCATCTCAATTATGTTCCTTTCATGTGCAACCATTTTCACATCATTCAGCTCAATTTCTTGTTTTTTAATTCTGGTATGGTGACGGCAAGTCTACTAGGTCCCTATTTTATCTTCCGTCAACCATAATGTCACATTTGGGGAAACCATAGGGTTCTCCATCTATATGAAGATCTTTAAAAAAATCCAGAACTGTGTCTTTTCTTTAATCTGTGTTCCTGTCTTCAAATGTACTCATTGGCTTATCTTTCTTCCTGTAACACATTTTTGTTTTCATTGAGTGTTTTGTCTAACTTCACCAACAATTATTAGAACATTGGAATGTGGAGCACTCCATTGAATACAATTGAGTACTCCGAGCTTCTACGGGCCGGTAAAGGCCCGCAGAGCAACATTCCAATGTTGCTTTTGTTCACAGCTATTGCTGTGAACAAAGGCCTCTGGAGCTCGAGGGGATTTAAACCCTCTCGGGCTCCGAGAGGCCTTTGTTTTATTTGTTATAACATTCTGCCCTCTAGTGCCAGAATGTTCTAATAGCCTTATAGCCCTTCGTAGCTGGGCTATACTGGCTATTAAAGTCCCGCTCCCTTGTGAAAGGCCCTCGCCTTCGGCTCGGGCCTTTAACGCTGGAGCGGGACTTTAATAGCCGGTACAGCCCGCTACAGCGGGCTATAAGGCTATAAAATATGACTTACTTCAGCTAAGGTTGACTGAAAATATCTCAATACCTGATCTTGATTCTTCATACTTGCACAATAGAGTACAATTTGATCTATAATGTACAAATTCACTATGTTGGTGAATTCCCCATTTTGCGGCTAAAATCTGTAAGGCTGAACCCTAACCCTGTGAGAAAGCAGGTAAGGACAAGTAAAACCCCATATTTCTTTTGCTTTTCGACCTCCTGGACTTTGGACTTCTGCTTTGAGTGAGTTTCCCTAACAGTCTCTCTTTTAACATAAGGGCAGCTCCTGTATACAGTTCGACTAAACGCCACTGAGCAGATTTTGTGTGACGTGTTTTCAGATGAGTGTGCACAGAAAAGAAGCTGAGAGAGGGTCTCTTTTATGTAACTCAGCCTGGTAGCACTGCCGCAGATAGGACACAATCAAATTGGATATGGCTTCCTAAGGCCTTGTAATTCAACAGGGGATCCAAGAAGAAAAGTCCCCTTTCTGGCTGAAATGTAAAATCTGTAATGTATGAACAATTTTTTCACTTTGCGTAAATCTGTGTGCAATGCAGCATTTGGAACAATATAAAAAGCCATTGCTGTGACTGTTTCTATGTTATCCTGGCCATGAACACAAATTTAGAGTTAGTTGTGTCCTATATGAATGTATTTATGTACTTTAAAATTGGAATCGTTTCCGTGATCCAGCCTTAATGTTTTAGCTACCCTGCTGAGCCAAGTAATTATTTGGAGCATATTATCAAGAAACGGCGTTAAAATTATCACCGCTTTAGCGGCAGAAAACTGCCGCTAAAGCGGCGATAATGGGCTTGATAATATGCCCTTGAGAATTCCAATAGAAGCCCATGTTCTGGTGTCAACATGGGCTTCTATTGGAATTCTCCAGGGCATATTATCAAGCCCATTATCGCCGCTTTAGCGGCAGTTTTCTGCCGCTAAACCGGCGATAATTTTAACGCCGTTCTTGATAATATGCCCCTCTATTGGCTAGCTGGCGATTCAAAGCTTCCCTTGAATGATAGATTCATGTTTATGGATTAGCCTACTCCTGGGAGGGGGAAAAAATGGGGAAAATTTTCAAAAGGTAATGAGCTGTCTCTCTCTCTGACAAGCCTGGGTAGGATGCTCCCACAGTAGGTAATGGAAAAGCAGGTAGCACCAGTCACTTTAGGTTTTTCCTTTGTAGCCTCGGAGGGAAGAATGCAGAAACAACTTTGAGGAGGATGGATTGGAGGAGCGATCCTTCCCCAATTCCCATAGTGATGTGAATGGGGCAAAAAAGGCCTAAAGGCTACTCCCAGTAAGCCAGCCAGAGGAGATGGGAAAATCTGGAATCTGAGGATTGGGTAGGGGCAGCCACGTTTTAGAACTCTCCATCTACATTTTAAAACCAATACATGGTGATGGGCAGTTGAGTAAAAGGGTACCTCAGAAGAGTAGAGAGAACCTCCATTCTAAAACCACTCAATTATGATGGTCAATTGAGTAAAAGTGGAACCACAGAAAAGTAAGGCGATGCACTAGCCTGAACCCGAGCTAGAACGTGGGCAGCAGAACCTTGAATATGAGTTGTTGAAATCTGCGCCATTTACACTAACCTCACTTTTGAGGTAGTAGAGGGTTGACTTGCTGAGGACTCTGAAGGAAGGGGGTTCCATTAGACTGGTCTTGTTGTAGGTGCTATTTGAGGGGTAATACAGGCGTCTGCTGGACAAACAACACCCTTGGTGACTTAACTAAGTGTTTCGGTACAACCTATAATTTCTGTTTGAACAGAACTGAAATATGTAACATAATAGCATTTCCAAATCCTATACATCCTGATTTTAAGTTCTGGAGCAGGAATCAGTTTAAATATACTCAGTTTACCATCATACACAGGGCTGACCCCTGCTGTGCTGCAGACCAACAGGTCCACGGACCTTGGCCACTGTAGTTGAGAAGATCAGGAGCAAATCATTACTTAACTGGTAATCACAATTTCTATCTAAAGTTCAGTCAATAATGAGAATTGTTTTTTTTTAAGGGTTTCATATTTCAAAGTTTAGTAGATCATCTTTATTCAGAATCATAAGTGTTATTCATTTTAGTTGTAAATATTCAATCTTTTACAGAATTTATAAAGAAGATGGTTAATTCAATTATAATAAAATGCATTAAGCGTGTTCCATAAAGGACAAAAAACCCTATTCCTAGAATAGGGTGAAAGGTGTCAGTAGAAAGCCATAAAGAGTTCAAAATTGAAAGAGAGTGAGATCAAGCATAAAGTTCAAATTATATGCAAAAGTCAATAATCGATCAAAGCAGAACTTTCCATAAAGAGATGTTCACCAAACTCAGTAGAGTCTCAAAGCAAAAAGAAATAAGGCAGGGGAAAATTGCAGTAGCAGTAGCAACAGCAATCAGCAATGGTTCCTGGCAAAGGCAAAAAGGAATGAGGGAAAAATGGTGTGGCGAGGGTAAATGGTGGGAGAGTCGGTAGCGGGAGAATGGCATGGAAAAGAGTAGAATGGCGTTAACCTACTCTAGGAACATATACTATTATAAACAGTCAAAAATTATGTTGCGGTTGGTATTGCATCTTCTCCTTCTCTCGTCCAATCATGTTTCAGGGCTCTTCCTGGGAACAAGTTCACTCCTCTCCTTCTCACACGAATACAATAGTTCACAGACAGTAATCTTCGAGTGTGCAACTTTGTTATTTTAGTCTTAACATGAGGCTTTTACATTCAAAAACATCTTTTCCCACAAATGGGACTGCATGTCTAACCTTCTAATAAAAGAAAATGCATGTTAGCTAACAATGGGCTGTGTAGAAATTGAAACATCTGCAGTTAAGAGAGAACATTATTAACTCCACATCCTCCTTTGGAAATAAAACAAATATGTTAAAAGAGGTCAAGTTCAGTTTAGATGCTGATTCTGTGTGTGGTTATTCGTCATAATTCTACTAAACCATAAATTCTAAGCAGGCATTTCAAACCTTTCTTTGTATAAGGTAGAAACATTTTGCAGAGTTATGTGAAACATTTATTTAGTAAAAAAATGATCATGGAAAGGTCAAGAACTAAACATTTGATGGGTGTTTCAGCACATTTTAGTCAAACTACTCATTAGGCGCAGATGCTTTTAACATTTTGAGGACTAGCACATGTAAGTGTAGCTACCTACAACATTTATGGATGTTTTTGAACTCATTTTGTTAATTTAAACCTGCATGTTAATATTGTACATATATCTTAACTATATTATTTTGCGTTTTGCTAAAAACTAACCCCGGGCGTAGTGTGCGTAGCGGGGCTACGCGAAGGTCCACGGAGTTGAAAACAAACTCCGTAGAACTCCGCTACGCCACCCGCCTCCACCCCAATTATAAAAATTAATTAAACATGATTAAAAAATTAATAAAAAAACCACTTACCTGGCATGCGGCATCCCCGGGCTGCCCTCCTCCTCTTCTTTGCCGTCTCGCTAATCCTTGTGAGAACTGCGCATGCACGTGCGCCCGCACATGCGTACGAGAAATGCGCATGCGTGGGCGCGCGTGCATGCACAGTTCTCACAAGGATTAGCGAGACGACAAAGAAGAGGAGGAGGGCAGCCCAGGGACGCCGCATGCTAGGTAAGTGGTTTTTAATTTATTTTTTAATCATGTTTAATTACCTTTTATAATTGGGGGGTGGAGGGGGGGCTGGCCAGCTCCGCTCTGTTGCGGAGTGTGCGGAGATTTGCCTTCTCCGCGTTCTCCGTGGAACGCGTAGAAGGCAAATCTCCGCACACTCCGTGTCTCCGCCTGGGGTTACTAAAAACACCTCTTCATAAGTAATGCATTTATTACAGTATTATCTCCCTGATAGTGCAACAGGTTTTTTCATTTCTTTTGCCCACTTTTAACAGCTATGGGATGTTGGAAATGCAATCCTGGGTGGGATGTGGACACCACCAAAGTGTTAATAAAGATGAATAGCACCATGTCACAAATGTTTCCAAAATTATGTCTTTCCTGATATGTTTACTAAGACAAGTAAGTAGAGAGTTATTACTAGTCTTTTAGAAAGTGTATAATGTATTCACACGCCATCATCGACTTCATCGCACCCCAGGCCCTCGCATCCACCAACTACACCCTACTCGGCGTTCTCAACTTCCACCTCAACAACCCCAATGACCAGAACACTACATCCCTCCTAGAGAACCTCGCCAACATAGGACTCAAGCAGCTAGTTACCTCGCCTATGCACACAGCAGGACACATGCTTAACCCCTGCCAGCGACAGCATCACCGCCAGCCACACCACCGAACTCCTCTGGACTGACCACCACTGCATTCACTTCTCCTTCATAAAACCCACCGTACACCACCACGCCCACCACTTCCCCTGCAGAAGCTGGAACAAAGTCACTGAAGAACACCTCACCACCTTCCTCAGCAGGACCCTGCCACCGACATCCACAGATACCAACACCGCTGCACGCAACCTCCACCAGTGGATCGGGAACTGCTCTGACACCCTGGCTCCCCTCAAGAATGCCTCTGGCAAACAACACGTCAAGAAAGCTAGCTGGTTCACTCCAGCCCTCCAAGAGTCCAGAAGCACCTATGGACGGCACAAGAAGGGATGGAGGAACAACAAAACCCTGGAAGCTCACACCGCCTTCAAAGCAGCCATCACTGCACACCACCACCTCATCAAAACCACAAAGGAAACGGCCCTCCAAGACAAAATCAACCCCAGCACACACAACAGCAAAGAATTCTTCACCATCATCAAGGAGTTCGCCAAGCCCAACAGCGAGACCACAGATGTCCCACCTTTCCAAGACCTCTGCAACAGATCTACAACAGCCTCGATGCCCAAGACCACCCCACCGCCCACCACCATCACAACCAAAGCATCCTTCCTGCTCAACTGGACCCCACTCACCATGGACGACACCCTAAAGACCATAAAGAGCACCAACTCCGGAGCCCCATTGGATCCCTCCCCACACCACATCTTCCACAGAGCCGCCATCGCACCCGAGCTACGCCACACCATCAACTGCTCCATCGAGACCGCCATCTTCCCCGATGAGTTAAAACACTCTGAGATCAACCCCCTGCTGAAGAAGCTTTTCGTTGACCCGACGGACCTCAAGAACTTCAGGCTTATCTCCCTGCTCCCCTTCCAAAACAAGGCCATCGAAAAAGCCATCAATGCCCAACTTGCTGTTTTCATTGAAGCCAACCATGTCCTCGACATCTCATAGTCCAGTTTCCGAAGCAACCAAAGCACCGAGACTTCCCTCCTTGCCGCCATCGACACAACCACTCCCTACTCGACCAGGTTGAAACTGCAGCCCTCATCCTCCTGGACCTCCCTGCGGCCTTCGACACTGTCTCCCACCGTACCCTAAGCACAAGATTCCACGATGCCGACATCCGCGACACAGCCCTGGACTGGATCCGCTCCTTCCTCACCGGCCGAACATAGCCGGTCAGACTTCCACCATAGCTCTCAGAATCTACAGAGATCAGCTACGGAGTGCCCCAGGGCTCCTCCGTGAGCCCCACCCTCTTCAACATCTACATGGCCCCATTTGCAGCCATCGTCAGGAACCACAGACTCAACATTGTCTCCTATGCAGATGACACTCAGCGTAACCTCTCCCTCACCAACAAACCCACAGTCGACAAGAACAACTTCCTCGACGGGATGAAAGCCGTCGACACCTGGATGAGAGACAGCTGCCTCAAGCTCAACTCAGACAAGACACCCCCCTTCACTTGGAACAACTCCTGGTAGCCCGCTGTACTGGGAATACCCATGGACCATGCACAAAACCACAGCATTAGACTGGACACATCGCTCATAATGAACTGCCAGATCAACGCTGTCTCCTCGTCATGCTTCAACACACTCTGCCTGCTCAAAAAAACCTTCAGATGGATCCCCATTGAATCAAGGAAGATGGTCACCCATGCCCTCATCAGCAGCAGACTCGACTACAGCAGCGCACTCTACGCCGGCGTCACCCAGAAACTCCTCCGGAAGCTCCAGAATGTCCAAACTGCCGCAGCTAGACTGGTCCTAAACATCCCCCGCCACAGCCACATCACGCAACACCTGTGTGAGCTCCCAGGCGACAGAAGAATAACCTTCAAGCTCCTCACCCATGCATAAAAGGCCCTCCACAATGCTGGACCAGCATACCTGAACCACCACCTCTCATTCCACGCACCCAACAGACCCCTGCGCTGCGTCCAACTGTCACTGGCCACTGTCCCATGGACCGCAAGACCAGAACCGGAGGAAGATATTTCTCTTACCACATCGCCAAGAACTAGTACACCATTCCCCCCCAGCTCTGGCAATCCCCATTGCTGTCCCAATTCAGGAAGGACCTAAAGATCTGGCTCTTCGAATGAACCCAGCGCTCAGATGGATCTGTAGCCCCCCCCAGTGCCTTGAGACCCTCACGGGTGAATAGCCACGCTGATTGATTGACTGATTGATTGACATTGTAGTGTTGAACCATGTTGACTGCACTTCTTTAGGTGGAAGTGGATCTCCACCCTTTTCTAATCATGCAAGAGGTTAATGAAAAACGGAACATTAAAAGTAAACACAGCTATGCTGCCACAAGAGTTTAATTGTAGGACACCTTAAGACTTACTACACTAATGACATATGAGTAGTGTTAATTAATGCTACAGAAACTATGTTATTGGCCAGTAATGTCAGTTAATAAATGGCTAGGAGGCATGCCAGTGTATTTAACCCACTGACTTCAGGCAGTCCAGATGCCAACTTGAGAGACATATAATAGATTGTGTCAAAGTGCAACATTTTCAGCTATTTTAATGCAGAAATTAATTGAGTTTAAATCAATATTATTTTCTGATTACCATCTATTTTTTCAGATTTCCTGGAGCAGTTGTTCTTCATGTGTTTTATAGTTTCCAATGTTTTTTGGTGGAAAATTATATATTTTAATATGCATAAGTGTATACTGAAATGTAAAGGTTTTATTCTGTGTGTGTTTTATTTAACGAGTTGCTTGTATATTTTTTATAGTGCATTATTTTTGTTTTCCAAATAATACTTTTAATTAAAATAAAGTATTTGTGTTTATCAGTCTTATTTCATACATTATTAATATATTTTAACTTACAAACTGGTTTATAAAAATATTTTTTCTAATATTTATTAAACAAAATTATGTTACAGTGGTGTTAGATTTTGTTTTATTTAATTGTGAGTATCTTAGTAGGTAGGTGGTTTATAATAGTGATTTAGCTATCATTTCTAAGTAGTCAAATCCTTTATATTTAGAAGGGGCTGACATTAAATTGTAGCTTTTTATACATTTTCCTGGTTTATTTAGTTATTTTAGGTTTACTGACTGTTCTAGCCTTAGTTGTTGGTCGCTTTGTTCTTTTTGAAAGGTTTCTGTGAATTTGCAGAGTGTTGGGTAGGTTCTTCTTAATGTGGCTAGAAGGCATTGTGCCATCCTTCCATTGCGTTGTTGGTTTTGGTTTGTTGAGCCCTGGTGCTGTCGTAGACATTCCACAATGGCATTCGGAATTTGGGTTGACTTCTGAGTCCAGAGCTGATTAGTCTGCCAACCCAAGTGTCTTTGAAGTAGTCCATGAGTGGACTTAGTTTGTGGTAGTTTTGTTGATAAAATCGGGATTCTATCAGCATATTGTAGTGGTTAGCTATGTCTGTTACAGGTACTTATGCCACAGGTAATATCTTTTTAATTTTCAAGGTACACTGGCTGTTTGTTGCATATTCTTCATTTGGTGCAGATTTTTTCAGATGTTTCTACATGCTTTGGTTGAAGTAGTAATAGCAGCCTTGTATGGATGTGTGTTGGTATAGTTTAAATATTGTTTGTATCATTGCCTGTTCAAAGTCTATTATAATTTTGTGTGGAGATTAGTTATTAGTTTTTACTTTGATAGTGGTTCAAAGCTCATAGTAAGTTGCACTTTGTTTGTTAGGCATCCATGCATAAATGAGGGGTGTGTTAGTGTTATGATATTCACCATATATGATGTTAATTTCTGTGAATGGTAGCGGGGAAATTTTAAATGTTCCATCCATCATCCACTTTTCACATTGGCTTAGTCTTAGGAGGTTACTTTCAGTTGCAAATATGACTATTCTTCCGGTGTTACTGTGGTTATTGTGTAGAAGGACGGCTTCTTTTGTTATCCATAGTAGTCAGGCGTTTTGTAATCTGTATGTTTTGGCCTGTATGTGTATCCCATGTGCAAAAGCTATCGTGTGACTTTCTGTGATATGACTTTTTTACCATTCTGTCTGATAGCAATTATTGTGTTAAAGATGTTTCATTTTTTGCTGATATAATGTAAACATCCTTACACGTTTCACATTTTATTATTACATATGCACTGTTGTTTTAAGTTACACTATCTTTTCTTTCATTTGTCTTTGATGTTGTTGAGATTTGGTTCAGGTAGACTTTTCTTTTCTGTTGGTAAGAAAATGTTTGTTTAGCTACATGTTAAAAATGCAGGTTTTGGTTAGTTTTGGTGGAAGGTGGGGTTCGGGTTTTAAGTTTAACCTGAAATGGTTGGTTTTGTAACAGTGTTTATTTTACTTACTTTAAAAGTTCCTTTGTTCAAGTTTACGAGTATGGAGTTGAATTTTTGGTGTTAAGTGCTTCATTTTTCTTAAGTGCTTTTTTAGTATTTAAGGATTAATGTACATAATAATAAGAGAGAGATTTGTATTATTTATTTTTAGATTTACATTTTAAAAGTATGCCAATTTACATTGTAGTTCATTTAATTTTTAAACCTGCTCATGAAGGTGCCTTGTTATTTTCCTGAAATCTTCCTTCTGCCTTTTCTTCATGCAGTCCGGCAGAGTGTCATTTTCGTGCAGTTGTTAAGTTTTTCTTGTAAAAAATTGTGAGGCTTTGAGCTATTGTTATTGTGTTCTCTTAATTATGTTTATATTGTTAATAGTTAGTTTGTTTTACTGTAAATATTATTGGCTACTTTGCGTGTAGTTCAAATTCTTTTTCAGCTATCACCTTTATTAGTGCATCTGCTTCTATTTAAATATGTGCATTCAGTGGATTGTTGTATTAGTAATACATTTTTAATTTTACATTTAGTTTATTGTAGTATTTATTTTGTAGTTGTATTTATTTATTTTAAATGTCTTTACTTTTATCAGTAAATATATAGTGAATATAAATCGTTATCTATATGAATAATTTTATGTTTGTTGTTTTAATGTCTTATTATTACTTTTTGTAGATTATTTATTTATTACATATATTTAATGATGTAAAATATGTTCCAATATTGTAGTCAATATTGTGTGAATAGATGTTTTTGCTATAGTGAATATATTTAAATAACAGACACTATTTAGTGTGTAGATATTTGTGTATTCAATACTGTTAAATTTAGATATTTTGACTGCGAAATTTTTGTCATTGATATTTGTGGTATTTTTGGTTAATCATAGGGTGGCAATATTTTTGTAATCAATATTATCTTGATAGTATTTTGGTGAGTGTATATTGTTTTCCTCCATATTCTATCATAGAACTGCAAGTGAGCGAGGAGGCCAGGGGACAGGTGGGAAGATAGCTCAAGAGGGAGACACGGAGGAGCAATTTGGTACAGGTACAAAACTATAACTAAGGGATTATGAGCAAGACAATTGGTCTAGATACCCATGGAGGGAGCTGCATATGGCTGATGAGGGAAGCATGCTTAGTGAATTCTGACTCTCATCTGCTGAACTCTTGTTTTAATCATGAACAATCTTAGAGGCATTCATCTACTCACTCACTACCCATGCATTTATCCCAACCCATTCATTCAACCACCCACTGGCACACATTCATCCATTTATTAGCCACCTACATTCACACTCATACACAGCACTCAAGCAATGCTTGCATCCAACACTCCCCTCGTGTATTCAGCAGTTCACTCACACCCATGCATTATTCCATGAAGGTATGCAATAATAAATGCATACATCCTTCTACTCACACTTAGCCACAAATTCACTCATCTGTTTGTCCAGGCATCCATATCCGCTCAACTAATTTCTATGCATCAGTTCATCCACTCCTCCATTAATCCATCTCATCAACTCTTACCCTTACATTTATCATCCACCTTCATCCATATATACTTCATCGACCCTCACCCATAAATGAATCCGTCTGCCCACTCCCACACAATCATCAATATAATATATGTCCCGCACTTGAATTCATCCAGCTGTGCACCTACACCCATCCATCTACTTTGATAGTGGTTCAAAGTTCATAGTAAGTTGCACTTTGTTTGTTAGGCATCCATGCATAAATGAGGGGTGTGTTAGTGTTATGATATTCACCATATATGATGTTAATTTCTGTGAATGGTAGCGGGGAAATTTTAAATGTTCCATCCATCATCCACTTTTTACATTGGCTTAGTCTTAGGAGGTTACTTTCAGTTGCAAATATGACTATTCTTCCGGTGTTATTGTGGTTATTGTGTAGAAGGAAGGCTTCTTTTGTTATCCATAGTAGTCAGGCGTTTTGTAATCTGTATGTTTTGGCCTGTATGTGTATCCCATGTGCAAAAGCTATTGTGTGACTTTCTGTGATATGACTTTTTTGCCATTCTGTCTGATAGCAATTATTGTGTTAAAGATGTTTCATTTGTTTGCTGATATAATGTAAACATCCTTACACGTTTCACATTTTATTATTACATATGTACTGTTGTTTTAAGTTACACTATCTTTTCTTTCATTTGTCTTTGATGTTGTTGAGATTTGGTTCAGGTAGACTTTTCTTTTCTGTTGGTAAGAAAATGTTTGTTTAGCTACATGTTAAAAATGCAGGTTTTGGTTAGTTTTGGTGGAAGGTGGGGTTCGGGTTTTAAGTTTAACCTGAAATGGTTGGTTTTGTAACAGTGTTTATTTTACTTACTTTAAAAGTTCCTTTGTTCAAGTTTACGAGTATGGAGTTGAATTTTTGGTGTTAAGTGCTTCATTTTTCTTAAGTGCTTTTTAGTATTTAAGGATTAATGTACATAATAATAGAGAGATTTGTATTATTTATTTTTAGATTTACATTTTAAAAGTATGCCAATTTACATTGTAGTTCATTTAATTTTTAAACCTGCTCATGAAGGTGCCTTGTTATTTTCCTGAAATCTTCCTTCTGCCTTTTCTTCATGCAGTCCGGCAGAGTGTCATTTTCGTGCAGTTGTTAAGTTTTTCTTGTAAAAAATTGTGAGGCTTTGAGCTCTTGTTATTGTGTTCTCTTAATTATGTTTATATTGTTAATAGTTAGTTTGTTTTACTGTAAATATTATTGGCTACTTTGCGTGTAGTTCAAATTCTTTTTCAGCTATCACCTTTATTGGTGCATCTGCTTCTATTTAAATATGTGCATTCAGTGGATTGTTGTATTAGTAATACATTTTTAATTTTACATTTAGTTTATTGTAGTATTTATTTTGTAGTAGTATTTATTTTAAATGTCTTTACTTTTATCAGTAAATATATAGTGAATATAAATCGTTATCTATATGAATAATTTTATGTTTGTTGTTTTAATGTCTTATTATTACTTTTTGTAGATTATTTATTTATTACATATATTTAATGATGTAAAATATGTTCCAATATTGTAGTCAATATTGTGTGAATAGATGTTTTTGCTATAGTGAATATATTTAAATAACAGACACTATTTAGTGTGTAGATATTTGTGTATTCGATACTGTTAAATTTAGATATTTTGACTGCGAAATTTTTGTCATTGATATTTGTGGTATTTTTGGTTAATCATAGGGTGGCAATATTTTTGTAATCAATATTATCTTGATAGTATTTTGGTGAGTGTATATTGTTTTCCTCCATATTCTATCATAGAACTGCAAGTGAGCGAGGAGGCCAGGGGACAGGTGGAAATATAGCTCAAGAGGGAGACACGGAGGAGCAATTTGGTACAGGTACAAAACTATAACTAAGGGATTATGAGCAAGACAATTGATCTAGATACCCATGGAGGGAGCTGCATATGGCTGATGAGGGAAGCATGCTTAGTGAATTCTGACTCTCATCTGCTGAACTCTTGTTTTAATCATGAACAATCTTAGAGGCATTCATCTACTCACTCACTACCCATGCATTTATCCCAACCCATTCATTCAACCACCCACTGGCACACATTCATCCATTTATTAGCCACCTACATTCACACTCATACACAGCACTCAAGCAATGCTTGCATCCAACACTCCCTCGTGTATTCAGCAGTTCACTCACACCCATGCATTATTCCATGAAGGTATGCAATAATAAATGCATACATCCTTCTACTCACACTTAGCCACAAATTCACTCATCTGTTTGTCCAGGCATCCATATCCGCTCAACTAATTTCTATGCATCAGTTCATCCACTCCTCCATTAATCCATCTCATCAACTCTTACCCTTACATTTATCATCCACCTTCATCCATATATACTTCATCGACCTTCACCCATAAATGAATCCGTCTGCCCACTCCCACACAATCATCAATATAATATATGTCCAGCACTTGAATTCATCCAGCTGTGCACCTACACCCATCCATCTACCCATGCATCCACTGCTGTACGCACTCATAGTCATCTAACTGTTAATCGATGTATCCATCCACACTGCTATCAATCATCCATACAGCTTTCATTTACCTGTCAGTATGTGTTTGAATGTATGTGTGCCTGTATTTCTGTCATCTAGCTCTCTCTGACCTCCATTAAAAGTTGTGTGAACTTCCTAATTTTCTTTTTCAAATTGAATAGTTAATTACAATAAATGTGGGAACACTGGCATCTCAATTTTCCTTCAACCCTCACAGAGGATTACATTTTTGGGTAGGGAACCACAGAAAAATGTGCAATCACTGCAGGAATAATGGG
Organism: Calotriton arnoldi; assembly: GCA_963921515.1. NCBI lineage: Eukaryota > Metazoa > Chordata > Amphibia > Caudata > Salamandridae > Calotriton > Calotriton arnoldi. The sequence continues at coordinate 1,475,386 of CAWUFW010003527.1, forward strand.
CTGGTCCTAATATAAGCTCGCATTTCTGAAACCACTATCAGGGTTTGACTCAAATCACTGTGGTATTCACACATCCATGAATTACTTATCCATCAAGTAATGGTAATTCGGGTTAGGAATGCCAGATCAATATTCCTTGCACCTTTGTGATAAGGGCATAAGTGTAGTGTACGAATATACACAACAATGTACAACAGTTGCATGAACCTAAAAGATACTAGACCTAGGGCCAGATGTACGACCGTTTTTGCATGCGCAAACGGGTTTGCGAACCCGCTTACACATGCAAAAAAAGCATGGGCCATGTACAAAGCCTATTTAGCGAGTCGCAATTTATTTGCGACTCGCTAAATAGGTTATGCGACTCGCTATTAGGAAGGGGCATTCCCTTCCTAATCGCGAGCGCAAGCCCATGTATGAAATTTTTGCGACCGCAATTGCGGTCGCAAAACACTAGCAAATTACCACTCTCTTCAAGAAGGTGGTAATGCACTCGCAAAAGGGAAGGGGTCCCCAGGGGACCCCTTCCCCTTTGCAAATGCAGGGGAAAATATTTTTTAAGGGCCGGCAGTGGTCCCAGGGACCACTACCTGCCCTTAAAAAATGAAACAAAAATGTTAAATTTTTTTTTTTTTAAATGCATCCCGTTTTCCTTTAAGGAAAACGGGCTGCATTTAAAAAAAAACAGCTTTATTTAAAAGCAGTCCCAGACATGGTGGTCTGCTGAGCCCAGCAGGCCACCATACCTGGGAGGGCCTGCCTTTCCCGATGGGGTCGCAAATTGCGAGAGGCTCATTAATATTCATGAGCCTCTCAATTTGCGACCCCATTGGGAATCGCAAACAGTGTGATACACACTGTTGTACATCCAAAATAGCGCCTCACAAATTGCGAGTCGCAAAAAACTCGCAATTTGCGAGGCGCTATTTTGCGCATTGTACATCTGGCCCCTATTGTTTTTGGGCAAGATGACTTATGATAGAAGCTGAGGGAGGATACGATTTTCTTCTTATCTTGGGATCATAAAAGGCTTGTCCAAAATCATTATAGGCCATATACATTTTTCAGGAGTGAAATCTCTACTGTGTGGCATATTATGTCTCCATCTTGGGGCTTGTCCTAAATCATAATGAACATGATATTGTTTTACTACTTTCTTCAGGCATACATCATCTATTCTGTAGTATGTCACAGCTCCATGACATGACCTGTTTTTATTCTCTTACTGGCAATTTTACAGCAGATTCAATTCTCATCATTATGACCCATTGAATTGTGTTAATGGGGACTCCTTTCCTTCATATGCACTCCCTGAGAATCAGATTCTAATTTCCATTTTCTGAGTGTTCTTTCCAGCTCTCATACCTCCCCTTTGTTGCTATCTCCTCTGATCTGTCCTGCTTTTCTCTCTCTTGCTTTCCTTTCATATCAGTATATACGAGCCTTTTTCCCAGTCTCAAAGTCTCTTTATATACCACTCCTCACTCTCATTCCATTTTTTTCACTCCGTCTTTCTTCTTTCACAATTCTGCTTTTCTTTATCTCTTTCACTCTACCCCTCTCTACCTCTTTAGAGCAAATGAAATATGTGAGCCTGGTGCACACATGTACCATTGTATACTGCACTAAAAACACATGTTATCAGTACCCATTTTGTCAATCTCAGAAGTAGTAAAGACTGAGTGGCAATGCCAAGATTTTAACCTTCACAGATCTCTAATATGGACGCATTAGTCTACTAAGTTGTCTTGCCATGACATTTCTTTGCTCAAATGTAGAAACAGGCTAGTTAAGCCATGGATCCAGGGAAACATTGTCAAAACAAGCACATAAAATGTGCAGGTTCCATGTCTTAGATCATTTGGCTTTGTTAATGCAAGTAATTTACATTATTTCCACATTTCCCCTAACTTTCCTTCCTTACAGGTTTGATTGAGGCAGTCATCATCATCATCATCATCAAATAACTTTATTCGGTTATTTGTTCAAATACCATCAAAGTATACAAAAGGTAAAAACATTTGTCAATTTACAATCTAAAAGTATAAAAACAAATACATTCACAAATCACAATTTTTAAAAAGGGCTATAGGAATGGTCAGCCAGCATACGTCAGGATACATAAAAACAGCTCATATACAGACTGCCTACTGGGAGCAATACTGCTCGTAGATGCATTAAAAAGAGAGGAAGATTCCCGACAGTACGCAATGCATAGAATACATATACCCAAAAAATGTTTTTGAGAGGGACCCCTTTTACCAGACCAGGGGAATAGGGTACTACTGACAGGTTGAAGTGAAATTCCCTTGGTGGAAAATTGAATTTATGCTGGGTTTCTAAGTTCCCAGCAACAGAAATTAAAGCCCATGTGTTAGAACATATACAATACTAAATATGACCATACCAAATATAAAGTATGTATTAAAAAATATTTTATTAAAACTCAGCAATCGTTGCAATTAAAAACCACATAGAATTATCTATAATCACACTTAAAAAACAAATTCATATACCATGAACACATATGTTTCACATACACTTGAAGGAAACCTTATTTCACTTAAAGACAATGATTACAAAAACATTTACACCTACTTCCAGTACTAGTTAAAAGAAAAGCCTAAACCTAGATTGAATGTACCAACAAACAGTTAACAGAGAGACCGATACAGACAGTACATTTTGTCATTGAGTAACACATCCGGGTTCAACAATTTAATAGCTAGTCCTAGATACAATCTTATCGTTTTATATCTATAGGAAAAGCTGTTCCCACGGATTGTGTTGGGTGCAGCGTCGACGCGTTTCGATGGTTCTATTTAATATTCCATCTTTATCAAGACCAACTATACGTCTCCCTTTTTTGGCACTGATTGGTTGTCATTAAATTTCAATCCTTATTTCATATCATTGGAGCCTTGGTTCATTTGATTTCATAGGCATGTTCTTGTCCCTTAATCCGAGAGGTCTCATAAAAACAACGGTTGGGTTCTGCTGGTTAGTTACTTGGCCAACACAGTTTTTCTCACTGATGCTCCACGTAAAATTATTTCCGGGACTTGGATCTGTCCAAATCCTTTATAGTGTTCTCCAACTCTCATTCAGTTTGAAAATGGGTTTGTCCAGAAATAGTCGTCCACTCATCTAAGGTCCTTAATTCTGGATCGTAAAAAGCAAATTTCTTGCTGCTATTCTGCCCCTCGCATTCTGTGTTAAAAATGGATTTCGCCTAAAATTTGTTCTCTCTCGCTTTCCTCATTGAAATTTGCGTATGAAAACTCCGGCGTAGCAGTGATTCGTCCTCACGTCCTCGAAACTCCAAAACTTACAGGTTTGATTGAGGCAGTCCTTCCTCCCTAGACAGTCAATTGTCAATGACGTAACAAATAAAAGGTCCCTCCCCCTGCAATACTCCAGTTTTTTTTCTGTCTCACTCATAGACAGCCAGCCACCCATATGCGGGGCAGCAGGTGCATGGAACTTTAGTTTTGTTGCCTTCTGGTTTTCCAAAAAATTGATTTGGCTGAAGTATGTGTGGCAATTCCCCATCTTTATTTTACTTTTCTTTCCTCCAAGAAACGCCACTCCAGAGGGTGACTGCGGTTGTTCCCACGGTGTTCCGTTTGGCCCTGCTGTGACATTGTCCTGTTTACCCGGTGTGACTGGGGATTCACTTCTTGGTCAGAGAGAAACATTGGGTCCCAGGTGTGTGTAGGATACACGATCCCAGCAAAATGAGGAACCAGCAAGAGGGCTAAAGGTAAGTCACCCAGAGGGCCACAACCTTTTACCATCTTTATATTGTTATGGAGGCTACAAATATCACAATTTTATTGGTTTGTGGCTATAACACAGGGCATTGGTGTTTATGAAAAACGGCTGCTTTATGATTGGTTGAATTTAAGAATTGTCTGTTTTTTTTATGTGGGAAGTTATTCACTAAAGCAATTCTTGTGTTAAACTATGGAGGGGAAGGGAAAGAGTAAGAAGAGATTTATCTCCTATGCCTTCTCAACCTCAGATGAGTAGGGTTGAATCCCGGCAAAAAGAATGAGGTCTCCAGAATTGCCACAGCCTCCAGCTGATGAGCCTGTGCTAATGACTGCAGAAGGAGTGAGTAGAGTGAGAGGGGGAGGAGCAGCTAGGAGCGGATGGCAGCAAGGCGGCATGGGCTGGGCCAGGTTGTGACTACTGTTGGCTTTGGCAGTTCTGGTGGATTGACATCTTGGATTAAGAGCCCCAGTTACGGTGGCTGTACTGGGGCAGGGAGTAGGGAGAGACTTCGTAAGACCGGCCTTGCATAGGCTCAACGCCTTATCAGCACTTGTCCTTTAGATATTCCGCTGATACCTATAGCAGCACTTGGCTACCTCCTATCGCCCAAGGCCTAGTGCCCGACACCCGGTACCCGCCTGCCACTCGCCGCCGCAATGTGCTAGCGACCAGTGACACAGGTGTCCTGGTCTGGCCTTGTCCCAGGCAGAAAACAAGGCAGGGTGCCAGAGGAACCAGAGGTGAGCTAGTGAGCTGGGAGCAGAAGGCATCAGGGGCGGCACTGGGGGGGGGCCTTTCCAGGCGGTTCCAGAGTGGATAGCTGCAGTGCAGTAGGTACAACACCAAGGGGTTGAGGCCTGCTAGTGCAGAGGCGGGTGATTTATTAACCAGTGAAGCTTATGCAGCAGGTCTGCACCAGCTGAGCACTTCCAGGAAAAGTGAAACTCTCTCACCAAATGGAGACTCGGACCCGGTAGCCCTGAGGCAGCTGAACCATGCTCCAGCTACGCTGTCTGTTTCAGAGTGTCTTGTGGGCTGGGTATGACAGGGTATAGAGCATTGCCTGAAGATTTAGATCTGGATAAGCAAAAACCATCGCTTTATATATTCAACTTTTTCATATTCCTATCATCATCTGCGGCAGTGTCTAAGAGAGCCCTGACTAGTTAGAGGTTCTCCCAGAGAGACTCTGCAAGTTTCTTCTGATTTTGGCTACTACATTCCAAGCCTTGTGTATTATTTTTGAGGGGTGGGAGGAGGCTTACTTCACACCCAAATGCCCTCTTGGTGGTCAGGGCAAGAAGATTTAGAGTATTTGTGCATCACTATCAGGGTCCGGATCTTCTCAGGAGGGTGTCACTTGTCGGATATATCTAAAAGCCCAAGGTTTCAGCTAATAAGTAGGACTGATGTTCTCATAAAGTTGGGTTTTTGGAGGACAATTGTTTCCTCAACTTTACAGGATAGTGGGAGTGGAGTGTCTTGTAACAAATTAAAGCACAATTTTAGCTGGAAATAATGCAGGGGGAAAGGAAGAAGTTATAAAAAAAAAAAACCTAAGCCCGCCAGCAAAAACTGTGGCGGCACCAGCTAAAAATGGTACTTTAGCAACTGCCCCCTTAGAAGTTTGTAGGTGTACAGAACAGAGAGCACCCAGTACAGAAACTCCCTTCAGTAATCTGATATATCTAATTTCCCTACACATAAACACGTTGGTTGCATTCATAAAGGAATCTGAGGGTTAACAATTTAGTAAAAATAGTATGAGGGGGATAAGCCCTGCATCAAAGGCATTCAATGGAAATGGGTGAGAGGAATTTCTAATTACCACCAGTATTCTTGAGGGAAGAATTTTTGTCTCTCAACAGGGTATTTATTCACTATATGTACCAGAACCACAATTATCTTCCTCACCAGTACTTTAGCATGTGACATTGTCTGACCCCCAAATATCAATAAACACATGGGAACTCCCTCAGGTAACAGGGGACTGAAGTATCAGGAAGAGCTGCCTCTATCAAAGGATGGAAGGGACGAAAGTAGGAAAGACATTAACTGCTCTGAAGGTCCCTTCCTAACAGATCATTCAAATCAGTTATTTGCACAAAATTTAGATATCTCTCAAACACATGGGATTCTGGAACCAACGGTGGCAAATAATGCTGACTCTAAAAAACAAACTTGGTATCTCAACTTTATTGCAATAGAATTGAAAGCTATTAATGAATGTATGCCCTCCCTAGTGCTATCAGTGGGGTCTGTGAGTGAGTCAACTACATCAATAACACATTTGCTTGGAGCAATTGCTACCCCAAATATATTTGTATCTAAAGTCCCCATGCTTGTGAAGAAAAGGGGACTATGTTTTCTATGGAAGAATGGCAGTGGAGTGAAGGAGGACACAAAAAATCCATAAATTAGTGAGAACACCTAGGAGCAACACTAATGTTCGAAGGGAGACACAAAAGAATAGTAGAAGGGTGATAAAATCCAAAGTAAGTAATTTGCGCACAAAGGCAAAAGATTCAGCTGTTAGTAAAAAGATCAAAGGTTTTGGAAAGTATTCGGGTCAGGAACAAACCCAGAAAAAAGGGAATTTAGGAAAGTAATTTCAAGTGATGAAGCAAGTGGGAAAATCAGGGCCCAGAGCTAACGAGTTTCCCAGTGGTGTTGGTCAACAATCGAGCAGGGGTATATTCATTAACAAAAGTACTGGTAAACAAAATGGTGTAACACCATCGGCCCACGTAAGTGGGACTATGGGACCAAACCAGAAACGCCAAAGGATGTTAGATGGGGTTACTAAGACACACGCTTCTAAAACTAACAACCCTAGGTATGTTACCAATACTAACATTGTTAAAACAAATACCTCAGGTATTCTGAGGGGCTGCAACCACTTGTGGAGTTGTTAGCAATGTACTTTGATATTGTTAGGTAAGGGAAGAGAGCCAGCAGGATAAGACTGATAAATAGGTAAAAACTACTTGAGGTCTTTCATACATGTGCAGCCCTAAAAGATATAACCTCTAGTGACAACAAGAAAGTGGGATTTCTACATGGGGTATCCGCTAAGGAAATAACAGTGGTTATACTTTTCTCTAGACTGATAAATAAAATTATAGAGGATGTGAGGGACAAAGTAGCCTTAAAAGGTATATAACTTACACCACTCCCAAAAGAAGATATTAAACAAGTAGAGACAATCCTAAATTATCATGTAGGTCTTGGTGTCAGGCAAATAAACTTGGTTGAAGTTTGTAAGATCAATGGATCAAATAAAATAGCGGGTTATAAGATAGATAATTTCTGCTTGACCATAGCAGTGAATTGTTATAATAGATTGGACCCAATTTATCCAGACGATCTAACTTGGCAGGAATTCTCTATTTTAAATGATTTTGCTTAGGATAAGACTTCTCCTGACAGCTGGTCACTATTAGTATGAAATATGTATGGGCTAAAGCGTATCCTGGAATTTGACTAAATGAAAACAATGCTGGCAGAACACAAGATTCTGTGCTTCCAGGAGACTTGGCTGTCAGGGGGAAAAATTGCTCTTTCCGGGCGTTAGTCATATTTACTCTGAAGCTTCAGCAAGTGCCTCTCGGCATAACTCAGAAGGATTAATTACTCTGATATCAACGCATATTGATAAGGGGGCAACAAAATGTGAGTGGCTGCATGCTGCTAAGATAGATCTGCTTAATTCTGGTGAAATAGTAGATAGTATGGTTATAACAAATGTATACATCAATCAGAGTGAGCACAAGTATAATTCAATCCAATATTGATTATTGGAGGGAGATTTAGGTCAAATAGTAGTGTTATATCCATTGAGTCTGATACTAGTTTTGGTAGATTTTAACTTGAGACTGCGACCAGATCACGAAGAGGCCAGTACTGGGTATTTACTGAAAGCCCTTATGTTATCATTGCCTTCCTTTCCACAGTGCCAAAAGTCCAAGTCATTGACCCGATTGCAGGGTTTCATACAGAGCCGTAGCTTTGTCTGCCTCAATAGCTGCTACGCTTCAGATACACCAGCGCCGCGGACCTATAGGCATGGCCACATAGAAGGAACAATAGATTATATCTTTATGCAAGCGTGGCATTTCTCCCTGGTTGATGACGTCCAGGTTTTGCCATATCAAAAGTGTGATCACTTCCCATTGACAGCCAAACTGCATTTAAAGATGGCGAGCAGAGAAGTGATCATGCCTCTAGATAATGAATTCCCTAAACATCATACAATGAAGATCTGTGTTCAACATATCCAGGTGCTAGCGGAACCACAAGATTGCATTAATCCACACTGCCATTTATCTTACGGTGGGAGATCCAATAAATATATATGTGGATATAATAAAATCGTTGGTCACATGTTTAGTTAGAGGAGGGGGTTGGGAGCACACTGCCTCATATTCCAGCACAGTTTGCACATGTTTAGTTATAGACTGGCAGAGGAAATCCAAAACACTACATCCCTGCAGTTACAAAGGGAGGTAAAGGAAAAGATGGTTTGACATGGAGTGCCAGTTGATGAAGCAGAAGTTAAGGAAGATACGGTGTGCCCTGACGCTGATTAGAAATAGTTTGGCATATTGTGAATTGTTAAAACCTTACAAAAATAGAATAAGGTATAATAAGTCATATTCTATAAGGAAAACTGGAATGAAATTATGTCGGCTATTGTAGGGGAAGATGCCCAAAGATTCTGGAGACTGGCAAGATATGGTACCGAGGGGAATGGAGAAGGTGAGGTAAATTTGGACCCAGAGGATTCATGGTTAGAGTTTATAACTACACTTTATAAGGAAAACGGTGATGCCACCTTATGGTTAGAGCATTGTTGCTGCTTATCAATTTCTTTAAGAGCATTAGCCACAGCAGTATTATTATCCACCTTACTTTCTCTGCAATTAAGCTGAAGGCCAAGTTCAAGTTTTAAAAAAAAGTTTATTTGAGAAATTGTCCCTTAAACCATAAATATCAGATTCATAAGACATAGTAACACACACTCTTTAAAATAGAAACATTACGGCATTATGAACAGTTCTGAAACATTTATCACAGGCATGACATCTTTTAAAACCATTAAAGATCTAGCCAATGCACAGGCTACATCTATGTATTTCATATGAAACAAAAATACTCTTGCTGCTGATCTCATCCGACATTGAATTTTAAAAACACTGGATTTCTAACGTGTATTTAAGAAATAAATACAGTACAATAAGTTATGTAGGGTCGTTAAATGCATATTTAGCCTACAACTATATAAACCTTCTAATTTCTTAAAATAGGTTATCCCAGTCAGGTGAAACTGCAGCGGATGCAGACCAATTCTGAACCTTAGGATTTCATTGTGCATTGCCTGGTTTGGAAACTCGTGCAGATAAAGAAAAGAGATATTAGGTTCCCAGACTTCACATATGTCAACAGCAGAGACCTTCTTGTGTCTTGAATATTTCAGGTCTTTTTCTCTCCCAACCCTCTCCTCCTCATCTTTAATTAATTTTTTGATAGGGCGGTGAAGTAAGCAACTCTATAACTATTTATTTGTAATATTTCCACCATAGTAAATAACAGCTTATTGACCTCTCTGGCCCAACCTAATTCACTTTTCATTATTTCATCTCTCCATAAGGAAGCTACTTTTGGCTGCTCAGATCGTATTAATTTATCCCTGAATCTGCAAGAGCAAACCAGAGCAATTTATTGGTCATGATTCTAACCCAGTTTCCATCCTTATTGCCTGGTTCATGGTGCTACAGACCAGCCCGGAACATCTAAGAAAAAATCTTGACTATTCCGGGTCCCCAGACACAAAGGAACCCATTGGGGGCAGGCTTCATCTACTTGGAGACACGTGAGATCAAGACGTAACAGACAGGTGGATTCTAGAGGTAGCTGAAACGGCTATTGGATAGATTTTATGGACCTTCTCCTGGAATCAGGATTTTTTTCTACTTATGTTATGTTATGCGGTTTTATATAGCGCATAGCTGCCCCGGCAAAGGGGTGTCCCAGCCCTGAAGCAGAAAACTGCAGAAACAGTAGACGACAGAAGCTGCCTACAGTGGAGGAAAGAGGTGCGTTTTGATGGCCCTTCGGAATGCCAGGTAATTTTTCATACTGCGGATGGCTATGGGGAGCGTATTCCAAAGTTTGGCTGCCAATACCCGAAAGGAGCGCCCACCCGCACGAGCCTTCCTCACCCGCGGAATAATCGCAGGTGCTGGCCCATAGACCGAAGTTGACGGGAGGGAATGTAAGATGTAAGCAGATTGGCCAAGATATCTGGAGAGGAAAGATTTAAGATTTTAAAGGACATACAGAGAATCTTGAACTCTATGCGTTTAGCCACAGGTAACCAATGTAACCTACGAATAGCACTAGAAGTAGGGCATGTCCTGGGCAGACCCAACAGGGTTCTAGCCGCAGCGTTCTGGACCCTTTGCAGTCTTGTAATTTCCACCTTATTGGCTCCCAAATAGAGTGAATTGGCATAATCCAGTCTAGACAGAATGGAAGCCTGAACAATCAGCTGCCTCATGGACGGGTTATGTTACCAACAATTTGAAGAAATGCAAGACCCTCTTCTATGGATTTCAAGATCTTCTGAAAAACAAAGCTATCATGAGAGTTTCTCCTTCAGTAAACAGACAGGGCTCCTACTCCATCCTATTTATGGTACAGAAGGCTTCAGATGCATACAGATACAGGTCAGTGCTAGATTAAAGGAGGGTAAATGCCTGGATCCGAACAATCCATTTCAAAGTGGTAACCTTGCATACAGTTATTCCAAAAATAAAGGAGGGGACTTTCTCACCACAATAGATTTTGAAGATACTTACCTCCACATTCCTACCATGGTAACACATCAAAAACATTTGAATTTTGCAGTAGTAAATCAGTACCACCAGTTTGCAGTCCTTCCGTTCAGGCTGAAATCAGCTCTGAGGGTATTTACGAAGGTCCTCGCCCCTTCGGTTGCTTTGCTTCATCAACAAGGCATTTTTTGTGCATCTCTATGTGGACGATCTGCTCATTCATGCACTATTAAAAGAGGCGCCCCACTCTCACACACAGGTAGCCCTCAATTTGTTGGAAATTTATGGATTTCTGATAAACTGGAAAAAATCAGAAATAATCTCATCTCAGGATAGGCACTTCATAGAAGCTCGTTTTCACACAGACCATGGTTCAGGTAAGGCTGGACCCTCTTAGCACAGTTGCATCCCACCATTTTTTCATGCCTCCAGATTCAGGGAGATTTGACTGCCATCTCAACGGTTCCATGGGTGGGGTTCCACATTCAGCTGTTCATAAGATAAATTCTGGCTCTGTAAGATCTGAACTAGTTTAATCTTGCTCCGAGAGGCTTGTTATCCCAAGAGATCCAACTGCAGTTACAATGGTGATTTGTTCCTTCAAATCTACTGAGGGGGATACCTCTTTCTTCACCCCCTCTCCTCCTTATTCATCACAACAGATGCCAATCTCTCAGGCTGGGGGGCTTGGCTCAGTCATTATCAAATCAAGTTGTGGGGTATGGCCACAAACACAGAGCTAGAAATCTTCGAACTGTAGGCTCTGAAAGGGGAGAGGAGTTGGCCTAATGGCTAGGGCAGTCAACCTCGAATCTGGGGAACTGGGTTCGAGTCTCGGCAATGACGCTGAATGTCCTGTGATTCTTGGCAAATCACTTAATCTCCCTGTGCCTAACAAAAATGAATGTGTCCTCATGTAACGCAACTGGTGCTATGTAAGCGCTCTGATACCCGATACCTTTGGGTCAAGTTCGTGCTATATAAAACGATGTAAAAAAAAAAGCATTCTATCCTCAGATCACAAATAAGGTGGTTTAAATATGGATTGACAACAGCACCACAAACGCTTATTTGAACAAACAGGGAGGAACAAGATCAGCATCCCTGGTAAAATATTCAGACAAACTATTCCAGTGTGCAGAGAAGAAGCAGATTTTAATGTTGGCAATTCACATTGCAGGTTTTTCAAACATTCACACTCCGTAAGCAAAATGTCCTCTCAATGAACTTCTGTCATCATCCATTAGGCTTCTCCCAGATTGTCGGGAGATGGAGGTTACTGATAATCGATCTCTTTGTGACCAGGTTGAATGCACGGGTGGACAGATATAGCTCCATAACAAAGGAAGATCGCTCTTGGCCAGTGGCTGGCCTGCCTGCAGTTGGCCTCTTGGTCTTTTTTTTGCCTTTCGCCCCTTTCCTCTCCTTCTGAAGTTTCTTCTCATGGTCAGAAGGGAGAAAGTTACAGTGCTTCTTATTGCACCCACATGGGCCTGCTCATGTTGGTTTCCTCTTCTGGTTTCCTTGAAGACAGAGAAAGAAATGAGACTCCCCTCAGTCCATTGCCTTTGGCCTTTCCAGTCCTACAACAGGTTGTTCTACTGACACTCAGACTAGTGGTCTGGAAACTGACAGATTGGGGTTGAAGAGAAGTGGCTTTCCTGAAATTTGTTATAGACTTTACAGGCATCCAGGGGATCATCCACCTTAAAGTCCTACATGGGTTACATTTAGAAAATGATGTGGGCAGAAACAACTGAACCACTCCACTGCAGATCTTTTCCAGGTTATATCTTTTTTGCTGGATGGGGTGTCATTGGGCCTAAGAATCTCCACCCTTAAAATCCAGTGGGCTTTATAAATGCATTCAGTCCATCGTGGGAAAACCTTTTTGATCCTAATGGTCTAATTCCTTGATTTTTTAAGGAGTTGTTGAGTCTTCAGCCAGATCCTCTGCATCAGTATCTTTCCTGGGACCTCCTTTAAGTCTTGGAAATACTAAAATTCCCTACTGTTGAATCATTAGAACAGATAGATCTTACGACTTTGACAATTATGTCCTTCTTTCTATAAGTGATTACCTCGATAAGGAGGCTGGGGGAATTGCCAGCTCTCTCATACAAACACCCTTTTTGCCAGATTTTTTGGGACAGAATCATCTTCTGTCCTCTCCCTTCCTTTTGCCCAAAAATTAATTCACCTTTTCACCAGGAGCAAGAAGTGATTCTTCCAAATTTTTTCCCTTCTACAGCTTCAGAGGAAGCGGAAAATATTCATAAGTTAGATGTTAGGAAAGCTCTTCTGATTTATCTAGGAAGGGTGGCATCCTTTAGAAGAGTCCTTATTTGTTATTTTCGGTCCTGTACAGGGAGGTTTTAAACCTGCTGTAGCTTCCATGAGCTGATGGGTCAGAATACTTGTCTCAATGGCTTGCAAATCAAGTGGTCGCTGTCCTTGAAGGGATATTTAAGACAGATCAACTCGAGGTATTTATTTTCACATCTGTGGACGAAATTCATGGGTCCTCGATTACAGAGATTTGCAGGGCGACAATCTGGGCTTCACCTCCCACTTTTCTTAACCATTATAGGATCACACATGCACTAGATCTGGACAATGTTTTCTGTTCCAAAATTTTGTCAACTTTGAACGTAATAGGGTTCATTAAGATTTGTGTGTATTTCTGATTATACCTTGTTTTTTTGAAGCCTTCATACTAGAGTTGTCCTGGAATTTATTTGGCTTTGTACATCTCAGTCCAGTAAGGAAGGAAAGCAAGGGGAGACGTGATGGTAATGCTTCAATTACTTAGCGTAATCACATTACACTAAGTCCTTCCCTCACTTTCATTACTTACGTCCCTCCCTCCCCCATGTGTCAGGCCAATTTTGACAGAAACATACTCTGTGCATTAAACAGACAGGAGGATGGGCCTTTTTATTTGTTACATTGTTGACAATTGGCTGTCTAAGGAGGCAGGACTGCCTCAAACCAGTATTTAAGGAAAGCGATAAAACTGATAGTATTTGGTACAGCATGCTATAATTAGAGACCACATTGGCTCCACTTCCAAACCACTTCATCTTCAAGTCATGATGCATCACATACAAAGCAGTGAGGAACTCTAAGAAAAATCTAACATCTCCCGGGATCAATGCATGACCAAGAGCCAAGACATCACCAGACTGATGATGAATAACAGCATGAATGAAAACAAAAAGGAAGACACCTTCTCCATAATCCGCTAGAGTACTCATGCCACTGCCATTCAGGAAAAATCTGAAGACACATCTCTTCCAGAAGCAGCCAATTAGCTGATAAGGACCGTCATCACTCTCGCCTCCCTGGGATTACCAACTTGTAGGCCTCCCCCGCCTCACTCTTGCAGTTCTTTGGATCAAGGCGCCTCAGTGCACGTGCTTCATGGGTTTCTGCTGCATCTGCTGCACTTCATGTATTCTCACACATATAAGTGAAGCTAGCCTCATTTCGCATGGTGTGTGCTGCCAAACGGTCAATGTTGCTTCTTGCCTCCATTGGAAGGGCATGTCATACTTCGACGCATGCTTGCTAAACTCATCAGCCTTACATTCGTGCTATTATATAGCTTTTATTAAGGGATTTCATATTTAATAAATAAGTGTTGGGGGAGAACCCATTAAACACGACTAACCTTATATAAATATTTTGGATAACAGGTAAAACTGTACTATCTAAGCAGCAAAATGCTTAAAAAGCTAATTTTGCACGGGATAGAGGTAACATAAACTGACTGGAAGGGAGGGCAAGGCAATAAACAACGTGGAATGACAGCAGAGGTTTCAAAATCATATTTCATTAAATGTGACAAAGAGGAAATTGACTTGACTGGGTTCACATAATAGAAAATCAAATATAATTATGTCAGCGGCACTAAATTGCTATGAAAGAGATGAAACGTTGGTTTCACCCCGGAGTCAAACAAACATGGCTGCGAAACACTGATCTCTTTACGGTCAATTAATTGTTTAACAAAAGGAACTGCTGCATGAGATTAACGGGCACTCTAGAAATTAGCTTTATTGTTACAGCTGAGAAATTGAAATGTAACTCGCTCTCCTTCAAGCACGGAATAAATTACCAAACATGTTTAAATCTCTTGACAGCTTCACTGCCCCGATGGCGAAATACTGAAGTGAGACATATTTCATTGGACAAAATTAACTAACATTGGATTGAAGATTTGAAAAGTTAATTAATGTGTATTTTTATAATGGCTGGACAGTATGAGAATTGAAAAGGAAAGGTTCATGTTTTCTTGGGACTGTTTCTCCTGATGCCTGATAGTTTAGGCTCATAGCTACAGGTTCTTTTAATAAACAGCATTTCTTTGACAGGGATGTTGAGTAGTTGAGAAATTATGATACGGTTCGACCACCAGAACACTGCAGTCCCAATCGCTAGAAGACAGCAGCACAGACGGTCCTCTGACCGCTATATTACGAGTTGACAGCAGGGCCTGCGGTGTTCCTGTAGCGGTCTTGCAGTGGTGGGCAATGGTTTTCCATATCTATCAACGCCTGTGTGTACATTTCGACTGCCCATGTGTCGAATGTACACATATGCATGATACATGTGGAAAAATACCACCTACTCATTGCTTGAGTCTGGCCCATATGTGGCCAGTCCAAGCAATGGGTATATGGTACAAAATGGACTTACTTATATTTCTCTGCAAGCAGGGTCGTATTCTTCAGGGTGAAGATGATGCTATGAAGGGGGACCTAGAGAAAGGGATCCATGTCAAACTCTGACATGTAGAACAGGAGAGGGGTGAGAATGCATCCCAAATCCTTTGTTTCCACCGTCTCGAAGTCGGCGGTCCCATCACCGTGGTTGGCTCGTCGTAAAGCCAACTCATAATATGGACGGCGGTGAAACTCCTCTATAACGCCCCATGGCAGCTCCTTTTCCCCAACCGCTACCCCAGCGGTCTGCGGTGTGCTGGCGTTGTTGGCAGTTCAGCCACACTCTTTGCAATAGCAATCCTCCCATCTTGCAATACAGTGGTTGGACCCCCAAGCTCGTGGCAGTTGGACCGCGGGTACAGCGGTTCACAAACCGCCAAACACTTAATAAGGCCCTTAATGTTTCTGTGAAAGTTTGTAGCAAGGAATGCTATTTTATTTAGCCCCTCTTTAAGTCAAGCTATGTGCTGTCCGCTGTGCTCTTATCAAATTCAACCCCATTCTTATAAAGGATTAGTTGTTTATCATTATCTACAATACATTGTTCCACAAAATATATATTGAAAACCACTTAAAAGATGTTTACTGATGTGTTTTACTTTTGCATTTTTACATTTTAGATGTATTGAAAGTGAATGTAGGTTAACAAAAAACCATGAGCCCAAATTATATATTATATATATTTCCGGGTGAATGAAATGATGGATGGACGGAGGAGGGGGTTGGCTTTGAAAAGCAGCACTTCTGAGTTATTTGGGTACATAACTGATTTCATTTTAGTGTTAGACACAGTTAATATATTGTGTGCATGAGTTCTGTCATAGTCTTCAGGCTCCAGCCAAACAGCACTAGAGTGATGCGCTATATCTGCTTCATGCGCTTCCTGCGTGCCCCATCTCAAGGTTTATTAGGCGGGTCAGTGCATTGGTCCTTATGTAGAACCAGCTTTGTTGACAATGTGGACTGGTTTCTGACACACATCTGCTCTCATCACTTCGTGCCACTGAACCTTCCCTCCTCCCACCAAACAAAAGTGCCAGGGCACAGAGAACAGCTAGGAAAACTGGGTATAGGCAAGTTCTGAGTTTATTTTTCATATGAAGTGCAATATCAGCATGTTGATCCTCATGCAGCACCAAGTGTGTTGAAGTTGCAGACTGAATTCACAAGTCTGATGAACGTTATCTCACCATCTGTAGCGAGGATAACGTTTTCAGAAAGGTTTTTGTGTTATTTGCTATCTCCTCCCTTGGTTTGAAAGTAGCTCCCAATTGATGTTGCCCCTAATGTGCATATGTCATGTGGGAGAGAGGTGCAGCAATGAGGTGCTTCTTAGAGTACACTAGCAAATTAAGAATGCTGTCTCCAGTGAATATGTGAGTACTGAATTAAATAGCTAAAAGAAAAAGTGCCCAGCATAAGATTCAATGTCACTGAGTGGCCCAAGAGAGATTTGTAAGTAATACTTAAAACAATGGCGGAAAATAATGTTAAGTAGTTCAGTGATCAATGCCGGTGAAGTACAGTGTATAAAAACTGAAAGTAAAAGCATCACAGTACACTCGATTATTCAAATGCTCTTGATAACACATCTGAGTCGGACCCCCTTTCTTACCCCTTGTTATAGACCTTTCTTAGGTTCCTGAGGAATAAAATAAGTTAGGACCAATTTCCATTCACTCCTACAGTGTGACCCATTTGGTCACACAGTCAAACTCAGAGTAAATAAGTGAAATTAAGTATTGAATTATTACAAGTTGAGATCCGAAGTAATAGAAATCAGTCTCAAAAACATAGTATAAAAATATAGGCTTACCAACGGAAAACCAAATCTACGCACAAAGTGTATAGTCAATAACAGTAAACAAATGAAAAATTCAGTAGCGATAGTACAAAGTATAAGGAAAACTGCTTAATGGTTAGATTGAAAGCTTCGGTCCTCGTGCCTATGATGCATTAGGGAAATACTAATTCCCCTTAACTAACCTACTCTAATTAATGCTGGAAGGAGACCCTACTTAGATCCAATTAAATAGAAAGGTGTCAGCATAGCAGAACTTCTGTAGAGGTTCTCGGAGTAAAAAGTATTACATAGCAAGAAGTCACACAACAAGGATAGCACATAGAGGTCTACACTTCTCTTAGCCTGAAAGGAATCTGAACGAAGCTAATGATTGTTGCCTAGTTATACCCACAGAAAGAACCTTCTAGAATCCCATATCAAAGGTCTCATTATTGTTCACCTTCAAACGATACTCTTTGGCAGCCACACTCGAAACTCGCTTCTTTGATCCACATATTTGAAACGTCCTTGGATTCCATCTCCTCATTCCGCAATCCCTTTGGCTGTTAGTTTTATCACCTTCGCAAGAGTACTCTCTTCGAGCTTACCTATTTTCTTTTTAGACAATGTGCCTTTCTCTATTCATTAGTTCATACACTGCACCAGCAGAGGAGAGAAAACATTGCACCAAAAGCAAATATTCATGCTGAAGGTTAAACATTACGAAATCCAAATGCTTAAGGCCTTTGGATAGCTTTAGCATAGCAAGCACCTCAGCACACATTGTAACTGTGGGATTACAAATACATAGACAATCATATCATAAATGCAAAAAGCTATTTGAGTGAATATATTTCCCATTATATATTAAATGCAGGATATTATTTAAATGAGTACATGGATACAGGAAAATCTGCAATATTATTCAAACCACTCGTGCAAGTATATATGAGAACTGAAATTCATTATTATTATTATAAAGAAAACGTTAATATGCACACACATATAAATGTTGAGGTTACGCTGTAAAGGCACTTTCTATATTGATACAAGTGCACTACACATCATCAATCAAAGTGGAGACAAAATCACCCTGCTCCACTAACAAAACTACACTCTTTATTACAGCGGTTTCTGAATAATCAAGTTAGTAATCTTTAACGGTACTCCTGATATATGGCACAAAATGTCACCACCTATGTGATGTAACAGAGCAGTGGGGTGAAGGAATTTCCCAGAAATATTCACTGCTCCGCTTTCAAGTGTTCAAACTTGTTTTATTGGAAGTTATAATAAAAACAAAGGCACGCAGAATAATGGTATGACAAATAGTGTAAGGCACATTCATGTTACTTAAAACTATGGAAAAAGTAAATACATGTTTTACAGTGCCAGCAATTACTCTCTTCTGAAAGGTTAGCTTTTAACAATTTAAATGGCATCCACATACAATTGTAAAGTACAAAGAAATCAATGGAGCAAAGTGAAATTTATTCTTATCCAGAAATATTACATGTCCATCTTCTAGTCAACAAACAATAATATCATAATTCATTATTCTAAGAGTTTTGAGTATCATTTATACTGGAGGAGTTCTTGTTTATAATTATTTTAAATATTTTAGAAGTCAAGTGCCCAGATATGTTGACAATGGTCAGCGATAACTCTCAATGAGATGCCTTAGACCAGTGCTTCATTTTGGAAAAAATAAGTGCAGGGCCCAAGATCTTAATCAGGAGGCCACTGCAGCTTGCGACATCCTCTCTCTCTGCCATCGCTGCCAAATGCCAGTAATAACATTACCTGCTAACCATCACACTGCCATAAATGTGCCCGTTTGGACTGTTGCCGGTAACCCAAAACTTTAAGAATGGTCTGGATGTGCTCTGCTTAAAGATTGACAGACAGCATCACCACGTAGTAGACTGTTTTTGAGATGGAAAACTCCCCTGCAGAGTGACGAATTTGCACCTCTGCCCTGAGTGCCACAGCTTAGTGGATATATGGATCCCTGGTACTGATTTTTGTTCATGAGCGAACTTGAATCATGAATGTGTGCTATAACCTAGGCCTGTTACATGGCAATGCGGTCTTGTTAGAATGTGAGGGGCACACCAAGTACTACCTGATAGTGGTAGAGAGCTACTATCCTAACCTGGAGTTAAGTGACACCAGCGCATTGGTAGCAGAATACCGTTCTGTGTTTAGTAGTGAACAGTATTGTGATCAGGCCTTTTTATCTGTGTAATTGGAGTGGTGCCTACCAATCCACTCATGTAAAGTTCTATTGCTGTATACTCAACTCACCTTTGGCCTACATGGTGAACACGTGTCGCTCTGGACAGTGCATGATAGTTGCGTGTGCTGGGAAGTATGTGTGCCTGGCCATGGTACATAACATGGAGGACTGTGGGTTCCATTGTGGAAGCCCAGGGCCTGACAATGCTAGTGGAGGAGAACACTGCAACCTCCAGGCAGGAGATGTGGATTGCTGACATTCCTGAAGCCTGAGGTGGGAAAATACACACCAGAGGAAGGGGAGAAGACCATCCTCTGTGCACATCAAAGGTTTATTTGATTCCAGGAAGAGTTACTGGTCTGTGGGGCCTGGGCTCATTGTCATGGAGATGCTGAGTCTGGTAAAGTTTGCACTGTTGACCAAGGAATCTTGATATGGGGAAGGTTCAGGCCTTTGAACCTTTATGAGGCATATTTCAGTAGAGGCTGACAGTCTGGTGTGATACCTGGTTACTCCCTTCGCCTGTGCTGTGGGTCAGTCAGAAGTATAGCCCCACCTGCTGTGGCAGACTGTCCCTTTGACTAAGGGCAGAACAGAGGAGTGAGGACTTCAATGGAGCTGGCACCCATAATCCAAATTTCAAAGGATCAGACACTAAATCACATTTATGTCTGGATTTGGACTATAAAGGTGGGATCATGAATCCAACAAGTTTTTCAACAGAACTGTTCATCAGTGGGAAGAAGATCACTAAGACTTTAAGCTGCTGCAACCAGGAAGTGGGGCCACGGCCCACTAGTCTCTCAGCTAGGTGAGGGGAGCATCATCCAGGAAAAGATGAACACTGGCCCTGTGCCTGGAGCACAAACCTTCTTCCTGCCTGCTGAGACCAGTGTGCATTGTGAGATGGAGAAGAGAGCCTGGAGGGAGTGAGATCCAGCGGGGATCCTGGCATGTGGATCCCGATGAGCAGAATGTGAGATGCCTGGGCATGTTGGAACTGATGTTGCACGGGAGCAATCTTCTCTCCTACAGATATCAGTAACCCCTTCATGGTTACTCTGAATTTGCGGGCTGTCACTGGATGAAACTGACATAGTTGGGGCTGTCCTCCATGTTTGTGACCCCATAAGCGAAGAGGAGGGCCACTAGGACCTTTGAGGCCATCACCCTTTTAATGCTCATTGTTTAATGTTCTGTATTATACTTTGCATAGGTAATACATTCTTTTAATGCCACAAATAAACATTGTACTGGACAATCAAATTATTGGGGTCACTGTGGGTATTTTGAGATTTCAGCCTTTGCATATCTTGCAGTTATCTCCCCACACTACCAGTGAGAGTCTAGTGCTAAAGGGGTAGCACTTGGCTCTGTTACTCAGGACCTATAATAGGTAGAGCCTCTGGACAGCAGGAGTAAAAGGCCACAACCCCATGGTTGAGCCTAGTAACTACAGCTTTCCTGTGGCACTCTGAAAGTGGTTTTGACAACTGTAATGACTATGTACTGGTGCTGAGAAATAGGATCAGAGAACAGGAACACACCATCACAAATTAAGCACTACATTTGACAGAGGTAAAGCATCAGAAAATGGAGTGAAATTAGAAGTGGAAAAAGATTAATTTTTATGAAAATCAGAGGAAGATAGAAACATTACACTTCTTTTTCATCTCACATAGAATGCAGGTCACATATTAAGACAGAAAATCATTGGCGACTCAATAGAACAGTAATATGTTTTAATACTGATGATGTCAGATCTGAAGATGGATGGACTACAGACCTGCCTTTCTCCGTCCTCCTGTAGTATGACTTACCTGCTTCATCTCCTTGGAGAGCCTCTCACTACAATGTATCAGGCTATTGCTTTGTGCCAAATATTTCAACATATATCTCACACTTTCGTCTCTGAACATTACTCAAATTCAACTTAAATTAATGCATTTTAGCTGCACTAACTGTAAGTAGAAGAACAGCGTACCACCACCCTGAGATACCTGGTTCCATCACTCATGCTTATAAACAAATAAAGTCCAGGTGCAAACAGAACTCCTCTGTATAGGGAAACATTTAAGTGTGACATGAGATCAACGTTAAGAATGCAGCAGATAATGTCCAGGACCCGTATTTAGTGAATATGCATTAGAGAAATACTCAAATCCTTGTTAGAAATTGGGGTCGCAGTCAGGCATGCTAATCAGGCAGGAGGAAACAAATTTGTTTTGGGCCCAATATAAAAATACTACACTGACAGCAATTTCGGATCCTTCTTTTAGGCATCACATACAAATATTGTGCTCCTTTATTACCAGTAGGAGGCAAGCAGTAGTCATTTCTCCAACTAGATCCTCTTCCAACGCCTAAACGTGCAGAGTTCCATAGGGGTCTTCACTCAATCCGACAGTTTTCATAGCTATATTTAATTCCTTACACCATACTCATAAAGGATAATCAGCTGTCCACTTTGTGTAACCCAGATTACACTCAGAAAATACATACTGAGATTGGATCGCACAAGTGGCTCTATGTAAGCTATTTTATTAAGTGCATTAAAAGTGGTAATAAACTAATTGTCTTCAAATTGTTTGAAGGTGAACTCAGATAAAGCAGAGGTTCTGATTTTAGGTGGTTTAGGTGGCCCTACATACTTCTAGACTCCTAACTGGTGGCCTGATGAGATATGGCCAAGTCCAACCCTTCATACTGTCAAAAACTAGGGAGTCATTACAGGTAACACTTTTGTGTTCTTCTCCCTCATTGAGAAAGTCACATTCTCCCACTGTGACAGTTAAAGATTCTTAAAGAAAATTTCTCTGTAGCCGGCCTGCACTTCATCGCTGTCAGCCTGAACTTGTGACTTTGTCCCAGTCTAGCGCGACTAGATATCCACAGTTGGCTCTTTGTGCCTTTTGGTACTAGTTTCACTGCAATCTTTTAACCTGTATTTCTCCAATTCTACTGATTTGATTTTAGTCGTTTTGGTCTTGCTTTATTTATTATAGCATAATCTGTTTTCTTAAATCTCTTGTGGGATCCTTTTCTGGTGTGTTTTCATAGTGTTACTGTTTAAAGTGTTGCACGAATACTTTAAAAATTGTCAAATTAAGATTGCTCTGTGCCAAACTACCAGGGGACTGAGCACAGGTTAATTTCGGATTTAGGGCTGCTCTTGACTTCAACCAAACAAGGATTGGGGTTTCTGCACCTGTAGGGTTTTACTCCTCCCTCAACCAGCAACCCAATATCTTACACTGGTGACAGCGGTGACACCCATGAAAATTCAATACAGAAAGTGGGGGAAACAATTTACCTGGATGAACTGGGAGACACGAAAAAAGCTGGAGGTAAGATTGTGGAGGCAGACAAGACATAATGCCTGCAATCAAATAGGTCAGGAGTGAACATAGTTCTCTATGTTCTTTAGACAACATCTCTCAGGTGGCCCTAACTTCCTCAGTCATCTCCTTCACATCCTGGGAAGGCGCTCTCTGACTCTTAACTATGCTGCTTATGCATGGGGTGCAGCTGGAGGCCCAGTAGTTATGGAGGCCTCTGAAGTCATGTGACACTGGGGCATGCCCTTGGGGCACCACTGTTTGTTCTACCTCTTGGCCAGGAGAAGCTCCATTGTCCAACTCCTTCTGACATTTGGGGGTCTATTTACTAAATTCTCACACAACGCAGCACAGCAGCCAAAGATACTGTGCTGTACTGTGTGAGAAGGAGAGAGCAGAATAGAGCCACATCTACAGACTTATGGTACTCTCTTCCTCCCTCCCTGTCAGGATTCAAAAGACTCAAGATTACTCTGCCTGCGGAGTATTAGAGCAGAGGCCCTCAAAAGGACATACTACTGAGACAAGTGTTTCATGGAGAAGAGCTTGGCATAGGCTAAATGTCAAAATGGACGCTCGTACTCTCAGGTATGCGGTCTAGTTGTTGCACAAAAGAACTTTGCCCTAAGATTCGATTTAAGGCTCGCGTTTTGAGAACTCTGCACACTTCACTGAAAGAATTCTGTGGTAACGCACCTTGTCCCTGAGAGCCTTCTAGTCAGTTAGTTTAACATTGATTCGCCGAGTTAGCTGCGTCGTATAGTTTGAGGATTCCGTTCCGGAGCCCATCAGGTTTCGGTCCTTTTTCCCTGGAGAGCAGTGTCTCGAGTATATCTCGTCGATTTGAGCATGCGCGTTGACTTCCTTTCCGCGCATGCCTTGAATGAAGAGAATAATCACCACAGCTGCACGGAGAGTGCGCAGCTTACCGGAGCTTCCGAGAAGTGTTCCAGTCAGCACTAGTGACTCCCTTCACCATTTACAGTTCCGTCTCGCTAGGGGCACTGTGGAGCCTTCACGTTATCGAAGCTAAGTTTACTTACCTTTTTTCTGAATAATAGTAATGACAAATAACACTTTTTGGACTAACTAAGATTTGAAGAATATACTCACCAATTCTATTTTTTCTCTCTTTGATTTCTATAAGAAAAGAAAAAGACACAAAATTACTGCTATGACATGTTTATTTTTTTAACATTACAGTGTGTATAAATACCTAGAATTTTCTAAAGAATAAAACACACAATAGAAGAGAGGCAAAGGTCAAGGACAGAAGGGTAGGTTGAGAAAGTTTTAGAATATTGAGAGATAGAGAAAGGATTGTAAAACAGATAGAATATTAGAACAAATGTTGTGTATTTGTTTTTTCTAGTCTCTTTTAGGTCTCTCACAAAACGCCCTCGAAAACAAAAAAAAAGGGAAGCGCTAAAAGAGAGGTCAAAAGGAACCTGAGAGCCTTGGCAGTCTCTTCTCTGTATTTATTATTTTATCTCAAAACCCCTTTCCCCCCCCTAAGCCTGCCGGACACCTGATTATACTAAGTAGGTGTCTGGGGGTTTTCGGAGGGAGTTGGGATATAAGCGACATTTGCTCCTGTGCTAGTCAAGGTGAGAGCCTCTCTGACAGAGTGAAGTGCCCACATATTGATTGCCACCGAGCAAATGGTGGAAGGAATACATTTACAAACCCTTGGGTTAGTTTTAGAATCAATTCAAAAATAATTAGTGGCAGTAAGGGAGGAGAACAAAAATTTACGAGAGGAGGTAATAAATTCAAGGAGGGAAACTTCAGACCTAGCTTCGAGGATAAATAGATTCCCAGACACAGAAGGTGAAACATCAGGTATGAGTTCTGGGGGTTCATCTAGGATTACCACCCAGGTAGTGCATTCCTTGTCCCCAGTCATTCCACTCGCACCACCAGAACGATTTAGCGGGGATCCACAGAAGGCGTAGATATTTTTAACTCAATGTTCGTTACACTTTATGTGCCGTCCTTCGATTTTCCCAGACGCACAATCTCGAGTGCCATTCATGCTATCCTATTTTAGTGGAGATGCAGCGTCATGGTCTATGCCCTTGGTCTCCCGAGATGACACTTTACTTTACAATTTTGAAGACTTCAAAAAAGATTTTCTTTGAATTTTTGATCAACGAAAAATATCACAAGCTGTTGACAACGAGTTGCTTGAATTACGCCAAGCGAATAGAGACTTAGTAGCCTATTTAACCCAATTTAATAAATTAGTGGTGGAAACAAACTGGCCAGAGAGTAAGTGAGGAGCAGTCTTTTATCGAGGGTTAATGGACGAGTTAAAAGATGCCCATCACAAATACCAAATCACCCCACAGAAATTTCAGCTTTAGTTGACCTGGTTTTGGAAATAGACTTCCAACTAAGGGGCCGATTCCGATCTCGGCCGGTAGGGCTCCGAATCGGATTTGGCATAACCGGATCCGATTCGGAGCCCTATTTCCCGACCGATTCGTACGCGCGTCCGGACGAGCGAGTACGATGCGAGTCGCCCGACCGACTCGTTCGGGCGTCCCAACCGCTCCGACTGACTCGTTCCCGGGTCTAACCGCACCGACCGACTCGCTCGGACACGACTCGCACCGCACAATGGAGACGTTCCCCGGCCGGGTAAGTACGATGCGCGCCGCGAGCAGTCCGACCGACACGCGCCGTCCGGCTCGAAAGAGCAGTCGGAGCCGTACTTTGGGGGTCCGTGTTGGACCCCCCTGTACGCGTAGCCGCGCGAGTCGCACACAGGGGGGACCCATGGGTCCCCCCTACCTGTGCGTGTACGGCGCGAGTCGCTTCGCCACGTACCCGCTGTAGGGGGTGCCCTTGTTCGCCTCGCACCCATTGAGGCAATGGGAGCCCGCATACGCATTGTACGACCGGCTCCCATTGACTCCAATGGGAGTCCGACCGACTCGAGTACGATAGCATACGGACGCATCGTACTCGTTCGGTTGGGCTGCACGGGTCCGATTCGGTCGGAAATCTCTCCGGGTCCGGCTCGGTCGGAGAGATTTCCGGCCCGAATCGGAATCGGCCCCTAAGTGAGAGAAGAGGAGAGCGAAGAAAAGATTTCAGATCCACCATGCCACGTTTTGATCGAGTTAAAACTGAAAACACCAAAATTGCAGAGAACCAACAGGGGTCTGAACCAATGCAGATTGGAACCATTCGTGGACCTTTGACCAAAGAGGAAAAAGACAAGCGAAGAGAAAATAATCTATGTCTCTATTGTGGAGCAGGGGGACATTTTGTGCGAGTTTACTAGAAGAAACCTAAGAAGTCCTTTAAGCCGAAGGAAAACTCGCGGCACCATCAGTAGAGGGAGTTGGACTGATGGGCGCGGACAAGGAAACAACTCCAAGTGAGCATCGATTGGCAAATACACTACAATCGTCATCCCCTCACCTGATATTATCCATGACAATGAAGTTTAGAAAGGAAACCTTGATTGCCATTTCAGTAATGATAGATTCCGGCGCCACTTGAAATTTTTGCGACCTCAAGTTTGCAGACAAGGTGGAATTAAGAGCAATTAAGAAAATAAAGAGTGAGCCAGTGCGAGCCGTGGACGGAACCAATTTGTCTTCTGGACCCATTGTGAGCCATACCGAAGAGGTGCAATTAATTTCTGCAGAAGGTCACAAAAAAGTTATTCAATTCAACTTGACTGATGCACCTCAATTTCAGGTCATCTTGGGTCTACCCTGGCTCACTGAACACAATCCTACCATCGATTGGAGCGCCAGAACTATTGTGATGGATTCAGAATTCTGTAAAAACCACTGCTTTGGACGAAAAGAAGGCATAAAAAAAGACTCGAATCCAGCAGCTTCTCTATGTGATGCTGGCACTTCTGTGCGCGTGATACACACTAATGAAATTCCATTGGAATACAAGGAATTTGAGGATGTTTTCAATGAAAAGAAGCAGAGAAACTACCACCTCATCATGTATACGACTGCAAGATAGATCTCGAAGTAGGATCCAACATGCCCTGCAGTCGGGTCTATGCCTTGACCGAAAAAGAGAACCAGCACTTGAAGGAGTACATAGACAAGTATCTTGAGAATGGTTTTATTAGACCTTCCCAATCCCCAGTGTCTTCGCCATTATTTTTCGTGCCCAAGAAAAAAGGGGATCTGAGAACCTGTATAGACTATCACGCAACTAAGAGGATTACAAAGAAAAATCGTTACCCCTTACCCCTCATTTCGGTACTTCTGGAGCAAGTGAAGGGAGCTCAGATGTATACAAAGCTTGATCTGAGAGGGGCCTACCACTTATTAAGAATGAGGGAAGGCGACGAATGGAAGACCGCATTTAGAACTAGATATGGTCTATTTGAATACCAGGTGAACCCTACAGATTGGGTAATGCGCCAGCCGCCTTTCAGTACTTTATAAATGACATCTTGGGCAAATTTATTGATCAGTGCTCAATCGTTTATATAGACGATATACTGGTTTACTCAGCTACCAAAGAAATACATCAAGAACAGGTACGAAGAATCTTACAAAAACTCTGAGAAAATAAGTTGTACGTAAAATTGGAAGAGTGTGCTTTTAATGCCACCTCAGTCGAGTTTTTGGGATTTGTCATCTCCCCTACGGGGATTACAATGGATAAACAGAAAATCAAGGCAGTGATAGAGTGGAAATCTCTAGCAAGTGTGAAACTGGTACAAAGCTTCATAGGGTTCGCCAATTTTTACCGGAGATTTGTTAGCGAATTCTCTCATAAAATTCTACCCCTTACAAGACTGCTCAAGAAAGGAGTCCAATTCCACTGGTCCGAAGAGGCAGAAAAGGTCTTCGAATCTCTGAAAAAAGATTTTACCACAGCACCAATCCTCTTGCATGCGGATCCCTCCGAACCATTTTATGTGGAAACTGACACCTCGGATCAGGCAATTGGAGGAGTATTATCACAGAGGCATAAAGGAACAGGTCAACTTTATCCAGTAGTCTATCGATCAAGAAAATTAACCTCGGCAGAAGGAAATTACACCATTTCGGAAAAAGAGTTGTTGGCAATAAAAGATGCCTTTAAAGAATGGCGTCACTACTTGATGGGAGCGAGACATACAGTAACGATGCTAACTGATCATCGGAATCTGAAGTTTTTGAAATCAGCCAGGACTCTGACCCCACGACAACTTCGATGGTTACTATACTTTGCGGATTATGACTTTGTAATCACTTTCAGACCAGGAACCAAGAATGGGAAGGCGGATGCCTTGTCGAGAATAGACACAGAAAATCTTAAGGAACCAATTGAAAACCAGAGACTAATTCCTGAATCAAAGATTGTGAGTGTGGTCACCCATGGTACCATTGAGAAACAGATTATGCAAGCAATGAATCCAGAAGAAATGCTGAAATGGGCGGGGCAGGAAGATGGAAGAGAAGTCCGTCAGCAGCTACCATTTAAAGAAGGAGCCTTATACCTTCCAACTCGAGAACTGCAAATTCAAGCCATGTATGAATGCCATGACAATCCATTGGCTGGCCACAAAGGAATCCTAAAGACTGAAGAATTAATAAAACGAAGATTTTGGTGGCCAAAGATGACCAAGGACATACATAGATATGTTAAAACATGCAAGATTTGTGCTCAGGGAAAATCCGAACGACAGGCCCCCAAGGAACTTCTGCAACCCATGCCTACCCCACCTCACCCATGGCACACAGTCACCTTAGACTTGATAGTGGATTTGCCTTCCAGCCAAGGTTTTAACACCATATTGGTAGTAGTGGATGCATTCCCTAAGATGGCACATTTCCTGGCCCTAAAAGGAGTCCCCAATGCTAAACAACTAGCTACACACTTTAGCTCACTGGTGGTACGAGAACATGGGATTTCCAAGGTCATAGTTTCAGATCGGGGCTCCAAGTTTCTATCACAATTTTGGAAGGCCTTTGTCAAGTGTTTATGAATGGAGGCCAGGTTCTCCAGCAGTTACAATCCAGAAACAGATGGGCAGACGGAAACGGTGAATCAAGAGTTAGAGCAGTATCTTCGCCTATTCTTGTTAGACCAAGAGGGTAATTGGCCGAAGTACTTGTGGGCTGCAGAATTAGCACATAATAATGCGAAGAATGTGTCCACAGGGTATTCCCCTTTCTATTTGAATTATGGTACTTTGGTAACTTCTGAAGAAATCTCTGTCCCAGCTGTAAAAGATTTGGTACAACATCTAACTCGAATCCATCAAACAGCATCTGAGAATCTGATACAAGCAAAACAGGCTTACAAAACCCATGCAGACAAAAAAAGAAGAGCAGGGCCTGTCTTAAATGTAGGTGATAGGGTGTGGTTGAGTACTAAAAACGTCAGATTGGCAGGAAATCGTAAATTTCAACCACAATTTGTTGGCCCATACCAAATAGACAAGATAATTAATCCAGTAACCTATTGTCTAAAGTTGCCGGCTAAAATGGAAATCCACCCAGTCTTTCATGTCTCCTTGTTGAAGAAGGTGCCTCCAGATTTATGGAAAGTTTTAACACCAAAACCAGTGCAATTAGAAACTGGAGTGGAATTCGAAGTGAAAAGAATCCTGGATTCAAAAAGAGTTAGAGGTCAACTATACTATTTAGTGGACTGGAAGGGTTATGGTCCTGCGGAAAGATCTTGGGAATTGGATTCAGATGTCAATGACCCAAAATTAGTGAGATCTTTTCACCAAAAATTTCCAACAAACCCACGCCAGGAAGG
Source organism: Calotriton arnoldi (assembly GCA_963921515.1). NCBI lineage: Eukaryota > Metazoa > Chordata > Amphibia > Caudata > Salamandridae > Calotriton > Calotriton arnoldi. The sequence continues at coordinate 1,504,830 of CAWUFW010003527.1, forward strand.
ACCTCCTTTGCAAGGGGGTACTGTCAGGATTCAAAAGACTCAAGATTAGTTTGCCTGCGGAGTATTAAAGCAGAGGCCCTCAAAAGGACATATTTCTGAGACAAGTGTTTCATGGAGAAGAGCTTGGCATGGGCTAAATGTAAAAATGACCGCTCGTACTCTCAGGTACGCGGTCTAGTTGTTGCACAAAAGAACTTTGCCCTAAGATTCGATTTAAGGCTCGTGCTTTCAGAACTCTGCACACTTCACTGAAAGAATTCTGTGGTAACGCACCTTGTCCCTGAGAGCCTTCTAGTCAGGTAGTTTAACATCGATTCGCCGGGTTAGCTGCGTCGCGTAGTTTGAGGAATCCGTTCCGGAGCCCGTCGGGTTTCGGTCCTTTTTCCCTGGAGAGCAGTGTCTCGAGTATATCTCGTCGATTTGAGCATGCGCGTTGGCTTCCTTTCCGCGCATGCCTTGAATGAAGAGAATAATCACCACAGCTGCACGGAGAGTGCGCAGCTTACCGGAGCTTCCGAGAAGTGTTCCAGTCAGCACTAGGGATTCCCTTCAGCCTTTCCATTTCCGTCTCGCTAGGGGCAAATAGGCTGACTGTGGAGCCTTCACGTTATCGAAGCTAAGTTTACTTACCTTTTTTCTGAATAATAGTAATGACAAATAACACTTTTTGGAATAACTAAGATTTGAAGAATATACTCACCAATTCTATTTTTTCTCTCTTCGATTTCTATAAGAAAAGAAAAAGACACAAAATTACTGTTATGACATGTTTATTTTGTTTAACATTACAGTGTGTATAAATACCTAGAATTTTCTAAAGAATAAAACACAGGATAGAAGAGAGGCAAAGGTCAAGGACAGAAGGGTAGGTTGAGAAAGTTTTAGAATATTGAGAGATAGAGAAAGGATTGTAAAACAGATAGAATTAATTTTATTTCATTTGATAGAATATTAGAACAAATGTTGTGTATTTGTTTTTTCTAGTCTCTTTTAGGTCTCTCACAAAACGCCCTCGAAAACAAGAAAAAAGGGAAGCGCTAAAAGAGAGGTCAAAAGGAACCTGAGAGCCTTGGCAGTCTCTTCTCTGTATTTATTATTCTATCCCAAAACCCCTTTCCCCCCCCTAAGCCTGCCGGACACCTGATTATACTAAGTAGGCGTCTGGGGGTTTTCGGAAGGGAGTTGGGATATAAGCGACATTTGCTCCTGTGCTAGTCAAGGTGAGAGCCTCTCTGACACTCCCTAGCTGCCGAGCGCAACACACACAACTTTGCACTGTAGTTCAAAGGTGTCTGCATGAGTCTAGTATAGGTTTGTACAGGAAGGGTACCCTCTCAGTACAAAATAATATGCTCACAGTAACTTTAAAACTTTTCCAAATTTATATGTGTGCTGTACAGTGCTGCATACATGCAAAGTCAGAAAAGAAAGGAGAAATAAGAGCATTTCTCCTTGATAGCTCCTATTTCAACAAGGTGTTAATCTTTTCATGCAGAACCCTCTCTACTTTTGTTTAGTAGAAAGGGTTTTGTATCAAAAACCATAGGTGGGTGCATGGGAATGCCCACGCACCACCCATGGATTGCCTCTTTGGCACTATGTAATGTAAAGCAGCTCTAGGTGCTGCATTGCACTACTTTCAAGTGATTTTCGGGTGCAAATTTTGCACTGGAAAGCATATTGGAAACAGAAAAGATTTTGCACTGAATGGCATCACTTTTGTGACGCAAATATGGTGCAAGATCTTACGGGCACATGCATCAATGTAGGCTTTTGCGATTCCTTAATTGCGATTATTAAGGAATCGCAATTAAGGAATTGCAAAAGCCTATGCATGTAGGAATCGCTATAAAATTAGCAATTCCCAAACATTCCTTAATTGCGACTCGCAAATTGAGAGTCGCAATTAAGGAATGCCTTCCCATTCATTCCTATGGGCCTATAGGCAATAGGTACTCGCAAATTGCGCATGCAATTTCAAGGGTGCAAGGGTGTCAAAAAGACACCCTGTTGCACCCCTGAAATTGCTCTGTGCACACATGTGCGCACACACATGCCCCAAGGGCATGTGTGTGTGTGTAACCTACAACTTTGAAAAATGCCCTTTAGTGCATTTTTCAAAGTTTTTGCAAATTACCATCAAGTTCAACTTGATGGTAATTTGCGCCCTAGTAGCGAAATCACTATTCTAAAGTGGTTCTTGCATTGCATTTAAGGAATCGCAAATTGCTATTCCTTAAATGCAATGCACTTGAGAAATCGCAATTAATTGCGAATTCTCAAATTGCGAGTGCCTTGAACCTTGATGCATCGCAAATGCCCTTTTTGCGGGCGCAAACGGCCGATTTTTGCGAATCGCACCGTTTGCGCTCGCAAAAATGGTTGATGCATGTGCTTGTTAGTAAATATACCCCATGATGTTCATTTCTTCAATCCCCTCAGTGTGCTCTCCAGCCTCCACCGGGACTCTTGTTAAGGCAGTGCCTAGTTACTCTGCAGGCAGATGCACCCTCTTAACTGGTCAAGGAATCCTCTTCCCCACTAATTGTTGTATGTTCAGATGCCCTCCTAATAACTAAGGTTCTTGTCCTTCTGAACCCTGGGTTCTGCTCTTATAATGTTTGGCCAGCTCTGCCTGCTGAAAATGAATGTAGAGAAAGGAAAGAAATGATGAGTGCATAAGTCCAAATTAAACAGCTTTGAATATGTCTCAGAGTTACATTGTTAAACATTCAGATTCTCTAGACATGATTTTGTGGGTAAAAAACTGTAATTTTTCCAATTGTTTTTGTGTTATCGATTAGCTGAACAAATCTTCTGTCATGATTTTAAAAAACGAGTCCTTTAATGAAGGACTTCTGTCTTAGAAATAAGGAATGTGCTTATAATTAGGTCATGGGAGAGTCATCCTACCTCAAGCAACAGTCTCGCTCGTATTCTAGTCCCATGAGAATGTCAGGGAGGAAACATTGGCTTTGCTGTTATGGGTTTATATGAAAAGTAATATATACCCCCAAATATTTTAAAATAGATGACAAAAATACCATTCAACGTGTTGTTGCAGGGACAATATCTCATACAATGTCAGCCTTACATACACTTCTGTTGGCAAAACATAAAATTTACATGAGAGAATATTGAAATAGTGATTAATGATGACATACACACACATATATAATACATGGGAATCTGTAATCAATCACTGTATAAACTGCAGTCACTAATTTCTGTATATTCGCAACTTGTAATGCACCAAGTCGCTGATTATAAAGAAAAGACATCAGAACCCGACTATTATAAGGTTAATACAGTCAAGTTCTGACTTCACAATGCCTGTTGCCAGCAGTGGAGGTGAAAGGCAGGCCAGGTCATGGAGCATAATTAAAGGAGCTGTTTAACCCCTTCGCTGCTAGGCCTTTCCCCCCTGTGCTAAGCCTTTTTTGGCTATTTGGGGTAGTGCGCGCTAAGGCCCCTGTAATTTTTTGACCACATAAGGTATCCACGCCAAATTTGCGTCCTTTTCTTCCAACATCATGGGGATTGTAAAGGTACCCAGGGTTTGTGGATTCCCCTGGAGGGGTCCCAGAAATTAGCTAAAATACAGCGAAATTTTGTTTTTTGGGGGAAAAATGGGGAAAAAGGGCTGCAAATGAAAGCGTCTGGGTTTTTCCCTGCAAATGGTATCAAAAAAGGGTTTATGGGGCTGAAATCACCATTTTCCCAGCTTTTAGGGAATGACAGACTTTTGTCTAAAAAACCAACATTTTTTACACAGTTTTGTCATTTTTCTGGGACATAGCCTATTTTTGCTATTTGTTGTGCTTTCAACCTCCTTCCAGTTAATGGTAGAAATGGGTATGAAAGCAATAATGGATCCTGGAAAGCTATACATTTTAGAAAAGTAGACAAAATTCTGAATTCAGCAAGGGGTCATTTGTGTAGATCCATCAAGGTTTCTTTATAGAAACTTATAGTTAAATATAGGAAAAATTGAAAATTAGTTGAAAAAAACAGCCTTTTGTGTCAACGTTTTCACCTGTAACTTCTTCTAATTATGACAGCTCTTTGAAAGCAATATACCGTTACATCCGCTGGACCTTACTGGTTGTGGGGATATATAGGACTTGTAGGTTCACCAAGAACCCGACGAACCCAGAGTCAAAAACTGAGCAGCAATTTGCAATGGCTTTTTATTATGTACCAGGTATATAGCAATTATTGTGGAAAAATATATACATGGAAAAATCGGTATGAAAGACACCTATGTATTTCTGAAATGGGAACAAATTATAGAGTTTAGAAACAGTAGATATTTGCACATTTTCGAAATTGGGAATACTCATACTAGCATGAGAATTATCGGTCATTTTTCAAAATTACTTCTTTTTTACACAAGGTCTTTCATTTGGAAGGCGGAAATGAATCGAAAGTCAATAGGTAATAACAGTTGCTTTACAAATCTGAATTACCCTAAGTCTCCCGATAAAAATGGTACCTCACTTGTGTGGGTAGGCATAGTGCCCACGACAGGAAATGGCTCAAAACCCAACGTGAACACACCACATTTTCTCAATGAAAAATTACCCTTTTTTTGCAAAGTGCCTAGCTGTAGTTTTTGAACCATAGCTCTGCCGGCACCTAGGGAAACCTATCAAACCTATACATTTTTTAAACCTAGACACCCAGGGGAATTCAGGATGGGGTGACTTGACTGCCTCCCACCAGGTTCTGTTACCCAGAATCCCTTGCAAACCTAACAAATTGGACAAAAAAACCACATTTTCCCCACATTTCTGTGGTGGAAAGTTCTGAAATCCACGTGGATCCACACATTTCCACCCACCCCGCGTTCCCCTAAGTCTTCTGAGAAAAGTGGTACCTCACTTGTATGGGTAGGCCTAGTGCCCACCCAGGAAACGGCGCAAAACGCAACGTGGGGACACCTCAATTTCGCAGTGAAAAATGACCCTTTTTTGGCAAAGTGCCTAGCTGTAGTTTTTGAACCATAGCCCTGCCGGCACCTAGGGAAGCCTAGCCAACCTATACATTTTTGAAAACTAGACACCCAGGGGAATCCAGGATGGGGTGACTTGACTGCCTCCCACCAGGTTCTGTTACCCAGAATCCCTTACAAACCTAAAAAATTGGCAAAAAAATCACATTTTTCCCACATTTCTGTAGTGGAAAGTTTTGGAATCTGCGTGGATCCACAAATTTACACCCACCCCGCGTTCCCCAAAGTCTTCCGAGAAAAATGGTACCTCACTTGTGTGGGTCGGCCTAGTGCCCGCGACAGGAAACGGCACAAAACGCAACGTGGACACACCTCAATTTCGCAGTGAAAAATGACCCTTTTTTGGCAAAGTGCCTAGCTGTAGATTTTGAACCATAGCTCTGCCGGCACCTAGGGAAACCTAGAAAACCTATAAATTTTTGAAAACTAGACACCCAGGGAATCCAGGATGGGGTGACTTGACTGCCTCCCACCAGGTTCTGTTACCCAGAATCCCTTGCAAACCTAAAAAATTGTCAAAAAAACCACATTTTCCCCACATTTCTGTGGTGGAAAGTTCTGGAATCCACGTGGATCCACAAATTCCCACCCACCCCGCATTCCCCAAAGTCTCCCGAGAAAAATGGTACCTCACTTGTGTGGGTCGGCTTAGTGCCCGCGACAGGAAACGGCGCAAAATACAACGTGGACACACCTCAATTTCGCAGTGAAAAATGACCCTTTTTTGGCAAAGAGCCTAGCTGTAGTTTTTGAACCATAGCTCTGCCGGCACCTAGGGAAACCTAGCAAACCTATACATTTTTGAAAACTAGACACCCAGGGGAATCCAGGATGGGGTGACTTGACTGCCTCCCACCAGGTTCTGTTACCCAAAATCCCTTGCAAACCTAAAAACTTGGCAAAAAAATCACATTTTCCCCACATTTCTGTGGTGGAAAGTTCTAGAATCTGCGTGGGAAAGTCTTCCGAGAAAAATGGTACCTCACTTGTGTGGGTCAGCCTAGTGCCCGTGACAGGAAATGGCGCAAAACGCAACGTGGACACACCTCAATTTTGCAGTGAAAAATTACCCTTTTTTTGGCAAGTTTTTGAACCATAGCTCTGCCGGCACCTAGGGAAACCTAGCAAACCTATACATTTTTGAAAACTAGACACCCTGGGGAATCCAGGATGGGGTGACTTGACTGCCTCCCACCAGGTTCTGTTACCCAAAATCCCTTGCAAACCTAAAAACTTGGCAAAAAAATCACATTTTCCCCACATTTCTGTGGTGGAAAGTTCTAGAATCTGCGTGGGAAAGTCTTCCGAGAAAAATGGTACCTCACTTGTGTGGGTCGGCCTAGTGCCCGCGACAGGAAATGGCGCAAAATACAACGTGGACACACCTCAATTTCGCAGTGAAAAATGACCCTTTTTGGCAAAGTGCCTAGCTGTAGTTTTTTAACCATAGCTCTGCCGGCACCTAGGGAAACCTAGCAAACCTATACATTTTTGAAAACTAGACACCCAGGGGAATCCAGGATGGGGTGACTTGACTGCCTCCCACCAGGTTCTGTTACCCAGAATCCCTTACAAACCTAAAAAATTGGCAAAAAAATCACATTTTTCCCACATTTCTGTAGTGGAAAGTTTTGGAATCTGCGTGGATCCACAAATTTACACCCACCCCGCGTTCCCCAAAGTCTTCCGAGAAAAATGGTACCTCACTTGTGTGGGTCGGCCTAGTGCCCGCGACAGGAAACGGCACAAAACGCAACGTGGACACACCTCAATTTCGCAGTGAAAAATGACCCTTTTTTGGCAAAGTGCCTAGCTGTAGATTTTGAACCATAGCTCTGCCGGCACCTAGGGAAACCTAGAAAACCTATAAATTTTTGAAAACTAGACACCCAGGGGAATCCAGGATGGGGTGACTTGACTGCCTCCCACCAGGTTCTGTTACCCAGAATCCCTTGCAAACCTAAAAAATTGTCAAAAAAACCACATTTTCCCCACATTTCTGTGGTGGAAAGTTCTGGAATCCACGTGGATCCACAAATTCCCACCCACCCCGCATTCCCCAAAGTCTCCCGAGAAAAATGGTACCTCACTTGTGTGGGTCGGCTTAGTGCCCGCGACAGGAAACGGCGCAAAATACAACGTGGACACACCTCAATTTCGCAGTGAAAAATGACCCTTTTTTGGCAAAGAGCCTAGCTGTAGTTTTTGAACCATAGCTCTGCCGGCACCTAGGGAAACCTAGCAAACCTATACATTTTTCAAAACTAGACACCCAGGGGAATCCAGGATGGGGTGACTTGACTGCCTCCCACCAGGTTCTGTTACCCAAAATCCCTTGCAAACCTAAAAACTTGGCAAAAAAATCACATTTTCCCCACATTTCTGTGGTGGAAAGTTCTAGAATCTGCGTGGGAAAGTCTTCCGAGAAAAATGGTACCTCACTTGTGTGGGTCAGCCTAGTGCCCGTGACAGGAAATGGCGCAAAACGCAAGCGTGGACACACCTCAATTTTGCAGTGAAAAATTACCCTTTTTTGGCAAGTTTTTGAACCATAGCTCTGCCGGCACCTAGGGAAACCTAGCAAACCTATACATTTTTGAAAACTAGACACCCTGGGGAATCCAGGATGGGGTGACTTGACTGCCTCCCACCAGGTTCTGTTACCCAAAATCCCTTGCAAACCTAAAAACTTGGCAAAAAAATCACATTTTCCCCACATTTCTGTGGTGGAAAGTTCTAGAATCTGCGTGGGAAAGTCTTCCGAGAAAAATGGTACCTCACTTGTGTGGGTCGGCCTAGTGCCCGCGACAGGAAACGGCGCAAAATACAACGTGGACACACCTCAATTTCGCAGTGAAAAATGACCCTTTTTTGGCAAAGTGCCTAGCTGTAGTTTTTTAACCATAGCTCTGCCGGCACCTAGGGAAACCTAGCAAACCTATACATTTTTGAAAACTAGACACCCAGGGGAATCCAGGATGGGGTGACTTGACTGCCTCCCACCAATTTTGATGTTGCCTCAAAACGTTTGGGCCGTTGCCTGTCGCGGGTACTTGGGCCTCCCACACAAGTGAGGCACCATTTTTATCGGGAGACCTGGGGGAACGCTGGGTGGTAGGAAATTTGTGTGAGCCCGGGGATGCCACAACTTTCCCACACAAAAATGTGTGAAAAAAGTGATTTTTTAAGCTAAAATTGAGGTTTGCAGGGGATTCTGTGTAAGGAAACGTTGGGGGATCCACGCACGCCATACCTCCCTGGAAGCCCCCGGGTGTATAGTTTTCAGAAATGTGTGGGTTTGGTAGGTTTCCCTAGATGGCCGCCGAGCACGGGGCAAAAAACCGAGGTGACCCCCCTTGCAAAACCAGGTGGTTTTGAGATAGGCAATTTTGATGTCGCCTCACTACGTTTTGGGCCCTTGACTGTCGCGGGTACTTGGGCCTCCCACACAAGTGAGGCACCATTTTTATCGGGAGACCTGGGGGAACGCTGGGTGGTAGGAAATTTGTGTGAGCCCGGGGATGCCACAACTTTCCCACCCAAAAATGTGTGAAAAAAGTGATTTTTTCAGCTAAAATTGAGGTTTGCAGGGGATTCTGGGTAAGGAAACGTTGGGGGATCCACGCAAGCCATACCTCCCTGGAAGCCCCCGGGTGTCTAGTTTTCAGAAATGTGTGGGTTTGGTAGGTTTCCCTAGATGGCCGCCGAGCACGGGGCAAAAAACCCAGGTGACCCCCCTTGCAAAACCAGGTGGTTTTGAGATAGGCAATTTTGATGTCGCCTCACTACGTTTTGGGCCCTTGCCTGTCGCGGGTACTTGGGCCTCCCACACAAGTGAGGCACCATTTTTATCGGGAGACCTGGGGGAACGCTGGGTGGTAGGAAATTTGTGTGAGCCCGGGGATGCCACAACTTTCCCACACAAAAGTGATTTTTTCAGCTAAAATTGAGGTTTGCAGGGGATTCTGGGTAAGGAAACGTTGGGGGATCCACGCAAGCCATACCTCCCTGGAAGCCCCTGGGTGTCTAGTTTTCAGAAATGTGTGGGTTTGGTAGGTTTCCCTAGATGGCCACCGAGCACGGGCCAAAAACCCAGGTGATCCCCCTTGCAAAACCAGGTGGTTTTGAGATAGGAAATTTGGTGTCGCCTCACTACGTTTTGGGCCCTTGCCTGTCGCGGGTACTTGGGCCTCCCACACCAGTGAGGCACCATTTTTATCGGGAGACCTGGGGGAACGCTGGGTGGTAGGACATTTGTGTGAGCCCGGGGATGCCACAACTTTCCCACCCAAAAATGTGTGAAAAAAGTGATTTTTTCAGCTAAAATTGAGGTTTGCAGGGGATTCTGGGTAAGGAAACGTTAGGGGATCCACGCAAGCCATACCTCCCTGGAAGCCCCCGGGTGTCTAGTTTTCAGAAATGTGTGGGTTTGGTAGGTTTCCCTAGATGGCCGCCGAGCACGGGGCCAAAAACCCAGGGGACCCCCCTTGCAAAACCAGGTCGTTTTGAGATAATTAGTTGTTTATTTCTGCAGCGTGAAAATTTTGGCACAATATTGCAAGAAAAATGTGACAGACATTTTGAGGTTTGCAGGACATTGTGGATAAAATAACTTGCTGGGATTCACAAGAGAGACATCACCATGTACTCCCATGGGTTTACGACAATATCTATAGTTGGTAGGTTATTCTTAGATGGAATGTACACCTTGGCAGAGAGACTAAAAAGACAAAGATTACTGCACAGCCATCTATTCCTCAAGCACACACACATACTGGTTGGATTTGGCATGAGGGTGAGTGATGGTTCAGTATATAAAATTTTATTAACAAGAGATTTCACAAAAATGAAATGCACTGTCAATAATTAAATGGACAAAAAACTGAACCAGTGACTCACAGCTCGTGAGCTGTAAAGCCACGGCAAGGCACCAACCGCTTTACAGGCCATTCACACACCTTTCATACGTGATACACACAAGACCATTCACACCACCAGGCACGACACCAACACATTACAACATTCACAAAAAGGGACAAGGTACACCCTGCTTCAGAAAGACAAAAAAGACAAATATTTCTGCACAGCCATCTAATCCTCAAGCACACACACATACTGGTTGGATTTGGCACGAGGGTGAGTGATGGTTCAGTATATACAATTGTATTAGCAAGTGATTTCACAAAAATGAAATTCACTGTTAATAATTGAAAGGACGAGAAACTGAACCATTGACTCTCAGCTCATGAGCTGTAAAGCCACGACAAGGCACCAACCTCTTTACAGGCCATTCATACACCTTTCATACATGTGACACATACAAAACCATTCACACCGCCAGCCGCGGGCCCATCACATTACAACACTCACACCAGCAGACAGCGCCATTCAAGGGCCCATCACTTTCACAAGCCCACATTCCTGACACAGCAACCACACAAGCTGATGGATTGCGTGGAGTGGCGCTCAGCTAGCAGTGTGTGTAGTGACCAGCAGCAAGTCACTACTCACACACCGCCAGCTGAGCGCCAGTCCACGCACACCGCCAGCCAAGCACCAGTCCAGTCCACGCACACCGCCAGCCAAGCACCAGTCCATGCACACCGCCAGCCAAGCGCCAGTCCACGCACACCGCCAGCCAAGCGACAGTCCACGCACACCGCCAGCCAAGCGCCAGTTCACGCACACAGCCAGCCAAGAGCCAGTCCACGCACACCACCAGCCAAGCGCCAATCCACGCACACCACCAGCCAAGCGCCAATCCACGCACACCGCCAGCCAAGCGCCAATCCACGCACACCGCCAGCCAAGCGCCAATCCACGCACACCACCAGCCAAGCGCCAGTCCACGCACACCACCAGCCAAGCGCCAGCCTACACACACCGCCATCACATTTAGGATTTTTTTATACAAAAAAGAAAACACAAACAAATTGCAAATAGATACAAATCTACTAACACAAAATCGGAAACTAAATACATTGCACTAATGCCAACCTTGAAACAGAATACATTTTTTTAAACAATACAGACCAGGCAGTTCACTTTACCACTCATGGATGCTCCCAAAAATTATTTTGCGTGTGGTATGCTCTAAAACAAGCAGGCACACACATCCCAGGGTTAGAAGGACACTCGGGGCAGTACATACAATTCTCCTTCCGCGTACCTCTTCGCCAACAGACTCTACATCTCCTAGTGGGAAAGTCTTTCGAGGGTGTGGGAGAAATGTAATCAGGAAAGTGGCGATCTTTCAATCGAGCCACATCCTCCACCACTCCAACTCTAGGAACACTTGCCTGTTCCACAACAACAAGGCTGCCTATCACAGACTGCTGAAACTGAACAAAAGTCAACTTTGACGCAGGAGAACACTCCTTGAACACAACACAAGCATTGAAAGTTGCTAAATTGAAGAGATGGATGGCCAACTTCTTATACCAAACGTAAGCCTTACGAATAGCAGTGTAAAGTTCCAACCTCTGATCTACTCTGTCAACACCACCCATGTGCTTATTGTAGTCTAAAATGCACACAGGTTTGCGCACTTCAGCAGTCTGACCCCAAACAGCCACAGGTGAAGTACTCTCATCATGGATGGTAGTCAGCATGTACACATCCCTCCTGTCCACGAATTTCACAGCTAGTAGTTCATCACTATGCAAGGAACTGCACTGTCCCCTCTGAATTTTTTTGCAAACAAGCTCTTTTGGATAACCTTTACGGTTAGAGCGGATTGTGCCACAAGCAAAAGTGTCCACTTTGAACAATTCCTTAAACAATTGCACAGCAGTGTAGAAGTTATCAATGTACAAATGGTGGCCTCTGTTAAACAGTCCTCTAGCAAGTTCCCACACAATTTTCTCTGAAACTCCTACTAAAGTGGACGGACAACCAGGGGGGTCAATAGTGGAATCCCTACCAGTGTACACACGGAAATTATAAACATATCCTGTCCTACTCTCAGACAACATATACAGCTTAATTCCATAGCGGGCCCTCTTGCTAGGGATGTACTGCCTAAAAACCAAACGGCCCTTGAACAAGACTAAAGACTCATCAATAGATATTTCTTTCCCTGGAGTATAGATCTCTGAAAATCGATCTACAAAGTGATCAAGAACAGGCCGAATCTTAAAAGACGGTCACAGTCAGGGTGATCTCGTGACAACGCCAAAGAATTAGCAACAAAATGCAGCATCCGTAGCAAAAGTAAATACCGATCACGAGTCATAACTGCAGGAAATATGGCTGTTGCCATCAAGGGACTGGTAGACCAATATGAAGCCATGGACGGCTTCCTTATCAAACCCATCAATAAAGTCAAACCCAAAAACTTCTTCATCTCTTCCAGATTTGTGGGAGTCCACCGGGTAGCTCTAGAGTGGGGCCTAAGTTTGTCACTGTTGTCCCTCAAAAACTGTTCAGCATACAAATTAGTCTGCTCAACAATCTCACCCAAAAATACATCATCCATAAACAACTGAAAAAACTGTATAGGCAAAAAATATTCACAATCCACTCTACACCCTGCATCACCACTAAAGGCAGGCAACACCGGCTGCACCATGTTTGGATCAACCCAGAGTCCAGCACTTCCAGTAGGAAGCCTAGCAGCCTCAGGCTGCAATCCAGATGCCTCTTGCACCATCGGCACAGCAGTATCCTCCTCTAAAACAGGCACTTCATCCGCACTGAGAGTACCTTCATCATCCGATGATTCCATCTGGAGAGAAAACTCACTGCCTGAATCTTCCCCTCCCTCCTCTCCCTCAGACGCACTGTCAGTCTCATAATCCAGCTCAGAGGAAGATTCAAGAAGCATACCAACCACCTGCTGAGCAGTCATTCTACGGCTAGCCATAATGCTTACTAATAAAGGTAACTTGTCAAACAAGTCAACAACAACAAACACTTTGTAAAATAAGTAATAAACAAAATGCACCTTTATCAGAAATACCTATATACTACAAAACGATACCACTCACTTGCCAGAAGCAGCTAAAGTCACCACCACCTACTCTGCACAGACACAGTATGGATCAACAATATCCCACTAAAAAAGAAAGAGAAAAGAAAATTACACATAAGACAATGCAAAACACATCGCAAAGATGTTCATGCTCAAAACACTAAGTAAATATGCTGCCATTATGACACCACTTACAAAATAATTCATTCATACATGAAAATAATACTCATTTGGAGTAAATACAACAAAAATGTTTTTCTTACCAAAAAAAATGCAACTACGCAAAACTGCAGAACAACCACTGTCGACACCGCAAACAGGAATCAATAGCTTTACACTAGAATAAAAAGGAGAAAAAAACATAACAATCACATATGCAAATAATGCACCAGTCCACACACAATCCACCAGCCAAGCTATGGGGTAGGTGGGCCTAAGAGTATAAATAAAATATTCACCCCCGTAAAAGGGAGCAACCCTTGACCTTGAGGCCACTCCCCAACACAAAAATTTAAAAAACCCTGGTGTCTAGTGGCTTCTGTCCCCCTTGGGGGCAGATGGGCCTAAAACATACTGCTATTCTGCCACCCAAAGAGGGCAGAAATGGCCACAATCATCCTCCCATAAAGGGGAGCGACCCTTGTCCATGGGGCCGCTCCCCAACATAAAAAAAAAACCCTGGTGGCCTATTGGCCATACAAAAAAAAAAATCAGCTGATCTGCCCACCCAGGGGGGCAGAAACGGCCAAATTAATGCTCCCCAAAGGGGAGCGACCCTTGCCCAAGGGGCCACTCCCCACAAACAAATCCCTGGTGGTCTAGTGGGCCAGTAATTGTTGTTGTCGGCTGACAACACTAGAACTCTCCTTCAACACGTGCTCTGAGTCGGGGAGAGGCTGAGCAGGTGGTGTTTAGGGCAGGCCCACCTCTCACATTAGCCGAGCAGTGCCACTATGACCCGTTCTGCATCATCGAGAGCACCTCACCACAAGCATTGTGACTGGGGACGGACTGACTGACTTGGCTACTGTACAGCAGCTGAGTGTATGCAGTTGCCTGAGCCAGTGAGTGTAACAGACACAGAAACACTTCTCAAGGACATCGGCAGCTGCATTACTTTTTCTTCCCCACCTAGGAGCAGCAGTGTAGTGTTGTGACTTTACTAGACACAAGGCCTTCTAGGATGGTGGTTCTCTGACTGTTGTTAAACAATTATGGACGAACCCAATCTATGTGTGGCACAATCACTAGTAGGCAGTGTTTGGAACCCACTGGGTTTGTTAAAAGACCCCTCACACACCAACCTGGTTGGTGTCATGCTTCATCATTGGGGTCCCAACCGGGTGGCAGAATGCCCCCCGGTTGTGCTGCGACGCCTGATTACAGCAGAGCTGGTGTGGTGCAAAAATGTGATGTGAAGTCAATTAAAAATATCTCTGAGAATCCTTGCCTCTCTATTTTTATTACTGGCGGCACAGGATATGATTAAAAATTATGTGTGATGCAACTAAAAAAGAAGTAATTATCTTGTAGTTGACGATGTGATGGGTCTACATGTTTCAGCCCGCAGGAGAATGTAGGAGGGGCTTTCTTCAGGACCGTGAGAAGTGGTGAGTGGCAAAAATGTAGTGCCACGTGAGAAGTGAAAACAATAAAAATTAGTACCTACACACGCGCTAAGGTGTGTGGACTGCGTGTCTACGTGCTTGCGGACACGTATGATAAAGGACACTGTGGTCGAGTTTAAATAGCTGATCGGGGCTTGGGAGGAGTTCGCTCCTCTGTCAGACTTTGGTATGAGAGCGTAACCTGCCAAGAACCTGTTGTGGTCTCCCGTCGTCCCGGATGACTGTGTCAGCCACCTGAGTCCCTGTCCCCTCTCTGGATACATAAGTTCTTTGCTTTTGTTTTTATGCATCCTCATGTACAGCGATGTTTTGTAATTCCTTTTCTTCTCCTTTGTGTATGTAAAGCGCTCTGATACCCACAGGTCTAGCTAGCGCTATATAAAACTTTATAAAAAGGTATTATTAAATTAAGGCTACCACAATAATGTCACACTGAGGAGGGGTTAAATATCCCTGTTGAAAGCACTCGACTGTACCAATGATGCAACGCATATTCCCAAAACTACCATTCATTTACAAGGGCACTAGATTTCTGGTGATATGCAGCAGGTTTAAGATTTTCTTAGAGCTTCTTGTTGCTCAAATGGGTTTCATTTCTGATATTTATTTAGGTTTTCCTCGTCTTTAATGCTTGATTTTGCTCGCAAAAAAGTGTCACATAGTGGTTGAAATGTCACTCATAATTACACTGATTATATGCAATGAACACACATTGCAACCTGAAACCTTAGCAGCTGTGTCCAGTAAGCGACAATCATTGCCCCAAAAGGGGGAGCGACCCTTGCCTAAGGGGCCGCTCCCCCCAAACTGTTGTCCATTTAAAAAAAAAAAAAAACCCTGGCGTCTAGTGGGCATTCCTGCTGCACGATCGCACGATCGTGCAGCAGGAATGCACAAAAGAGGCATCAGGGGAAAGGAAAACCCTTTCCTTTCCCCCGATGCCTCTTTTGTTTGAATGCCCCCCTCCCCAGAGCCAAAACTTACCTCTTTCTTCCGCGACGCGCTGAAAGCAAATGGCTTCCAGCGCGTCGTGGAAGAAAGGGAAACCTCCAATGACGTCAGCGTGCCTCGCACGCTGACGTCATTGATGACGTGTGTGGGGGGGGCGGGGGCAGGCAGGGGAAGGGCTTCCCCTGCCTTCCCCGGTGAAAACAGCCAGATCGGCGTCCCACGGGGGGAGCGCCAGCGCTTCCCCCGTGGGTGGGTGCCATGACGAGCTGGACTCGTCATGAGCACACGCCCACTGTGTGCCATGACGAGTCCAGCTCGTCATGATCAAACTGATCCTTGATTTTCTTTCTTCTCTATTTTAATAGCTTAGTGTGACAAGCAGAGAGAATATGTTTATTTGTTGCACTCCTTAGAGAAAAGCTAGAATGTTTCTGCATGTTTTTACATGTTCTGAGGGACTGCAGATTTTTTTTTTTTTTTTTACTTTTGTATTGAACTCATTCTAATATCTGTTTGCAACAAATATATAACAGGTTTTTGATATGTTTTATTTTGCACTAGATGTTTTATGTTTATTCTTCATGTTTGCAAACATGCTCGCTCTTTCATAGGAAAGAACTACACACCAAAGTCTTAAGTGGTTTGTGGGAAAAGGTGTGACCTTGTGTCGGGCTTGCCGGTCCCGTCGCGCCTGAAATGCCAGCTGTGGTCGGGGAGTATAAAACTCCCCTGATCCTGCACTTGAACGCTCCGCGTTCCAGTGTTCTGAGTTCCAGTGCTTCCGGGTGGCTGACCTGCAGTCCTTCCGGTCATCGGCGGGATCCTGGCATTTCGCCCTCGTAGTCGTCACGTCTCCTCCCTGCTTGCATCAGTCTCCTCTGCTCCATACTCCTGGCGGGTTCCTGACGTCCCTTCTGTCGGGCGCTGCAGCTCCTGTCTCCTGCTTCCAGGAAAGTCCACGTGCTCCGAACTGGAATCTTCTTCCTGCACAAAACAAGATAGAAAAAAGTAAAAGGCCAGTCAACCCTTACGGTAACAGCGCAGAAAGCGCTGCCAAGCACTTTAATTGCTTGTATTTGCGCAAATACTTATCTAGAATAGGTCCCTAGTCCCTGGAGATCAGTTTTCCTTTTTCTTGAAGTTTGGTTATATTAGAATCCTCCAACTCTGGTGCTCCTGAAAAATAAAGAAAATAGGGGACACAAATCTATTTTCACCTCATGTTAAGGGGGAATTAAGGATAACTCAAATGCAGAACATGTTTTACTTTTTTGTTAGCGAGATGCTAAGGGTTTAATTTCATTATAGATCTCCTGATGTCTTTGGCCATTCCTCATAGTGCATAGGTGGGTGTCATTGAGCTTTTTATATTCTTTTATGCAACTTTTTGATAACCCTATTGACGCTCCTCCTTCCCTGTTCCGCAGACACAAACCACTGATCCCACTCAGATATCCTGCCATCACATAATTGAAGAAGGGAATCACTTGGGTAGTTTATAGTAAAACCCTTGCCTCTACACTATTACTTTAAATAGTGAAATCTACACATACTCATATATGTTGTGTCTCTTCTGTTAGGGATTTCTCCTGGCTGCCTGGCCCTGTCCATTGAGTGGGAAACGTTGTGAGACACTGTCTTCTTCTCTCTCTGTTTTCCCTTCTTCCCCTAGTTCACTACATGTGTTTGACTTTGTTGGGTACGGTGAGTGGGCAGGCGAAGTTGGGACCTGTCTGCTTGCTTGTCGTTCCTGCGGAAAAGTAGGTAAGAGCTAAGAGCCTGACACCATGTATGGGGTAAAGTACCCCCTGGTGTACATAATAAGGCTATTGTAATTCACCTCGGACTTCCATAATCTCATAAAGGAAATCAGTCTTTGTCATTGTTCCTCTTTATGATTCTGGAACTCCTCTGTGACTTGCAATATCCTTAAAATGCACACCAGGGAGTACATTATCCCATATATCATGTTTTTAGAACATATAATTGATCTATAAGATAAGTGGTCATTTTAAGTTGTATACTTTATAAAGACTATCTTGAGTACTGCACTGTGTCAATAGAGCAGAAAAATGTGCAGTACATGTAAGATCTGATTGTACCATAACCTTAAGTGTACAGATCTTAATGTAAAATTTGAAAAGAATGATACAGATTTTTTAAGTTGGTATAAAAGAATTTACTCTGTATGAACGCTCCTACAAACAAATAATTGTGGTATATAAATGTGCATTTTCATTATGCATACTTAAAATTAAAAAGGAATCAAAATGCTTGCTTTTTACATTAGAGAGAATATAAAACAATCATTGACTACATTCATTAAAAAGGACAACCTATGGTACAGACAACAAGGACATATTAAAAAGAGATATAACTTGGCAATATTTTCAAACATAACTACACTTTTATTATCATATACATTTTAGGCTTACTAGCTTTCTGTGCTCACATGTTTCCAGGTGAACTTTGAGGATCAGCAAGGCTGTTCCATTATCCTTTCTGTGCAATGATGGTAATTGGGAGTACTAAATTAAGTGCTCTGATGATACATCCAGCACATCCAGTGCTTTCAGACATGCCCAGCTCCTGAGATATCCCAGCACTCCCATCACTCCTTCTCTCTGCAGGTGCTGCACTGCTGCTTGTGGTGATGTTACACCAAATCTGTGCCTGCACTTCATTGCTAAACTTGGTCTCTGGATCCCCATAGACTGAGAGTACTGCTGTAGCACACACTCATAAATTATCTCCAACTCTTCATCAGCAAGGCTGGGGCCCTCTCCTCTCTCAGCCATTTTGGGGATTTTGATAGGAAAAGGAGCAGAATGATGGAGAGGTATGCTGCTGTGGTGCAAATTACTGACCTCATCTTATTGTATGTCATTTCCTGTTTGTAGCATTAGGTGGGAATCTCTGCCCTGAGAATAGAAGTCTCTACCCCAGGTACAAAGGTCCCCGCCCTGTATGCGGAGACCGCCATAAATATTGTGGAGGAGGTAACATGTTGAAGGAAGTTACTTATAATTATACTATACAATTAAAGGTTAAAATAAATATGTATACATAGCATGTAAAATATGTGAATGATTTTACCTGTGTGAAAATGTGTAAATGTTATAGAATGGGTGAGAAAGTGAAGTGTAAGCGTGTTAATAAATTCAACATAGCATTTTTAAATGTGACATTATGGTAGCACAACACTATTGTCTCAGAAATGTGTATGTGCACGGTGTAATAATTCACTGTTCATCAGAACACTGTCCAACCATAATAAAGCAGCAACAAACGTAGCAGCTCAGGTTAAAAATGAAGCCACCTACACACCCTGACCTCTGTTCTGTACCCCACCTTGGAAACCTAGATGTGGCAATAGATCAGGGGTTATCTCTATATGTAAACCTAATTGTATGGCAATGTTGTGTAGCATGCAACAGGCTCCTACTATAATGAATACGACTTCTGGGGAATACCAGAACTCATTCCTGTATGATGAAGGCATCTGAAACGTGGCTTAAGGATTCCAAATATGTGTTCAATGATAGCTTGTGTGTGTATATTTGTAGTTCTTTTGTGGTTGCATGTCTGAAGGGAGTGAGGAGGTGGGGAGAAGGCATACCTGGCATTTTCTGTAAGAAAGACGTGATTTTGCCTAAGTTGTGGAACTAATCTAAATAAAGTTCATCACCTACACATACTTGTAGTCACTTTTGAATATGTGTGCCTTTTATGATCAATGAGTGATATCGTACGATATGCCATCACCCAGAGACATATGAGACCCAGTGTGAGTTTTTATGTTTCCAATTAGCCACCTGTCATTGAAATCCTAACCAACCAACTGATGAGCAAAAGGTTACTGTCAAAAGATATAGCTGCCATGTGTGCTCCCGAGAAAGGTGGAGTAAGCGTTAATGAAGCAGCCCCTGACATCTTAGACAGCTTACATGTTGATGGCATGCCATCGGAGTTAGTTGCATGAAAAGTTCTCCCAGTGGTGGTGTGGTTGAAGTGCCAGTGCCACATGGGTACAATCAATGCCACCTAACAGCCAAGGGAAGTGGTCAATGCCATAGAATTCCTTCAAGACTGTAGGAAAGTAGGATCTGATTCTTATGGTTACTCCGACGTTTTGCTTGATGTTACACTGTTTTTGACTAGTCTGACTGGGATCCTGCTAATCAGGACCCCAGTCTATCTGCTCTGTCCCTAAAATGTTATGCCATGTACTTAGGCACACTCCAGATTGGATACTGGGGTACCCTTGTCAGTCCCTAGTATATGGTACACATGTACCCAGGTCATATGTACCCCAGAGGCCTCCCATGGGCTGAAGCATGTATTATGCCACCCATGAGAGGCCATTCAAAATGGAACTACAGGCCTGCCATTGCAGCCTGTGTAAGATGGTGCATGCACCACTTATTTTAGATATGGGTTTACGATATCTATAGGTCACTACACTTAAAACCTATAAGTCACCCCTATAGCAGGCCTTCACAATCCTGAAGGCAGGGTGCTGGGTTTTACGTGAGAGGGTGCCCCTGCATGAGCAGAACACCCCTGCAGCCTTCGGAGACGATTCTCCCGGGTTGTCGGTGACGCAGCCAGACATATAGGTAGAGGTGCATTATATGCTCACGCAAAATGCTATCTCGAAATCGGCTGCAACAAACCATGTCGTGTTTGGTATCAAACACCTTGGAATCATACCTCCACACCGGTAACAGGTGTGGGAGGTATGATTCCACCCTTCAGAATAAAGCTTCGTGAGGTCCCTGGTCTTCCCGATACCAGCCTTCTCGATCCGGACAGCACAAAATGGTTGCTGCCGACCAGAGACACATTTCTGCCCTCCTGCAGCTAAGCCAAGCTCGAGCAGAGGAAGGCAGCACAATAGGCATCCTGTCACAGGGAGGTGTGACCACCTCCCAGACAGGATTTAGTGTATTGGAGCTGGGTGGGTGCACTTCCAAAGTGCCTGAAAGTCTGCACGAGGGGCACATTTGGTGTCCCTGTGCATAGTCCAGTTCAAACCAGTCCTGGGAGCCGTTGGCTCCTGCTCTGGCACGAAACTGGACAAAGGACATGGGAGTAACCTCCCCACTGTCCTGACCCTCCCCTGGGAGGTTCCCCTGAATCTGTTCAAACCTCTCCCATCGGTACAAAAGGGCTTACCTGGCTGTAGGACCCTATATTCGATGTGGACAAGATTCTGATCAAGAAACCACTGACCTTCCACCTTCTGGACACTCTGGACTTCGCTGGACTTCGACTGGGCCCGACTTCGTCTCCCTCTCCGTCCAAAGCATCGTCTGTGCCTGTGCACCATACAGGCTCCATGCAGGATCTGTGGAGCATCAAGGACAACTGAAGTATCTCCCTTGGGGTGAAGGAGTCACTACCTTGCATTTGCAGGCACTGTAACGCAACTGACTGGTCTGCTGATCCTGAGCTCCGGCGGACTCCGAAGGCTCCAGCAACACAGGAGGTGGGCTCCTACGTTTCTTGAGGTTGAGCTACCCCCAGGCCTTCCCTGACTCCCCTTGCTGTGGTGAGTCCTCTGGTCCTTGCTGGGCCAGACCATAACCTTCTTTGACCTTCTTCGTGGGTTGCCGCTGCAAAGGCTTGTTGGTGCTCCTACCAGACACCGACCCCTCAGCACTCGACATCCTTCGTGGGACAGCTCGTATCTGGCTTCTGGTTGTCCTCGATGTCTCCTGGTCCCTGCAGCTGTAGAGTCAAGGTCTCCTTCTTCACACCTGAAGCACCCAACATCAGTGGGCATTCGTCTACCGAGCCCCTGGTCACTCCTGAGTGACCCAGACTCTGTCCCCTCTGCTTTCAGGTTCCTTCCATCAAGAATCCACCTATGGGTTCCACCGGACACTTTTCTTCTTTCCAGCAGTGTCATTTCTTTGAAGACTCCCATTGAGAACGACGGCGGTTTCCGATGCCACTTCAGCCCTATGCACCCGGCTTCCCAGGGATAGGTAACTCTGGTACTTCGGTATCCACGGGTGGGGTGGCTCTCCAACCTTCTATGTTCCAAAGGGTTTCCTCGTAATCTACTGGGAAGGGTCCTTAAACTTTAAAATTGCAACCACGACTCTCCCATTGAAATGTACGTAGCACGCGGTCGTGTTCTCACACTGCACGAGTCCTCTGAGGGGTCCCTACTTACTCACCTTGGGAGGTTCCTTGGGGTCCCAGCGATTCTACATCCTCTAGACACTGTCTTGACTCGAGTCGTGGTTCTTATACCACTATTTTAGTATATGGTCTGGTCTCCCCCGGGAGTCCACTGTGTATTAGTGCTACTTACGATTGTTTCTGTGCTACAGTATTGTGTGCTTTGTGTTTATCTGCATGTAGCAGATACTGTAAGGTATTTAAGGTGTGTTATAATAATAAATACATATTTTTATAACTACTGTGTGGTTCTCCTTTCATTTAAAAAATACAATAAGATTGCATTCTGGTAAAACAAGCTGCTTAACATTCCTTCAAGACTAAGCCTGAAGACTGCTCTCCACAGCTACCACTTGGATAGCTTTCTAAGGTTATCTTTGACCTCTTAAATCACCATAAGGGTTGTTTGGATTGGTGCAAGGTGCCCACTTTAATTAGTGGACATCATATACCAGGCCAACTTCTCCCATTGGTGTGCAGCGGTTGGGATTCAAGCCTGCATTGTTTTACCAGAAAAAT
The DNA here is from genome assembly GCA_963921515.1 of Calotriton arnoldi. Classification (NCBI taxonomy): domain Eukaryota; kingdom Metazoa; phylum Chordata; class Amphibia; order Caudata; family Salamandridae; genus Calotriton; species Calotriton arnoldi. Next base: position 1,527,106 of record CAWUFW010003527.1, read on the forward strand.
CTTTGTATTGATTAACTGAAAACCACTAAGTACTAGGTACATATAATACTAGCTTAGAATAAGTAAGTTCTACTGAACTTAGGTTGGGTAAGTCAAGGGTTTAGCACACCCTTTCTCCAACCTCAGATAGTTTAGTTCCCAATTGGTTAGGTAGGTGCAACACCTCACCACACTTAGGGGTATATTCACAAGAACGTGTGCTAAACATCTCAAAGAAATGTTAACGCAACTTTACACATCGCAGTCTATTGTGGGAAAATAACCCTGTGTCAACGTGGAATTCACAACACGGCGGTACCATGCGATAGCCTCCCGAAACCGCGGACAATGTCCACGATACAACAACCGCGACGGTGATAAAAACACAAACCTCAACGCAAAAAAACATGCGATGGGCCAAACCGCGATGAGGAAATCAGCGATAAGCAGCGCCAGGCCTGCAATACACACACGGCAGGCGTGAAAGTCACATCAAAAGTAGAAAAAACACACAAACACAAAATGACCAACACCGAAGCACCATGGAGGCAGCCGGAGCAGGCGCAGAGGACGAGCGGAACCCCCCAAGTGCCCCGGACGTCAGCCTGGGACCTCAGGGACAGGGAAGGGCAAGGACAAGAAGAAGAGGAAGATGAAGTTCAGTCCCCAGGAAAACAGGATCCTGGTCACGGAGGTGATGGAACACCATCAAAAACTGTTCGTCACCTCCAACGTGTCATTGGGCACCAAAAATGGAATATGGCGGGCCATCGTGGACAAGGTGAATGCCATCGGAGAGCAGAAGAGGTCAATGGACAAGGTCAAGAGGCGATGGATTGACATCAAGCGCAAAACCAAGGAGAAACTCGCAGGCAACCAGAAGGCAGCAATGCAGACTGGAGGTGGGAGCCCAGCGCCACAGCTGGAGCTGGTTGAAATGGAGGAGCTGGTGTCGACAGTCATCAGCGTGGAGACTGTGGCAGGAGTCGGGAGACTGGACACTGCTCGACATGACACAACACCACAGCAACAGGGTGAGTAACCACCAGGTACTGGGGGGATGGGTGGAGATGGCCACAATGGCACACATGCACAATCAAGCAGAGCACAGTGCACACCCACAATGGCTCTGGATCATGGCCCTGATCCACAGACTGTCACAATGTACAATGCCATGCTGTCTGAATGTGAACATGTACCATGCGGCTACATACATGTGGACACATTGTAATACACCATCTCCCCTTCACATTGCAGGGGCACCATCAATACCTCCTGCAGAGCAGTCCCAGCCACTCTTCACTGATGACGAGGAGGACACCGCCAACATCGACACCCAAGCCCTCCAAGACATCATTGACATCAACCGCAACTCACTTTCCAGGATCAGGGCAGCCCAGCTGCATCGAGGAACCCCACCCACTACACAAACCACCCAGCAGGAGGCACCCACAACCCCGGCTGTCTCCCAAGACCCCCACGAACAACACATGGCCATCCAACGCCGTGTGCTGGAGGGCCAGAGGGAGACGGCTGAGCAGGTGCGGGTGGGGTTCGACCTCATGGCTACCAAACTGGATGCCATCCATGGGTGTCTAGGTCCCATCAGGGACCACCTCCAGTCCCTAACGGACACCCACGGGCAGCTCCATGGTCTCCAATGAGCCCTGCTGACATCGCTGGAGTCATGACTCGGAGACAAAAACACCTGTCCGCTCAGAGTGGCTCCAGCGAGCCCAGCCATGAGCTGGCACACATGCGGAGGCTCATGGAGGACATGGTGCGGATGGAGGCGGAAAGGATGGCAGCCCCCGATGCACATCAGCAAAATGTAGCTGGGATCTACCATGCCCTGCAGATCCTCATCATGGCATTGCTGCCACAAGGCGTGGCGCAGATGAATGCTGCTGCCCCCACACCATCCACATCCCCGCCCCCTGGTGTGTCAGTGCCTCCCAGTGTGGCAGGCATCTCCACTCCGGCACCTGATGTGTCACTGCCACACAGTGCGGACGACAATCCACCTCCGGCCCCTGATGTGCCAGTGGCACACAGTGCCGCAGCCTGAACTGCAACACCCACATGTGGGGCAGAGCACACATCCGAGGACGAGGACGTGGATGGGATTGAGATCAGAAGGAGGCACTAGCATTCATTTCCGCCACCTGGCCTGTTTCTGCTTGGTGCCGCACATAGCCCCATGACATTCCACTCACCCCGATACACTCCGCTGCACTCGCCTTGGACCGCGACATGGACTGCCATATCCTGTTTGATGACCAATGACACGGCGACCAGACTGCGGACTGTACCCTTCGTCTTCCGCAGTACTTGTCATTCCCGGATGGACTCTGGCTGGCCCTCCACGGGCCCATATTGCGAAGTGGGGTTGGCATGGCCCTGTACTGCTCCAGCTGCAAAACTCCACTGGATGTGCATTAAACATTCAGAAACGCACTGCTGTGTCATGTCTTACATCATTCATGTATGAATGTGTGGATGAATGCAGGGACAGTGATTCCCCCTAGCGTCAATGATGCTCATCTGGTGGGATTCCAGTCACAGTGTGCTACATTGCCGATTGCGTTTCGGGAGCCGTAGACACTTCAACAGGGACACACGCATTAGTCACTTCCTTGTCCGGACATGGACTGAACCACGCCCAGAGCCCCCGAGTCATTGTTGCAAGCCCTGCGCTTGTCCGGCATACGCCAGGCCAGACCACCCCACTTACGCTCCATGGGGGGGCCCACTAGCTACATGTCGCAGGCGTACATGCTAGTGGTCGGCAGGTCACTGGTCTAGTTGTCAGCATGTCACGGCCACTCCCTGAGGGCAGGTTTGCACACACACCACACCCATCCGGCACAGGCGTCACAGGCCATGTGACCCCGCCAATATAAGGGGCCGACAATGTCACATTCCCCACTGCCGGTGTTGACTGGATGACGGATGCTCCACGGTTCTCAATCATAAAGGGCCCATGAGTTGTTGCGCACAGGGTTGGTCGCACCCGAAGCCTTGCGGCCGTCACGGGCCTACCACCACGTGGCGCTGACTGGGGTTGCACAGGGTTAGTGGCACCCGAAGCCTTGCAGCCATCACGGGCCTACCACCACGTGGCGCTGACTGGGGTTGCACAGGGTTAGTGGCACCCGAAGCCTTGCGGCCATCACGGGCATACCACCACGTGGCGCTGACTGGGGTTGCACAGGGTTAGTGGCACCCGAAGCCTTGCGGCCGTCACAGGCCTACCACCACGTGACGCTAACTCGGGTTGCACAGGGTTAGTGGCACCGAAATTGCTGAGCGGGTGTGCAGCCTGCAATGATGACGTGTGCACTGATGTGGTCTCTGCCATTGATGCCTCAGGACTCAGCGTCATGTGTGGGACCTGCTGGGCCGCGGTGTGGGTCCGCATGATGTGGACCATGCCATGGTGGCGGGACCGGGGCCTGGAGCTTGCACGGGCACATGGTGTACCCACTGATGGACACACCGTTGGTGGCAGGTGAGCAGTGGGGCCTGGGTGCGCAAGTGCGGACAGCCAGCGCTGGCCGGCGGGAGGGGGTAGGGTGCGGCTGCATGGGTGTGCAGGGACGGACAGGCGTTGTTGCCGTGTGCAGTGAGATGGACTCTGCCATGATTGACTCTGGCCTCGATTACAGATTGCAGACCTGGTGGCTTGCAGTGTATACCGGCACGTGGTTGGAGACCCACCGGTGACAGCAGGTGAGCAGTGGGGCCTGGGTGCACGGGGGCGGCAGTGTCCCTCCCTCTCTCTCTCTCTCTCTCCCTTCCTTCCCTTCTCTCTCTCTCTCTCCCTTCCCTTCCTTTCCTTCTCTCTCACTCTCTCTCTCCCTTCCTTTCCTTCTCTCTCACTCTCTCTCTCTCTCCCTTCCTTTCCTTCTCTCTCACTCTCTCTCTCTCCCCCTTCCTTTCCTTCTCTCTCACTCTCTCTCTCACTTCCTTTCCTTCTCTCTCATTCTCTCTCTGCCTTTCTTTCATTCTCTATTTCTCTGTGTCTTGCTCCTTTGATGTGCGCATGACACACGTTCTGATTTTGTGCTTTATTTTCCAGGCTGTGACATCAAGATTGTCCCGGACGGACCCGACAGGAGTCTTCCGCATCGGTGTTTTGTGTTGTATTTCAATAAAGTTATTGGTTGTTACTTCAATGATGTGTGACTGTTTCTCGTTCTTCTGATCACACGTGTGTTTCTTTTTGTCATTGTGCGACATCATGCGCTTTTTGTGGCTCTTGTGTCGTGTGTGTTTGTCTGATGGGGGGGCTGGGGGGAGCCTGGAAGTGGTGGCGGTGGGTGTTGTGGCCCTCTTGGGTCTCCGAGCTGCATGATCATTGGCTCCATGGTATCTGTGGGTCTTCCGATGTGGCTCTGGGCTGGGCTCCCTTTAGTGCTGCAGGTAGTCATCCTGCTTAACACCAGCATAAGGCAGGTGTTAAATCCCTGCTGCTACCGCAGCTTATCGCCTGTTTTTGGTTCGCATCGCAGATCTGGCAGTTTGTTGTGAAAGTGGTGTTGTGGTTTTTTCATGAGTTTTTGCACGGGAACGCCTACTCTGCATCTCATTAGGGTTAGTTGGTGGTGTCACCCGTGGAGATAAATTTTGGGGCAGTTATCGCGGGAATACTGGCAGTGTTTGCTGTTTGCACCCGCTTGTAAATGAGGCGTTGAATCTATCTCCACTTTTGATGCGTTAAGGTGGCGATAAATCGGCGATAAGTCCTTGTGAATATGCCCCTTAGTATGTCTTCTAAAGGAGATGCCAGTGGCTCTCTGCCCTCTAGATACAGTGAGCTTTCATTCCAAGAATTGAAAGCCTTATGTGCCTCTAGAAAGCTAAAGACAGGGAGAAATGCCAACACTCAACGCCTCATAGAGGCCTTACTTCTTGATGACCTTAGGAAGACCCCTGGGTCAGATGAACAGGAGAAGGTGGGTGGGGCAGGGAATGAGGACAGGTTGGAGGTGACACCTTTTATGACCTAGACTCAAACCCTGGCCAGGAGGAACAAGATGGTTCCCACCTGCACAATTCAAATCTTCAGGGAGGTGATGAAGAAGGCCAAGATGGCCCCCTCTTCAACCCTCCTGGAAGAGTGCAGAGTTTACCAAGGAGAGCTAGATCTCCCTCTGCAGAATCACTTCACTCAGGACAGTCTCTAGGGACCTCTGAATCTAGCAAGAGGGACCACTCTTTTGATAGAGAATACCAATTTCTTGAACTTGAGAAATCTTGGCTTAGGCTCAGGCAAGAGCCATTGGCCCTTGATAAAGAGTCCCTAGAAGTCCAGAGAGCTAAAGATAAATTAGGACTAGAGTCCCATGGTGGCAGCAACAGTGTCCCTAGAGTTATAGAACATTCTTTTGACAATAGGAACCTGAGCAAGATTGTCCCTCTCTACCATGTTGGGGATGACATCCATACATGGATAACTGCTTTAGAGAGGGCCTGTAAAGTTCACAGGGTCCCTCAAGAGCAGTGGGCAGCTATCTTGTGGCTCTCCTTTGCTGACAAAGGTAGAGATAAGCTCCTCACTGTTAGAGAAGAGGATGCTGACAATTATTCAGTTCTGAAGAGTGCTCTCGTTGATGGGTTTGGCTTAACCACTGAACAGTACAGGTTTAAGTTCAGAGACACCCAGAAGGCACAGAGTCAGGACTGGGTAGACTTTGCGGATAGTGCCATTAAGGCTGGTTGCTTGGCAGCAAAGTGAATGATTTCAAGGGATTGTACAATTTGATTATGAGGGAGCAGATCCTTAATAATTGCCAAAATCAATTGTTGCATCAATACCTGGTTGACTCTGAACTGACTTCTCCCTAAGAATTGGGAAAGAAGGCAGATAGGTAGGTCAGAACCAAGGCGAAGCAGAGAAACCAGAACCATGGTGGTGACCAAAAGAAGCAAGATGCTAAAACCTCAGATAAGGGTGGGGACAAGGGTAAAGATGACAAGTCTTCATCAGGGCCCCAAAAACCTGCATCTGGGGGGAAGTCACAATCCAACAAGGGAAAAGGCAAAAAGAAACCTTGGTGTTACTTATGTAAACAAAAGACCCATTGGACAAAAGATGCCAATTGTCCAAAGGCTAAGGATTCAACTCTAACCACCACTGCCCCTAAGGCAACTACTCCCCCTATTACAGTTTCAAGTGGTGGTACAGGGAACAAGGGATTAGTAGGGTTAACCTTGGGCTCTGAGATGGGTTCTGGCATATTCAGAACTCCAGCTCAGGCTGTACTTGTCTGTGATGGTGGCATGGATATTGCCACCTTATTTGTCAGTCCCAGCAACCTGGGCAAATACAGACAGCAGCCTTTGATTAGTGGTAAGGAGGCCATGGCATACAGGGACACAGGTGCAAGTGTCACTATGGTGACAAAAGATCTTGTGGGCCCTGACCAGATCATACTTGGTGAGATGTACCAAGTGACCAATGCTAACAATGTCAGGACTGATCATTCCTTGACAGTTGTTAATTTCAACTGGTAAGGGGTAACTGGCCCTAAGAAAGTTGTGGTTAGCTCAAACCTTCCACTGGCATGCTTGTTGGGCAATGGTTTGGAAACTTCAGCCTGGGCTGAAGTGGAACTTAGGACTCATGCAGCAATGCTGGGCATCTCTGCAGATGTGTTTGATGTGACCAGGTCACAGGCCAAACTGACTTCTACTGAACAGGCCCTGGATTCTGGAAAAATGGACCAGGTGCCTTCAAAGAGAAGAAGCAAGAGAGGTAAGGCTGTGTCTTCCCCCCAGGCTCAGGGAGAAGATCACTCTTTTGAGGGAGATGACCTCAGTCCCTGTGAAGGAACTGTCTCAGATGAACTGGAACCTGATCAGGTTGAGTTCTTGGGGACAGGGGGCCCTTCCAGGGCAGAACTGAGTCAGGAGCAGCAAACCTGCCCCTCTCTTGAACCCTTCAGACAGCAAGCTGCTGCTGAGGCTGATGGGAGTGTCAGTGGATCCAACAGGATCTATTGGGATGAGGTACTCCTTTACTCAGAGGGTAGAGACCCTAAGCCTAGTGCCACCAGGAGGTTGGTCATACCTCGGACGTTTAGGGGCTTCCTACTCTCCTTGGCACATGACATACCCTTGGCAAGACACCTAGGCTAAAGTAAGACTTGGGACAGGCTTGTGCCTCACTTTCACTGGCCTCACATGTCAGAGGACAACAAGGAGTTTTGTCGCTCCTGTACCACCTGTCAAGCCAGTGGTAAGTCAGGTGGTACCACTAAGGCCCTTCTCATGCCACTACCTGTGGTGGAGGTTCCCTTTGAGAGTGTTGGGATTTACATAATTGGTCCCATGAACCCTCCTACTGCATCTGGGCACAGTTACATACTAGTGGTGGTGGACCATGCCACTAGGTATCCAGAAGCAATACCCCTTAGAACCACCACAGCTCCTGTGGTGGCCAGGGCCCTCCTGGGAATTTGTTCCAGAGGGGGTTTCCCTAAGGAGGTCTTAACTGACAGAGGTATAAACTTCATGTGAAGGAGTGTGGAGTGAACTACAAATTCACCACACCCTATCACCCACAATGCAATGGGTTGGTTGAAAGGTTCAACAAAACCCTAAAGGGCATGATCATGGGCCTCCCAGAAAAGCTTAGGCGAAATTGGGATGTCCTGTTGCCCTGTCTTCTCTTTGCCTACAGAGAGGCCCCACAAAAGGGGGTTGGCTACAGCCCTTTTGAACTTTTGTTTGGGCATCCAGTTAGGGGTCCCTTGTGTTTGGTGAAGGAGGGATGGGAGTTACCTCTCAAACCTCCCAAGCAAGACATAGTGGACTATGTACCTGGTCTCCGCTCCAGGATGGCTGAGTACATGAGTACATGAGTACATGAAGAAGGCCAGCAAAAACCTTGAGGCAAGTCAAGAATTGCAAAAAGCTTGGCATGACCAAAGGCTGTACTGACTGTTTATCAGCCAGGACAGAAAGTATGGGTGTTAGAGCCTGTGGCCCCATCAGCTCTCCAAGACAAGGGGAGTGGACCCCATACTATTCTTGAGCAGAAGGGAGAGGTCACCTACTTGGTGGACCTTGGAACTCACAGGAGCCCCCATAGGGTGCTCCATTTAAACAGGCTCAAACCCTATGTGGACAGGGCAGGCATGGGCTTGCTCATTGCTACTGATGAGGGACAGGAGGAAGAGAGTGACCCACTCCCTGATCTCCTCTCACAGAACCCTGATGATGGCTCAGTTGATGGTGTAGCCTTGGCAGGCAGCCTCACGGAGCAACAGCAGATTGATTGCAGGAAGGTCCTCAATCAATACAGGCACGTTTTCTTTGACTCCTAGTCAGACCACTTGGTGTACCCATGAAGTGGACACAGGTGAGAGTCTACCTGTTAAAAATAAGATTTACAGGCAGCCTGACCATGTCAGAGATTGCATCAGGACTGAGGTCCAAAAGATGCTGGAATTGGGAGTGATTGAACCCTCAGATAGCCCTTGGGCTAGTCCAGGGGTCCTGGTACCCAAACCTCATACCCAGGGTGGTAAAAGAGAAATGAGGTTTTGTGTGGACTACAGGGGGCTCAATGCAGTCACTAGGACTGATGCTCACCCTATTCCTAGGGCAGATGAACTCATTGACACTTTGGCCTCAGCCAAGTTCTTGAGCACATTTGACCTCACTGCTGGATATTGGCAAATCAGACTAGCTGAGGATGCCAAACTAAAAACAGCATTTTCAACCCCTAGTGGGCATTATCATTTTATTGTGATGCCCTTTGGTTTGAAGAATGCACCTGCCACATTCCAAAGGCTGGTGAACAAAGTCCTTACAGGCCTGGAAGCCTATAGTGCAGCAAATCTTTGTTGATATAGCTGTCTTTAGCTCCACCTGGGAGGATCACCTGGTCCACCTGAAGAATCTTTTGGAGGCCCTGCAGAAAGCAGGTCTCACTATTAAGGCTACCACGTACCAGATAGGGAAGAGTAAGGTTGTGTACCTGGGCCACCTTGCAGGTGGAGGCCAGGTTCAACTATTGCAGAGCAAAATCCAGACCATCATGGACTGGGTTGCTCCCACTACCCAGACTCAGGTCAGAGCTTTCTTGGGCCTGACTGGGTACTACAGAAGATTTGTAAAAGGATATGGGTCTATAGTGACTCCCTTGAATGATCTTACATCAAAAAGAATGCCCAAGAAAGTTCAGTGGACAGTTAGCTGTCAGAAGTCATTTGATGACCTCAAGCAGGTCATGTGCACTGCTCCCATTCTGCAAGGTCCTGACTATTCCAAACAATTCATTGTCCAAATAGATGCATCTGAGTTGGGGGTAGGGGCTGTCTTGTCACAACTTAATGCAGAGGGTCAGGATCAACCAGTAGCTTTCATGAGCAGAAGGTTGACCCCCAGAGAGAAACGTTTGTCAGCCATTGAGAGGGAAGCCTTTGCTGTGGTTTGGGCTCTGAAGAAGCTGAGGCCATACTTGTTTGGCACTCACTTCATTGTTCAGACGGACCATAAGCCCCTCTTATGGCTAAAACAGATGAAAGGTGAAAACCCCAAACTTTTGAGGTGGTCCATTTCCCTACAGGGGATGGACTATACAGTGGAACATAGACCTGGGAGTAACCATGCCAATGCAGATGGACTCTCCAGATATTTCCACTTAGAAAATGAAGACTCAACTGGGGAAGGTCAGTTTCATCTCCTTACGTTGGAGGGTTGCGTAGGAAAGTAGGATCTGCTTCTTATGGTTACCCCCAATTTTTGCTTGATGTTACACTGTTTTTAACTAGTCTGACTGGGATCCTGCTAATCAGGACCCCAATCTATCTGTTTTCTCCCTAAAATGTTATGCCATGTACTTAGGTACACTCCAGATTGGATACTGGGGTACCCTTGTTAGTCCCTAGTATATGGTACACATGTACCCAGGGCATAGGTACCCCAGAGGCCTCCCATGGGCTGAATCATGTATTATGCCACCCATGAGAGGCCATGCAAATGGAACTACAGGCCTGCCATTGCAGCCTGTGTAAGATGGTGCATGCACCATTTACTTTAGATATAGGTTTACTATATCTATAGGTCACTACTCTTAAAACCTATAAGTTACCCCTATAGCAGGCCTTGACAATCCTGAAGGCAGGGTGCTGGGTTTTACGTGAGAGGGTGCCCCTGCATGAGCAGAACACCCCTGCAGCCTTTGGAGACCATTCTCCTGGGTTGTCGGTGACGCAGTCAGACATATAGGTAGAGGTGCATTATATGCTCGCGTAAAATGCTATCTCGAAAATGGCTCCAACAAACCATGTCGTGCTTGGTATCAAACACCTTGGAATCATACCTCCACACCAGCAACCAGTGTGGGAGGTGTGATTCCACCCTTCAGAAGCAAGCTTCGTGGGGTCCCTGGTCTTCCCGGTACCAGCCTTCTCGACCCGAACTGCACAAAATGGTTGCTGCCGACCAGAGACACATTTCTGCCCTCCTGCTGCTGAGCCAAGCTCGAGCAGAGGAAGGCAGCACAATAGGCATCCTGTCACAGGGAGGTGTGACCACCTCCCAGACAGGATTGAGTGTATTGGAGCTGGGTGGGTGCACTTCCAAAGTGCCTGAAAGTCTGCACGAGGGGCACGTTTGGTGTCCTTCTGCATAGTCCAGTTCAAACCAGTCCTGGGAGCCGTTGGCTCCTGCTCTGGCGCAAAACTGGACAAAGGACATGGGAGTAACCTCCCCACTGTCTTGACCCTCCCCTGGGAGGGTCCCCTGAATCTGTCCAACCCTCTCCCATGGGTACAAAAGGGCTTACCTGGCTGTAGGACCCTAGATTCGACGTGGACAAGATTCTGATCAAGAAACCACTGACCTTCGACCGTCTGGACACTCTAGACTTCGCTGGACTTCAACTGGTCCCGACTTCGTCGCCCTCTCTGTCCAAAGCATCGTCTGTGCCTGTGCACCATACAGGCTCCATGCAGGACCTGTGGAGCATCAAAGACAACTGAAGTATCTCCCTTGGGGTGAAGGAGTCACTCCCCTGCATTTGCAGGCACTGTAATGCAACTGACTGGTCTGCTGATCCTTAGCTCCTGTTGACTCCGAAGGCTCCAGCAACACAGGAAGTGGGTTCCTACGTTTCTTGAGGTTGAGCTGCCCTCTCACCAAGTTTGAGGCCAGTACCCTTCGTGGGGACCGCATAACCTGAACCCCTGTGCACCGCATACATTTGCAATTGCATATGCTTGTTGCCATTCCCCAACTAAGTGCATTGGGACATCAATAGCCCAAACCTCTGCGCACATTTTGTACAAAGGACTTTTGCCTCCTCGCACTCTGTGCCCTGCAAGCTGTGACTTTGTGAAACTGCTAGAGGTCCCCCTGCGACTCCTATGCCTTCGGCCTGTGGGTCCACTTGAGGGACAACACTGCTTTTCTTGGGCTCCCCTGGTTGCTCCAGGCCTGCCCTGACTCACCTTGCTGTGGTGAGTCCTCTGGGCCTTGCTGGGCCAGACCGTAACCTTCTTTGACCTTCTTTGTGGATTGTCGCTGCCAAGGTTTGTTGGAGCTCCCCCCGGATACTGACCCCTCAGCACTCGACATCCTTTGTGGAGCAGCTCGTATCTGGCTCCTAGTCATCCTCGACGTCTCCTGGTCCCTGCAGCTGTAGAGTCAAGGTCTCCTTCTTCACACCTGAAGCACCCAACATCAGTGGGCATTCGTCTACCGAGCCCCTGGTCACTCCTGAGTGACCCAGACTCTGTCCCCTCTGCTTTCAGGTTCCTTCCATCAAGAATCCACCTATGGGTTCCACCGGACACTTTTCTTCTTTCCAGCAGTGGCATTTGTTTGAAGACTCCCATTGAGAACGATGGCGGTTTCCGACGCCACTTCAGCCCTATGCACCCGGCTTCCCTGGGATAGGTAACTCGGGTACTTCAGAATCCACGGGAGGGGCGGCTCTCCAACCTTCTATGTTCCAAAGGGTTTCCTCGTAGTCCACTGGGAAGAGTCCTTAAACTTTAAAATTGCAACCGCAACTCTCCCATTGAATTGTACGTAGCATGCGGTCGTGTTCTCACACTGCACGAGTCCTCCGAGGGGTCCCTACTTACTCACCTTGGGTGGTTCCCTCTAGACACTGTCTTGAGTCGTGGTTCTTATACCACTATTTTAGTATATGGTTTGGTCTCCCCCAGGAGCCCACTGTGTATTAGTGCTACTTACGATTGTTTCTGTGCTACAGTATTGTGTGCTTTGTGTTTATCTGAGTGTAGCAGATACTGTAAGGTATTTAAGGTGTGTTATAATAATAAATACATATTTTTATAACTACCGTGTGGTTCTCCTTTCATTTAACCAATACAATAAGATTGCATTCTGGTAAAACAAGCTGCTTAACATTCCTTCAAGACTAAGCCTGAAGGCTGCTCTCCACAGCTACCACTTGGATAGCTTTCAAAGGTTATCTTTGACCTCTTAAATCACCATAAGGGTTGTTTGGACTGGGGCAAGGTGCCCACTTTAATTAGTGGACATCATATACCAGGCCAACTTCTCACAAAGACCCATTGTCTTTCCACAAGTAAATGTAGTGTGGCAATTAACTGGTGAACCTGGCTGGTGATGCATCTCAGTATCTGTTGCAAGCAGCAATATTGGCAAGCCTGTGAAATGCCCTCAGTGTCTCCGGTAACTCTCCTGGAAAGATCCAGTAGCATATTTATGCGCCCCTTTGCTTCAGTCTTGCACCACGCAATATGGTGCAAGAGCGACACAAATGTAGAATGAGATTTATGAAGCCACGCAAGGCCACCTTGTGTGGTTCTGCGTGGCTTTATAAATCTCGAGTAAGGTAACACAACGGAAATCACTGCGTTGCATTACTCTGCTCCAGAGACGTGTTTCCATGGGTGTTGTGTGGGTGTTTCCATGCAACATCCATGGATTATGACTGCAGCACACATAGAAAGAGGAAAAAGCCTCTCAGAATTGTTTTTGAGTAGGAAGGTGGCCCTTCCTGAACAAAAACAATCCTGCCTACAACACAGGCACCGTTGCATCATGGTGCAAGAGTGCCTGCGTTGGTGCTAGGCTGCCAAAAGGCACCAGCGCAAGGCAAAAGGGCACAAATGTGCCATATTGGATAAATATGGCACATTCCTGCCCTTTCCCTGTGACTTACTGCACTGCCCTGTACCACATAAGTCATAAATATGCCCCCCAGTAGTCAAGAAATGGAGTGCAGCTAGACGTTTGACATGGACAGAGATCGTCTGGAAGCAGGCTATAGATCAAGCTCCTGATCCCAGTCCGCAAAAATGTCAAGGATCTCTTCAAGTGAGAAGAGGGACTGGCAAGTATGTTCATCCTTTGGCTGTATAGTAGGGGTCACTGTAACTCGCATAATTCTGTGTAGCGTAATCAATTTTCCTAGCGCAAAAATGCCCCCTTGTTTCCAAAATTATTTTGCACTAAATGCAACAGAGCGTGAATAGCAGTGTGAGCACCCGCTCGTGCTTGCAAAATGTGCACTTGGGGTAGGATTATCCCCCAATTTACTCCCGGCATTTAGCGCATTTGGTCTTCTTTTGCACAGATAAAATATTGGCTATTTTTTCTAAAACTGTGTGGTGTCTTTTTGTACTGTTTTCACTGTCTTACTGTTTGTTATGTGCAAATGCTTTACACATTGCCTCTGAGATAAGCCTGACTGCTCGTTGCAAGCTACCAAGGGGGTGAGCTGGGGTTATTTTAGATGTGTAATCCCCTTGTCCTGACTAGAGTGGTGGATTCTTCCTGGCTTATGTGCATATCCTAGCCAACCAGAAAATCCATTTCTAACATGGTGCAAGCTGGTTAATGTATGGAATAACTGCACCCCTCCTATCATGTAATCCTTTCACTTTCCATGCCAAAAGGCCAAATTGGCTATGGACACCATCACGTATACTCATAGGCATTTCATATATATTTATCTGGGGTATCAGTGTGCAGCTAGTTTGCGCTTGGGGGAGCAGGAAGAACTCAAATCATGCAGTGGTGATGTACATCTCTTGATGAGTGTTTTGAGGCATGACATCTATCCATGTCTATCCATCCATCTGTCTATAGCCTGTATTCACTTGTAAGCACACAAAAACGATAAACATCCCATACCTACCAAATCCCACCATCTTACACTTCCTCCCCAGAAGCATCTGTTGCCCTATCTGAATCAAACTCTCAAACTAAACTATTAGGGGAAAGAAAGAGCCAAAGGCATGTTTCCTTATCCCCACAATTATCTAATGTATTTACTCATTATTGACCTTGTCCAGCTCCCATCTCAGAGTTCAAGTAACTGAGTTTTAAGCTTGCAAAGGGAGCTTTACCAACTTACTTAGTCAATGCAATAGCTCAGGGCCTGTGCATTTTATGTTTTTTGGAAAACCAACAGAAAGCAACATAACTACGGATTGCAAGTAGTTGGGGCCCTTTTTTCGCAGGTTGTGTAAGAGGAGTGTGGGAACCGTCAAGGTGAGATGCCTTGGTCATTGGACTCATCGACTTCATCATTATACACCTCCTCCGTCAGGTCATTGCGTTGGAGTCCCTGCTGTCTTCAGGATCTCTTTCTTCGCTGTCTAGAGCACCCTCTGTCATTTGGTAGCCTTTTCATTTGCATCAGACCCCCCAGGGCATGGATGGAGCATATTCCTCTCATCAACCCACACCCAGGCAGCATCAGGAGTGTCAAAGGAAAAAGTCTTACCGGAGGAAAGCGACCCTGAGCCACACCGCCAACAGCAGCATATATTCCAAATGCATGCAGCTTCTGTTTAACCGCAGTGAAGAAACGCCTCTGTTGTTGCATAGCCCGGTTGTAGTCCAGGAAAAGCATAACTTTGTGATATTCATAGTGAAGGGCTTCCAGCTGTCATGCTTTCTTAGTGATTGTGTACTTGTTTCTGTAGTTGAGGAGGCACATTATGATCGAGCATGGAGGTGCCCCAGCATGAGGCCTTACCGCCAGGGTGCAGTGGGCTCTTTCTACAACAAAGCAAGCAAAGAGTTCTGTCGCTGGAAGCTAGGTCACTACCATGTTACTACGAAGACCTCTATATTTGTTACTTCAGCACATTCAGATATGCCCACTATCGGCATTTTGTTGCATCAAGATCTCCCTTCTGCATCTTCCACTCGTTCCTACCGGTGTTTTGTTACTGTTAGTAGTTTCCCAATTTTCTCCTGCATCACCTGGGCCTGATCATCCAAAGTAGAGATTTGTGTTTCTACTTCAGTTACATGTTCCACCGTTTTCCAGAGATCTTGCCTTAGAGAGAAACATCCATCGTAATCTTCTCCATTTTCCCTTCCAGGGAGATTCTTGATACGGTAATAGTCTGTAGAATCACCTCAATCAAAGGGGCCGGTCTGTCTCCAGTCTTTATTGGGGTCTCATTGAATGCAGCTATCTCACCAGTAGTTATTCTGCCATAGTGTTCCAATTTAGTCTGCAATAAAGGGCGCCCTTTGTCCTTCACCATGATGGGCACAGTCTGAGGCAAAGACTGTCCTGTTCTTCAGGATTTAGGTCAGAGATAAAGCCCCATGGGGAGGGCAGTAGTCGCTACAGGCTGTCATGTGCTCATAGATGGGCTACAACCCAGTCCCTAGGCAGACTGGCTACAACCTTCAAAGAGTTACTCCCAATATCACCTACTGCTGTTGCAAGGGGGTACCCAAATCTGGCAGAGCAACTGTTTTTGTGTCCCCTGTAATCGTATGTTCAGGTCCAGTTGAAGAGTCTCACTGCGCACTAACTTCGGATCCAGTGAGAGGCCCCCGGCTCATACCTCCATCTACTGCTGCAGGTTCATGGACACAGAGTGCCAATCAAAGAAGTTGAAGGCTGGGAGGGGGAATAGAGGCCTCAGGTAGGCCAGTGGCCAGCCTTGTCGCACACAGGCTCCTCTCCACACAACCATACAACATGCTTTCGGGTTGCTGGAAGCGCAGCCGTTCATACAGTTTATAAAAGTCCCCACCGAAATCCCCAGCAGCTTCCGTTCTGAATACCACAACTTGGCAGTGCGCAGGACCGCCACACCTTTCGGCCCATGGGTCTTTTGGGTCACTCTCCAATTCTCAGCTCGGCTATGGACCCCCTTCTCCCCCTCCAGTGGTGCCATTTTTCTGCTACGGCCTGGGCCCTGTCCCTAAGAGTCAGCTTCAGGTGGCGCTAGAAAGGGCAGCGCTCCCCAGATGGCAAGACCCTTATTGCCCTCCGCCACTACTCACATTCCTTGGGGCATCTCAAGTGTCCCAGCACCTCCTCCTCAAGGCCTGCGCTGCATGGTCACCAATTTAGGGTGACGGGTAGCGGGTAGGTCCGCACAACGCATCTTCTTCCAATGCCTCACAGAGCTGAAAAAACACCTACACCCAGTGTCTGTAGCACATGCAGGGTCTGTTCCTGGGGGCAATATTTAGTTTGGATAGCAAATAGTTGCAGGATTTTTGATGGATGGTCTCAGTGCACCGGAGATGCTCATTAAAGCATCAACTATCTTGGCTCGCCAGCCACCCCCTCACCACCAACCAATTATTATTAAACCTCTTTCCTCCCAGCTGTTTGAATCACAGTTCTTCCTATCGTTAACATGATGCCCAGCACGCATTCACCACCACCTCAACACCTCATCTCTTTGCCATAATTTATATCTCTTCTCAGACCTTTTGTAAACCTTTTCATTGTTCCTCTCTACATCATAATCCTTCCCACCTTCAGCGCAATATCAAATGTGTGTTCTGTGTTCCGCCACCATAGAATGGACTTTCAGTGAAGGAGCACCTTCACTTATAAAATACTCAAACCTACTGGCTTTGCCAAGGCTGGCTTGCAAATCTTAGGCTTGAATCCAACCCTCTTTTGTTTAGTGTCACTGGCTGAGTCATAAACAATTTCCTGCGTGGGCTGATTATTACAATGATTCACTTTCAAAGATCAATGAATTAACAATATTCTCTGAGTCATGGACTTTCGGAGGCCAGCTCGCTAGAAGTTGGAATCTAGCATCACATGATTCTAGAATCTGTACCTTCCACCCCAAGTGTCATCCCACGCTGCACCTTCTCTATTCACTCATTTTGCCTGTAGCCATGCTTTCATCCTATCAGGTACACGAAAGGATGAAATATCAAAGCCATTAGCTTAACGGCTCAACAATTAGAGACTAAGAATTAACTTTAAACGTGATCAAAAAGGCTCCTTGACTAAAAAAAAGTTGGAGAGCAATATTTGTATTTAAGAAATCTTAACAAAGAACATGCGAATCATTAGAGAACAACTGAACTGTTCTGTTGACAGTATCTGCCAAGCACATCTGGGCACTTAAACTTTAATGCCAAGGCCTCTCCAGACCACATTTAACAGGAAATTAAGCAGGCATTCTACAGATGAAGTCCTCTTTATTCGAGAAGACTAGTATTTAAGTAGTTCTTTTAGTGTCACGACCACTCTCCCATCTGGAGGAGAGTGCTTTGGACACAGGCCATGACAAGGGGAGGAATGTTGTTCTGTTGCAGGCACAGCGCACATCACGGCATTATCTCATCTTCACCCCCGGGGAGTGCTGGCGTGTGCGCGTGCAGCTGCTGCACTCCCGGAAGTAACCATAATCCTCCTCCCTCGGCAGACGTTCTTTCTGTAACCACTATGCAAACAACTTCACTGCTATTTTGGAGGCCAAAAAAAGTTCCAATTTCTATGATGACTTGTTCTTTCTTTTGCCTGGTGGCTCCAGTAGCAGTACGTAACAAATTAGCACTGCTGAGTTTAAGCCACATACGAGCTTTTGAATTGGACTTCGCGCAGAGATCTTCACGTTATGGGCTTTTTACCAAATGATCTCCCCCCCGTTAATTGTGGCTTCATTAATTATTTCGGTTAATTGTCTTCGCTCTCAACTCTTCACGCTTACTTGTGTCTTTTTGCTTTCAATGTTTTAGTGATTTCCTTGCTGTTTGCCATTCTTTCCTCCCACAGTCATATAATCAAAACTGTGTTTCACACATGCTTACCATTTTATTATTTCTTAGTAAGTGTGAGAACCTGTGTAAATAACTTATAGGATTATATTCTGCTCGATCTGTATTCTAGTGCGATTTCACTGTAAAACCTGCTCCTAGAAAGAGAGTCTTTTGTTAGAGCGTGCTCTTGTCTCAGATGTGTTTGTAATGTATTGCTGCAACAAAATTCAATGATCATATTTTGTGGGCTAGACAAGAATAGCCAATGTGTTTATACTTATTTTGCTGCAGTGAAACAATATTGACCACTCCAAAATAGGCAAAATACGAACGTTGTGTGTGTAACTGGAGAAAAACTGCTCCCTATTTATGATACGTAACAAGGTGCAAAATATACCTTAGAGAACTTTAAGACAGCTCATAAAATGACACCACCCCCCAGAAATTTATGTAATCTGGTTTACTCTGTTATCAATTGGGTAGCAATTAGTAACGAGAGGAGGGGCAGCTGGGGACAGCTACCTACTTTGCAATGAGCAGTTCAGAGGCATCTCGACGAGCTGTGTTATGTTTCACAAATCTGTGAGTCAAGCTGAGTGACTGGAAGATCCTCGGTGTATGGCTTGTACCTGGTACCCCATCTATCATCAGTGATTTGTGTGATGAGTTGGGTGGTGGTGTCTGGTGAAAGACTTCATGGATATTTTCTCTCTCCTCTCTCTTGTACGTCGTTGAGGTTGGCTAACACAATATTAAAATAGTTTGTTGGGCTTTTTGTTATTTTTCTGAATACAATATTAATGTCCTGCCCGATGTTGCTGGTGCCTGACAAATAATTTTCGTGTAATTTTAAGGTTTTCTTTTAAAGCGTGATGCGATTATGATGCATCTTGAGGTGGTGTTGCACTTGCTTATCAATAGGAAAGTGGAAAGAGACGAATCCCCCACTAAGATCTTTGGAGGGGTAGTAGGATTTCCTGCTTTGAGGTGTAGGGCGATCCCTGCCAACTGTAACCAACTGGAGATCATAATAAGACCATGTCTCCATCTCAAACAATGGGCTTTAGTGGGACAGAAAGAACATGTACGGTTAAATAAAGAAAATTCTGCAGGATGACATATACCGATAACTTTATTGCAACAAATATTGATTAGTAATGTGCCCTCTCAATGTATCCCTGTTGTTCCAGGCCATAGGGTAAAGCGATAAGGAGAAATGCCAGCCTGAAGTGATGAGTCAAAACACTCTCTAAAAATTGGATGTCACCATATTATTGTTGGTTTCTATCTTGCACAATCTTAATAAAGAGTTATAAAAATAATAAAAAGTTGCCCTTTGCCTTCTGCAGATCCTCTATTCTTACTTCAACTAAGGGAGATGAGCACACTCCTGAATCCTAACTTACAGATGCGGAAAACATACCTTGCACAAAGTGGACTACTTCTAAAGGAAAGCATCAACCTCACCATTACTTTTGGAGATAAAAACAAAGGGAAAACCTTTTCTTCGGAGAACTGAAAGCCCTATGCCCTCTGACCAGGGCAATACTTATGGTAGCCCTAGCATATCAGTGACTGGTGATGGGGAGTATCACCTTGCTTGTGTCTAATTCTTGGGTAGGAGCAGACTGGACTTCAGTGAAAAAATAGGGTTCTTTCAGATGAATGGAAACCAAATATGAATAGAGTTCTGGCAGTTCTCAGGAAGAAACTCTTAGCAGAGATCCAAGATCGAATTTGAAGGTGCACTGCTCTGCTCTCCAAAGAAGACAATAATTAACTGTTTCTGTGCACATAGTCTGAACAAAGAGGACCCACGCTGTCTCCCAAAGCATCTGTACAAAGTAAACAAACTGGAGCGGCATTCCAATCGATCACACACAGAATTACTACAGGCGCCTATAAAATTGTAAGCCCATCAGGGATGAAAGTTGATCAATCATGCCTCCAGTAAATCCACAAACCACAAATGACACACCTTCCGAAATGTCTAAATACGCACATAGCAGCCACAATGTGATAGTTAACTATTCTATGCAAACTCCCTGGGTTTTACAGGACCACACCATTTTGGTGATTTGTCCAGATCCATGTCTACAAGGTAACACATTTTAAAATTCCTCACTGGAAGATATTGCAAGTTTTATGCTCCCAAATAGTAACTCTATTAAACTACATCTATTCACTTCTACCATAGCTGTCAGTGGACTTGACAACATCTGTTTCATTTTTAAATATTTATCAACATAGAGTCGTCTATATTCCAGTTTAATCAAACTCTTCATTTCTCGTTCCAACAATCACTTTACCCCCTGTATCTCCTCACTCTGCCAGAAGACTTATAGTAGTTTTGGACACAGAAATGCACTTACGCTCCTTCATCACGACCAGAGTTGCTCCACCTCCGAATAACTTTCCATTGTCTCTAAAGCTATCACTATTAAGTCCCTCATAAACCCTCACATCCAGATGAGTAATCTTGACCAATGTAACACTCTACTTGGGAATCTCTACAAAAGTTCATTTTCTCCTTTGACAAAGTCATAGATTTTGCAATCGACTACTTCACTTGCCCTTAATACCAGCCCACCTCACTCCATCCACGACAGGCTAATCGGCCATCCACCTGCTTGAGGCCTCTTTTTTGGAGCTCAAAATCTTCTATCTGGGCAAGCCTTGAACTGTATCAGACAAAGTCCCCTTGAAATAAGATATCTTTGCAGCAAGGTCCCACTGAAGCTCTGGAGGTCTTGGAAGTTCAGACATTTTCTATGCCCAAACCTTTTTCTTTCTGGAACAGTTCCTCCTTCTAAGGCTCACAGGACCACAGGGACAGCACTTAAGAGCAAGGACCCGCTCCAGCTGAGGCTACTAGCACCAGTCCAGGTCCACTTGTAACTGGTCGGCTGGTTACTCCAAGAAAAGGCCTCTTGCAATTTTTGATGTTCATTTAGCCACACAGGAGGTTAGCCAACAGGCATTTAGAGTCCATGTTTTAGTCCTGGGTACAAGTAGGAGCAGGTCCAGCCCCCCAGGTTTCTACATAGCTCATAGACAGCATGTCCAGCATTGTATTCTGCCACAGGTCCAAACCATTTTCTGAGGAGCTAGGGTGAGGTTCAACTTTTGTTCAATTCACTAGCTGGTAGGTGGAGGTGATTATTCGGCACTCTCTGGCCAATGGACAAAAGATTCCCTAAGGCAAACCTTCCCACTTTTGCAGCACATCCTTTTTTCCTCACTGCAAACTATCCTACAGTGCACCATCCTTAGTAAAATCCAACATGACAGAAAACGTCTGCCTTTGGAGGGAGCTGGTGGCTCACCCAGGGGTATATTTAATGTAAAGAGCAGTCTCCTCACACTCAACCACACCAAACTGGTTCCGGGGCCAACTCCCTCCACCACTGAGACTGAAGCCAGAAGGGTTATTATGTATCCTGGGACCCCTCTTCTTTAGTCTTTCCTTATCACTAAATTATAAAAATACAGTTCTCTCCTGATCCCTTTCAAGTGAGTAAAGTACCTGGACACTCCTCAACTCACTTTCTTGGGTTACACACCTCTCCCAATCCATCCTGCCTGCTTGGTGGATGGCGCGATATGTCCTTCAATCCATAGGAGGCATTTAACTTTCTATGTCATTAGTGAATTCCTGCAACACACAATATAGCCTAACTGGAATGTTAAAGATGCCAATTGAGAATTTGGAAATATTTCTATGTTTTAGGGTTCAGAGCACATACATAGAGGACTGGAAGGCAGTAACCCAGTGGACAGTGTTTAAAAAAACAGAAGCATCAGTCAACATAAATAGGGGGTGACCACGCAAATAGAGTCACTTTCCCACAAACAGGCATTTTCATAGTAAACAGGTCTGACTTTTTTTAAAGCAAACTTTGCCAAATAAAATAGGTCTGGCTTGAAACTGAAAGTCCAAGTCAACACTGTCGGGTTTGCTAATACGTGTTCATATTTCATGCTCAGTCCCACTAATTACAGTTTTTTTTCCATGCCCCTTTGAAATAAAAGATTTAAAGAAACAAAAAAACACAAAATCTCTCACACAAATGTGACATTTGTATGCTCTTGGAGTTTTCAGAAACTGCAATCAGCACTTTCCTGATGCTAGCTTTAGTACCTTAAGCTTTTACTAGGGGTCCCTTAAGTTAGTCACAAGTCCTTGCTGCAGCAGGATGCAATGTTATAAGCCACAACTAGAGGTACTGTGAGTCAGAAACAGGTGCTTGCTGCAGCAATTTTCAGTACTTTAGGCTGCTCTTAGAGGTCTTTTGAGAGAGACACATCTTTAGCTAGACACAGTTCCATTCTGTGGCAAACCGCAATACCGGAGGCCATAATTAGTGGTCCCAGAGGCATCTACCACTGCTCCCTCAATCTCAGCATATGAGACAATTCTGAACATAGCAAGTGTCATTGAATGTCTTCTTTCATTGGTAGGGGAAAGAAACAATGGCTAAAAACTTGACTATGCTTTTGATTTAAGCACACCAGATAATTGAGAGAGTGTGTCTTTAATATATATATTTGCACATTTCATTTGACAAGTCTAATGATTCTTGCATGTTTTCTATGTTGTTTATGTCTGAAATAAAAATACCGATAATGGGTTATGATGGGGACAGTTTATATGAAGTCCCTGTGTGCAACCTGTGAAATTTCTAGAAAGATATCGTAATATTAATAGATATCACCAGTTAATTGTATGTAGAAAATCAGCCTCAATTTAATATCAAGTACAGCTTCTCCAAGGTACTATGTGCACAATTTCTCTTTCTCTTTTGTTAAACTTTGGTTTTCTATATATTTATATATACTCTCTGTCATATTTTGTCTTGTTTAATGGGGTGATTGGGTTGGGGCAGGAGTTTGTTCTTTAGAATATTTCATTTTGTACATAGTACTCTATTTTTCTAAGACATGCTAGATAAATCCTAACAGACGCTATGAAGATACATGACTCTGCGTACTGCATGTATAATGATTTAATGCATAATTGATAAATCCAAGTGCAGAAATTCTCATTAAAGAAATTTGAAAAAAAGGTGCTTGAGAACTATGTTATACAGTCTGCTATTTTTACCACATGGCTAATCTCTAAAAGGTAAGGAGTTTGGTTTTAGAAAGTGGAAATATTTATAAAGTTAAGATAAGCCTGTTTATGGAGTGACTGTTCCCCATTTTCACAGCATAGGCGATGTGGCCTTTATACTCGACAAGCTAAAGTACACTTTAATGTTGATTCTGTAGCTTTAGTTTGGGAAAAGCTACAACTTCCATTCAATCACTCTTTTTAGAATGTATTGTAACCCAATTCAATTGTGAAGTTAAATACACTTGAAGCATAAGAAAAGTGAATTTTAGAAAGGCACTGCTCTCAGAGCAGGGACCATAACTTGCACCTGGCAGGATGGGCGACCCAGCTTAAACCAAGAACGGCAGTTGAGGAGGGTCCAGTAACTTCACTATCTTGAAAGGGACTAAGGGGGGGTACTTGAACTTTTATACTTTAGTGAAAGAGGATGCCTTGAGAGAGGGGTCTTTGCCTGGGAAAGAGGAGTCTTTTGATCCTGGGACACACTTTAGCCTTCTTGGGTTCCTTCTCAGTGGAAAGGGGAGCTGGTCATTATCCTAGACACATCCCTGGTTGTGTAACAACCTCCCTTCAGGGCAAGAAGATTCTGCCATGTTGTATTTAACTGAGACTGCTGCATTGCTGATAGTTTGTAGTAAGGCACACAGGAGGTAATAGAAAAGAGGGATGGGTTGCCCCTTGGGAACATTTTGCCTATTGTTAGGGAGTTTCCAGGAGTCACTCCAACCCAATGGCTAGTGAATTGGATAAAAATAGCACCTCTACCCCAGCTTCTCAGAACACGTCTGGACCTGTGAGTGAACAGAAGAGAACTGGACTTGCTATCTGAGACATGTGTGGAGACCTGAAGGGCTATACCTGCACCAACTTAGAGTAAGAAGTAGACTCCACTCCAAAGGTCAGTTGGCTAATCTCCTGAATGTTTACAGGGGCGCCAAAAGCTGCAAGATGCCTTCTCCTGGAAATACCACTTGGATGGTGGCAAATGGAACAGGACTCGACTGTGCTTATGGCTTCTGCTGGAGTGAGTCCTGGCCCCTAAGGGCTGTCCATGAGGTCATAGGAACCTTAGAAATGACCAATAGGAGATGATCCTAAAACCTGGGAAAGCTGCGACTTAGAAATATTTCAATCTCCACAGGACTGGGACTGACCTCTGAAGACTATACTATATGACAATATCCCTCATGTTAGTGACAGAGTACCCATTTCCAAACACTAAATCAGACCCTAAATCAGAAGGTAAAACTATGACCGGGACGATCAGCTTGGTGATTTTAACTTGTACTCCATCGTGGTCGGCCTGAAATTGCAAACAGTAACTTCTCATTGTCACTTTACTGTTTCTTGGTGCTTTTGAAATAAAACTGTAAAAAGATATGCCTCTGGTCTAATTTATTGAATTTGAGTTGTTTTGGTGAAATTGTTTTGGTGTTCATGTGTTTGTGACTGTTTTAATGTTGCTAAATATTTTACACATTTTTGCTAAGGTATGCCTGTCTGCTCTGTGCCATAGCTACCAGAGGTTAAGTCTAGGTTTGTCATATTGAAACTGTGTGTTTAATCTGACAGGATTCTGAACTTACATCCTCCCCAACTAATAACCCATTTTCTTACAGTTGTCTATTCACAAAGGTAAATATAAATGTGTATATTTATTCATGTGTATATTCACTACTACACCTAGGTGTAACTCTAAATGTTTTTGCTATTGAGCCTTTCCGAGTCTACACTTACACCTAGGTGTAGATGTACACGTCTCCACCCCCTTAAATCAGGGTGTAGCAATACCTACCATTGTATTTATGACTGTTGTTACTACAAGTAACTTTATGACCATATTTTATGTTCTGCCTACGTGGCGGACATATCCACCAGCGGAGCGGAGACCTCAGCATGCTGAGAACCTCCACAATGGAGATGGTTGCCTCCACTACAGAAATGAGGACGTCAGAATGGCATCGAATAGGCAAATACTATTCTCATGACCTGAATGTCACACACTTGACACCCTTTCTCTTTAAACCACATAAATGCTGACTGCATTCTTGGTTCTTTCTTTTTTCCCCCGGACTACATGAATCTGATGCCACTAGGAACTACATTCAGCCTCCAGGATGCTGACAACACTAATGAGGAAGAGGAATATTAATGATAAGGAGATATCCCTTGTAGTGGACTGTGTCTTAAAGAACTATAACCAACTACAAGATGGGCCTGTTTTCACCCTCTGTGGAGAACAGAAGTACATTTTGTGGCAGGAGGTCACAGACTTGGTTCATTCTTTGGGGAAGGAGGCACGCACTATGCAGGACATGAAGAAGAAATGGCAGGATGAGATGATGCGGGTGAAAGGAAAGGTCTCTAGGATTCAATTGGCTAAAGCTATTCCTAGAGGAGTGCCTGGATCCCAGCTCCATCTCACCACCCTTGAGGAGTTTGTCCTTTCCTCTATGCATCCACACTGGTTATATAGGCTGCCTGCTGCAGACAACTTTAATGTTATATCAGACTATATTGGCTGTGTTTCACTTTATTACTGTTTAAGTGCTGCATAAATACTTTACACATCTCCTCTAATTCAAGCCTGGTCGCGTTTGTGCCAAGTTACCAGAGGGTTAAGCTCAGGTTAATTTAGTGACTTTAGTGGTTCACCCTTGGAGACCTTGGAGAATTTGATGCCCTTTTGATCCACTAAAGCGAAAACTACCTTCTGTATAATAGTTATCTCGGCCAAGAGTCAAAAGGGGCAGCCAGGAGAGATAGGGGCGTATAGTATAGTAAGGCTGAGCAGTGATTGGAACACTTTAAGTCCATTTACCATCTAGTTCCTGGTGGGGAGTAGCTATCAATTGACCCTCATCCATCTGATCCATTTTCAAACCAGTTTGAGCTACAAGAGGTAACAGCCGCCATCACCTCAAATCTCTGGTTAGGTAAGGGGCCCAGACAGGATTCAAGTCAACCTTTACAAAACTGACATTGACTTCTGGGCACCGGTTATTACCAAAGCACATGATTTAGCTTGTTGTACCAGCCTGCCTTCTTCTTGGCATACCACCATCATCATATCAGTGTTCAAAAAAGGCAACAAACAAGATTCCTGCTGCTACTGACACATCTCCTTGCTAGGCTCTATAAGGTGGTGGATCAAATAGGACTTCACTGAATAATGACATGGGTTGGGGAATCCCACATTTTATCTGAAGCACAATATGGGTTTAGAGAAGGTTTAGGTATGATGGAACAGTGCCTCAATCTCCACCTGCTTATCAACAAATACACAGAGGCAAAACAGGGCCATCTGCAACTATCTTTTATGGGCCTCAGCAGTGCTTTAGACCGGGTAACTCTGTCAAACCTATGGGTCATTTTAACTGGTCTGTAAATGGAACAGTCACAGATTGACTTTCTCCATACCCTACTGTTTTTTTAGCATCTGTAAGACAGGGGACGGGGGAGGTGGGATGTTCCAATTCCTTTACCTTAGAACATGGGGTTAGACAGGGCTGTATGCTTGCCCCAATCTTTTTTTTATTATACATAATTAAACTCAATTCATTTTTGATATCACATGGAAAGGACATACAAAAGGTACATTCCAATTCAGTACCCACCCTACTGTATTCCACCGATGTTTTAATGTCTCAAATTCCCATTGGCCTCTTAGGTCTGATTGATCATTTTGTTGTTCCTATGGACAATTAAGACCTTGGATCCAATTTCTCAAAAACTCACTATATGTCATGTGGCCATAAGAATTGCAAGGCTAGACCCATTTTCCTCAAGGAAAAGAACATTGAGAAGGTCCATCATTTCTCTTGTTTTGGGATTACCTTCTAGTCTCTCAGTTTGTGAGCCCATTGTCTGTCAACCAGATCTTGAACTTGTAATCAATCTGTTGGTACTCTCTTTAATATTGCGAGTGTTGGAAACAAACCTGTGAAACCACACATTAAAAATGATAAACACAATTGTCTATCAATTCTAATTTATGGGGCAGCCATTTGCGACAATAGAAAAAATACACAGTCTGAAGATGGAAGAAAACCGATTCTGCAGGCATCTTTTATGGTTACCATCTAGAAGTTCCCGTTATTTTTCACATGAAGAATTAGGATTAGGATTAAGTTATGTGGAAGACCATATTAAACTAGCTCCTATGCTTTTGTGGATAGCAGTATAGACAAATATCCATGTCTCCCTAAATCGATTGAGGAATATTTAGCCTGCAACTTCGGATATAAAATACCTTGGCTTAAGTGTACTAAGCATATAGCTGACACTCTTGGTACACCCAACCTATTCTCAAGTCCTCAAGAAATCACCAGGGGTGAGAAAGTCTCGATGAAAGATACATTTGACACATGCACATCATCTTTACAAAAACAATTATTCAGTCCGTTAATTAAACCAGACACCACTTGTTACAGACAATGATATTATATGAAAACATTAGACTGGAGATACACTGGACCACACTTTCAAAATACACATGCTCCTAGGTTAACATACATATTTTACACTTAAGAACTCTCTGCTGCTCAAAAGCTTTCAGCTGAGATTGTAGGGTTGGTCAGGCCATTTCCAGGACCCTTCTGTGCAGATTGTAACAACTGAGTTTCGACACCAAAAATATTGAGGCGTACTAATATCAAGGTCAGCATATCAAGGGACAAAATATCGACAGGTTAGTGCATATAAGGAAGAGCATATTACACTCAGTCAATTGATAGTACATTTTCACACAAAAAATCTCAGAGAAGAACTTTCTATCTGGGTCAAATGCCTGATATGACAAGATACACACCAGGTACCAAAGCAGTCTAAATTGGCTATTTGTTCTATGCTTCTGAGACCCAGACACGCAAAGGAAGCTTCAGAAGAGTTTCTATAAAACAATTCTCTATAACAACTAGTCTACTCAGATTTGAAAGACCCCACATCTCAGAACCATAGAGAGCAACAGTCAATTGGCAAAATGACACATGATTCAAACCTCTTCACAAAATTACCTGTAGAAGCATCTCTAGGTAATAAAGTCAATTGGCTCTTCAAAATTTGAAGCTACCAGGATAATGGATTTACTGGTTTGAGTAATCAAATTCAGATACCTTTTTCTAAGGGAATTTTCTCCATGAATAGAGAGCCACAAAAGGTTCTTTGTGGGTTGAATGCATTAACCTCATTTTGAGACCTTAATGTTATGGTGTGTTGAGCAGAAATAAAGGAACATATTTAGTAGTATCGGGAGACACATAGGTGTTTTAGATAATATTATAGCATTATCAGCAAACAGCACTCCTTGTCCAACTAAGAGAATCTTTTTGACAAATGCATACGTCTCTGAACTTACAAATGGCACATGTCACAGCAACCATTATAACTAAAATAGAGGAGTTGCTAGACCCGATTAGTGACAAATTAAATAAACCATCTGATGAAGTGTCCAAGATTAACAGCACACTCAAGAATATAAGTATAAATAAAGAGAAGGAGAAGGGTATACCAAGGGCACCCCCCGTGCAACTGATTTGATGCTACATATTACTGTCTCCTCAGGAAATGTAATCAGTAAAGAGACAGAAAGGGAAAGGGAATCGTCAAGAAGTACAAATGATCCAAGAAGCTTAGGGAATAAAAAGGAAGACCAACCCCAGTAAATGATTCCACCCCAAGATTGCAGTCAGTAGCTAACTGTGCTGAAAAAGCTAGCATGCATAGGCCTGATCCGGAACAGCTACCTACCATAATTATGGAGAGGGAAGACATTAGGGCCAATTATGGTAGGGCAGATGCACCCATAAACCTACCACCGGAATGCTGCCCCTATGTGGCAGTCATGGTTAATGTCCCCCACTACACCCAGGACAGAAGGAGACTCATGATAGTCTAAAGAATAGACTGGTGCATTGGTTAGATAAGAACTGCGGATACCCGGTGGCAGGAGCCGATCAAATATTGCTAATGCAAAGAGTGAGTTGGATAGGCCCTCTATGGAAGACCCATGGAGGAGATTGTATTATTATTCATTTAAAAAACCCTAGATGGGCAGGAAATACCCTAGAGAGAGCAGGCTCACCTAGTCAGTATGACCAAAATATATCAATTTTACCTCTTGATTTTTTCTACAGACACCTAAGGTCGACCCAAAACAGAGTAGATGAGCCTAGTCAAATACGAAGTAGTAGGGAAAACAAGGGGACCCCGAAATGCGAACCTGGGGTGGATTGATGTTGTAGAAAAACAATGGTTCTGGTATGGCCAAAAATGGTCCAGAGGAGGTAGACTCCCATATGGGGACAAGATGCTAGAACCGTACTTGATAATTAATATCTTTGGGAGCGTTAAATAATATGCATAGGGACATGTACGTCAAAATAATGTCTGTTATTTTTTTTATCAAGATTATGCAAAAAAAGTATTCAAGTGCTCACATAGGTAAGTGACAACAAGCGTGACGTGATCAGTGAGGGTGACTTTTAAAAACATAAACATCACATTGACAGCATATAAGGGAACCCCTCAAGAAATTATACAAGGCACGTGCCACCCGGAGAAGCTGGCCACTTAGCTCCGCTCTTCGGCAACGGACTTATTAACTCAGTCCTGCACAGCAATAGATTTACGGCTCAGCGCGTCCCCAGGAGAAACGGATTCCACTCTAAGCTTTCAGAATCATTTCTGCAGTTCTGATCAGCATATAAATAACCGGCACCGAGCTGCCTTTCAGTTTGGCAGTAATCACCCCCCTGACTCAGATGACACCAGATTAAGCGGCCTCTCGCCCACTATCGTTCCCTTTAGACGCCTCCTTAGACTAATAGCACCTCCTGGGCGGACACTACCGGATTAGCCCCGCGCTCTCCGCTTTCACTTTCAGAGACCTTTGATCTATTCTTCACGTAATTCCCCGGCCTAGTCCGTGTTCGAATTCAGCTTGCTCATAATTACTATGTCCTGAAGATGATCTCGAATAACTGAGATTGAAACGTCGTCGACCCCCTACAGCAGGAACTCCTTACACATTGTATAATTTCTTGAGGGGTTCCCTTATATGCTGTCAATGCGATGTTTATGTTTTTAAAAGTCACCCTCACTGATCACCTCACGCTTGTTGTCACTTACCTATGTGAGCACCTGAATACTTTTTTTGCATAATCTTGATAAAATAAATAACAGACGTTATTTTGACCTACATGTCCCTATGCATATTATTTATCGCTCCCAAAGATATTAATTATCAAGTACGGTTCTAGCACCTAGTCAAATACAGATGCCTCTTGATATGACAACTTATTGTCAATATACATTACCAGTTTCAAATAGATACCAGACCCTGAGTACTTTGCAGGATAATGATTGGTAAAAGGGTGACTATCCCCCCAGCATTGATAATCACACTACTGGAGGTGGGATAGTAGATTGTTGTGTGGACCCGCACGTTATAATTGCTCCCCCTGATCGGACACCAATGGATACTGTAATTATAGAAAATATTTCTATCAACATAAATAATATACCTAAGGATGCCAGAAGTAACTGTGAGACCGTTACTGATCTCCTGGGAATTAGAATAGAAAATAGCTACAAAATAGCGACATGGAATATTGCTGAGTTTATGAATAAACGAGATTCACTAGGATGGCATGCTTTTATAGACGAGCTTGATTTGATCTGCCTGCAGGAAACCTGGTGTTCCGACCCAATATATATAGAAGGGTTTTCCTCATATTGGCTACAGGCTGTACCATCTCCCGCCGGAAGAGCAAAAGGGGGGCTTCTGATTCTTATCTCCAATAAACTACCGGCATGTGTTAAAAGAGTTGTCACAATAGGAGCACACTCCCAGATTTTATGGTTGCACTGTAAAGAAGGGAAGGATGTAGTTGTGGTAAACTACTATAACAATGTGTTTGATGCCACCAGGAGTAGTGTTGTAAATGAGTTGGACGAAGGGCTTGATACATTTCTAGGTTTAATTAATAATGATATGGTACTTATATGGTTTGGAGATTTTAATACCCAAATATGTCCAATGTCTGCTACACAAGTTTGTGGGTTTAGGTATGACAAAGGGGATGATTGTATACATTTCCCACATAATGGAGGAAAGCTTTAAATTCAATGATTGTCAAATATGATTTAGAACTATTGCAGTGTGCTAGGGATACTGATGGGGATTTGATACCAATTTTTACTGGTAGGAACGCCGTATCGATCATTGACCATGTTCTAGTTTCATCTAGTATTACCTTTATGTGTGCCACTCTGCAGTTTGCCCAACTATCATTGAGTGATCACAATTGTATTATTATGACATTCCAATGTTGGGGTACAAAAGGATCAACGCTCCAAAGTATTATAACCAACACTGCCCCCTATAGATCTAATGGCACCCGTATCAAATGGGAGGGAGTGGAACCTCAAAAAGTTATGTATGACATTGTCTCAAAATGCAATAAAGAGATTACTTATTGTCTTAATGAGGAGGTAGACCCTAGCACAATGATCGATAATTTTGTTAAAATTAATGTTATTATTAATGGGATTTTAACGGCTCCCTCCAAGAAAGGAAGAAGGAAAAGAAAGGGGTTGTTTGATCATACTTGCACCAGGGCATTAAAGCAACTGAAACAAGCATTACATTGTAAGATAAGAGACAATGTATTAATCAAAAATCTACGATCTAATTACAAATCTGTCCTTGAGACGAGGAAAAGGGAGCTGCAGGAGTTAGCATGGGATAAATTATCCTTGGCAGCAGATACGGCAAATAATAGCTATTTTAGGAAACAGTGAACAAGCCGTTTTTAAAGAATGAAGCCTGGGTGTCACATTTTACGAGCATTTTTAACCCACCAGGACCTGAGGCATGTGCAATACAAAATTTAACACAGAGCAAGTGGCAAGTCATACCCTCAAATATCACAGTGGGAGAAGTGCAGAAAGGACTGAAAGGAAGTAGGGGAGGCAAAGCCCCGGGCCCAGATGGTGTCCCCGTAGATGTATATAAAGCTGATGCCGATTTATGGGGGCCAATCCTTACGAGAGTTTTTAATTTAGCTGTGATTGAGTACATACCCCCCTCGTGGGGCCAATCAGTCATTGTTCCTATTTTTAAAAAAGGTAACAAGTCGGAAGCCAAAAATTACGGGCCAATATCTCTGTTACATTCATCGGTCAAAGTGATGAGTAAAGTTTTATTAGCACACTTGGAGGAATGGGTAAATGGAAATGATATACTTACACCAGCACAATATGGTTTTAGAAAAGGATTAGGGAGTGTAGAACAATGCATCAAATTAGAAATGTTAATAGGCAAATATACGGCTGCTAAAGAAGGGAGACTATACCTATGTTTTGCAGATCTTACCTCAAACCAATTTTAAAGAAAACGAATTTTAAGCAGTGCTGGGTAGCACTATATTTTCTAAAAACACTACCTGACCCTTTGGTTTGTTATTCAGTTGCGTCATTCTTATGGGCCTGCATGAGGAAGAAGAAGGGGATGGCCTAAAGATCATTGAGACCGCTAAATAACAACACAAGTACTTAGACTTAGCATATGAAATGATTTTTAACGTTTTTAATGCATTTTTGTCTTTATTCTAGAATTGTGCTGAAATTTTTGTAATTTTAAATAGAATTCTGTAATAATTTTATGATGATTTATTTATGTGTGCTTTTATGATCATTTTTAACTTGATCGAATAAAGATGAATTGAATTGAAAACGTTTACCATGATATGTGGCCCCAAACCAAAGAAATGTAAAACTTTTTACATCGATAGTACCCCAGTACAAACTGTCAACTTGTTCTGTTACTTAGGGGTAATCTCCTGTGGCAATGGTAAATGGAATTTGGAACTATCTAATATTCGCTCCAAGATGACTAAGAGTGCTCATGGGGTTTTTAGATTTGCATCCAAACCAGGCAACCACCCAGTAAAGGAAATGTTGACAGTATATAAGGCGCAATGTGTCACTACTGCCCTATATGGTGCAGGGGTTTGGGGTCATAGCAGCTGCCCGTCCCTATTACAAGAAGAAAATGCCTTTTTAAAATGCCTCTTAAGCCTGCCGACTTCAGCTTCTACAGAACTAATACATCGGGAGGTGGATCTGACATACCTTACAGACTTAATTGCCATACGACTACTGCTGGTATGGAGATCTATTTGGGCTAAAGATGAGACTGTTTTTACTAAATCTATTATTGAAGATTGTTTACTTCTTGAGAAAAAATCTCAGACCTCATGGTTAAAATATATTAATGATATATATAGTAAACTATTTAATATGCAGATTTTTGTAAATCCAGGACCGGTATCCTCCCTGAGCAAACGGGAGATTAAGGATTCATTCCTGGCATACAAAAGAGAAACCCGTAGGGAAGCTATTGCGAAACAATCGAGTTTTATATTTTTCAAACAATTGAATCTAGCAGTGGAATTCAAGATTATTTAATTACTGTGACTAAATCTTCGCACCATTATGTATTGACTAGATTGAGATTAGGTATAGTGCATCATCTAGTCGCCTTTCCTGTTATTATTGTTGTGTCCTCTAGATTTAACACCCTGTCCCTGCGATAAGCTTTTTAAATAAAGCACAGTGCACTTTATGCTCTTTTGTAAGTTTTATCTGTATTTATGGTCATTTTACCTGGAACCACTTTTTATAAAATATAATGTGAGATCGTATCATGCTGCTATAAATTTGCTCGTTGCACTGAATGACCCTGGAATATGTTTTTATGTTGCGTCATACATTTTAAAAGCTATTTGTGTAAGGAAAGGTATTGTCCATGTAAGTTGATTTTTAAAGAATATTATTTATTCTGGAATATGTTTTTTATGATGAATTATACAATCTAAAAGCAATTAATGTAAGGAAAGGTATTGCCTCTGTAAATTGATTTAAAAAAAATGTTATTTGTAAGGCAAGGTATTGTCTCTGTAAATTGATTTTTAAAGAATGTGATTTATTATGCAATTGCTTTTATGGTTGTTTTACAATCCAAATAAAGTTTATTGAACTGAACTGACAAATGCATACGTAGTAAATTGTTCCATTAACAAATAGTGTGAAAAGGGTAGGTGCTAATAAATTGTACTACTTAATATCAACCCCCAGATTATCTTGGTGCATGAATATTGATGACAGAATATCGAGGTACAAATATCAAAAGGTAAGTGCAAATAGGGAAGTATAGATTTACTATTTCAAAGTCCACTTCTCCATACCTTGAAGATATATTTACAGTGTAGGTACATATATGTAGAGCTAGGTATAGAAAATGTATACTAGATACAATCTTATGGCTCATAAGGCAGTGCATGGAGCAAATTTTAAACATAGGACCTTTTATACAAAATGGACTTTATATTTTACCCCATATCGTCTGCAGCAGATGTATCCATCCTCGTCAGCCAGTTGTTTTAGATGTGGGTACCTTCAAGGTGACTGGGCGCATGTAATCTTTTTTTGTCCTAAATTGTTCAAGTTTTGGAGGAAGATTATGGCTTTTCTAGGTGGAAAATTTAAAGTTCAAATTGAACCTGATTTGCAAAGGGCACTGTTTGGGATCTTGCCCTCGAATTGGGCTTTAAAGTAATGACAACAGCAGTTCTTTTTTATTGGGTCATTAGTAGCTAAATCATTAATTCTTCAAAAGTGGACATCTTTGGTTCCATCGTTATATGAAAGTTGGGTTTTGAAAATGGATCGGGCAGGAAATTAGAGGAATTATATGCCCAACAGGTGGGTGAAATTAAGAAACACAAGGGTATCTGAGATTCTTCTAGAGAAGAGGTGATGGAGGAATGAGGGAATATGCTTTTATATGGACAACATGATTTTGAATTATGAACTAAGATTGTATAGCAGGCAAATGAATTGTATGTATTGGTTTGCTTTAAGGCAATTATGTATTTATGAATTACAACATGTTCCTGATTGTCAATAAAATATATATATTTTTTTAAAAGAGTGCGAACGCGGAGGATTGTTTTCTCAACATCGTCCAAGTTAGTTTATTAGTGAGCTCGAGTTAATACCTCCTAAGCTCCCAGCGACAGCTCTCATCTTTCTTTAATAGGAAAAAAGGTATCAGTGCTGCATGGCCTAGGAGTGTCCCGCGCTCCACCCTGCAGCTCCTGCACTTGCCATTCTGTAAGGGAAAACAAGATGTGTTGCTTCAGGTCTGGTATTCAACGTGCATAGCAACCTTTACTTAAGCTGTGAAGGCCAAGCCAGAACAGTTCTGCTGATAGCGCCGCCTCACCAGGGACAGAGGTAGGGAGGCGGTAGAGTGTGTCACTGCAACCAGAGGTAGCTCAAAGTAAACGTACGCTTTAAAGGGGCATCCAGTTTTGAGAAAAAAAAGACACTAATATTTACCCACTCATGTGTCACTGATAATCACCAACAACAATAGATATCCCAGAAGGTTCCTTTGCTTGTTGATGTCTGCTTGGGTTTTGAAGATCTGTGATAACCATCACCGGATGAGCCCTTTAATAGTGCACTGCTAAAGCATATTACAACAGCATTAGAAATGAGCGTAGTAGCACTGCTGGGTGCATTAAGAGTTCTATTGATGTGAACTTTCCATTATTTTAAATTCAGTAATTGGCTGTGCAACATGGTCCTTGCTATTAATGTTTTAGTTGATATCTAAAATAAAGACATTTTTAAAAAAAAGAACATTTTGACTCTCCTGTTCATATTTTATTTTCAATATTATGTCCATGATATTCTGTCCCATTGATATTGTTAATTCCATATTCAGGTGTCAAAAGCCTGTGAAGTGGTGTCGTCTTGAGGTGCAGTGAATGTTGATGGGAGGATAGGTCAAGAATATCCTGTGCATAATCATGGCCCAGCACCAAATGTATTCCCAGTGCTTGTGTCACTTCTTCCCTCTTCAGATGAGCCACCCACTGCACTGCAGCATGTGCCGATGTCTCTCCAAATCTGGGACTAAGGCCCCCATAGAGCTTAGGACAATTTTGTAAGGCCCCATCACAAATCATGTTAAGCTGTTCATCTGTGAAGCTGGACAACATCTCTTCTTGTCTCTCAGTCATGCTGGGGGTTTAGATTGGCAAAAAAGCAACAGAATGGAGGTGGATGCTATTGTGGTGAAATCATGGTTCAGAATTACCAGAAGATGGCCAACTTGTTCCAGTTCAGGGTGGATCAGGCCTGGTGTTTTGGGCTGGACTGTTCTCGTTGGGGAGGGTCAAGCATGACCTGCATTTGGCTGGGTCCAACCTGAGATGGCATGGTGTGCAGAATAACGATGGACTGGGATGTAGTAATTACTGTATATTCGAAGGCCACAAATACTCCTTTTATAATGGATCTGAAAATGCCATGTTTTGATTTAAAGTGATATTTATTAGATATTATAAAATTCCAACAAAAAAGGTTATATATAACAAATTGGAAAACCTCAAAGTGTAAAGGCCTCTGTTGACTGTAGAAAGACATTTGCAATTCAACAGTACAGATGGTTATAAGAATGGTAATCTTAATCAAAAAGGAAATTTAAAATAATCAAAGACAGCAACTACAAACAGTAAATATTGTCCTCATAGACATATGCTTTGAGTATCCAAGCAATATTTTGGGAGATACGATTTCCTGTTGATGATCTTAAAATCTTGTTCTTACAGCAGGAAGTCGTAGGTTATTTAAAGTTCCATTTCCAATTATTAACCATGTCGTAATGAGGGCCCAAATGTTATCCCATATTCCGCAGTACACATTTTGCTAGTTTTTACCATGCCTGATTCATCACAGACCACCTGTCGGAGGAATAATAATTAAAAGCTGAAGCTTAACATTAAGCCTCTGCTTACAGAAATAGCATTAAAGATGTAGGGTCTGATTGAACAAAGCTCAAATTATTGAATAAGGAAGAAATAAAATGTTACTTGGCACAAACAGAACATCTACTTACACAAAAAAAGGAAACAACACATCAAATCGAGCAAGTGGGGCAAATAAAGATGATTACACTGCATGTGCCAAGTCATGTAGGATGCTAGGTTCAATAAATATTGCACACGTGGGGCTCATTGTATCTCAGTCTTTGAATGTAATCAATAAATAACCCCCCCACTGGTAGTATGGACCTTTGTTCATCGACAATGAGAAGTTAAAAGGAGCAATAATCTCCATTATGGGCCTGATTACGATCTTGGCAGATGGGATTCTCTATCACCAATGTGACAGATATCCCGTCCACCATATTAGGAGTTCCATAGGATATAATGGAATTGTAAGGGAGGGAGGTACAAGTTATTAATCTCTCCTCCAAAACACTCACAAATGACATGATCTCTTTACTCAGTAAGGGCTTAAGTTTCAATCCACGAGAACGAGGTGAAATTTGTAGACTCAAGGTTGATCTATTTAAATTTGTAAGGGGTCTCAAACTTAAGAAACACTTCAACTATAAATAAAAGCATAAAAAATATTCTGAGTGGTAAATTTTCTGGTGTACTAAGCATACAAGACGTGTATGACACACAACTGCTCCTATCATTAACCGACATAGAAGAATCACCACATACTATGGAAAGACTACTAGAAGAACTTAATGTGGGTACAGACTACACGATAGCGAGCGGCCTCAGAAACAAATCCAGGTGGACACCCACCCTTCCAGGTGGCAATTTCATAGACACATTTTACAGACTAGTACTTGATGACATTAACAAATACGACAGAAAGAGAGCGACCAGGAGAAACACACACAGGGATAATTTGGTCAAAGGTGAACGCCTTGCATTGAAATTTTTAAGCACGGATGAGGACATTCTAATCAGGGAGGCAGACAAAGGAGGGAATGTTGTGATCATGAACTGAGAAGACTACAACCTAGAAATCTTAACCCAGCTCAGTGATGAAGCCTGTTCCGAGATACTGTCATACAACCCCATAGGACCACTAACTAGCAAAATCAATAAACACCTAGATGAGTGGCACATGATGGGCTTGTTAGACAATGAGGAACACCTATACATGAAGGTTTTTAGACCTACCTTTCCATGTCTAAACACCTTACCCAAGGTACATAAACATTTACCATTTCCACACGGCAGACCTATTGTCTCTGGCATAGGGGGCCCTACTGAGAAACTCGCAGAGTACGTAGATTTATTCCTTGACCCCTGGTACAAAACTTACCTTCTTATATACGGGACACCAAACACATTCTTAGTATCCTGGCAGATGTACAATGGCAACCTGATATGATCTTAGCCACTCTAGATGTAGTGTCTTTGTACACTAGCATAAGTCCTGAGTTAGGTCTACGAGCTATACAACGACAGCTACACAACAGGCCAGCAACGCAATGGCAGCATACCACTATGCTCATTAACATGATGGACTTGATCTTACTGAACAATGTTTTCATTTTTGAAAAACATTGGTACAGACAAAAGAGAGGTGTATCAATGGGCTCCAAATTTTCGCCTTCTTTTGCGAATCTGTTTATGGGCAGTCTGGAGGAGGAGTGGATCTGGGGACCGAAAGGGGCACTACGGATCAATTCAATTGTTTTTTGAGGTCGATACATAGATGACTGCCTCTTACTCTGGTCTGGAACTGAAGATAAACTGGAACAGTTCTGCACCTATTTGAACACTAATAACTTTGGGGCATATTATCAAGAAACGGCGTTAAAATTATCGCCGCTTTAGCGGCAGAAAACTGCCGCTAAGCGGCGATAATGGGCTTGATAATATGCCCTTGAGAATTCCAATAGAAGCCCATGTTCTGGTGTCAACATGGGCTTCTATTGGAATTCTCAAGGGCATATTATCAAGCCCATTATCGCCGCTTTAGCGGCAGTTTTCTGCCGCTAAAGCGGCGATAATTTTAACGCCGTTCTTGATAATATGCCCCTTTGAGATTAAGTTTACGAAAGAATATAGTAGGTCCAGTATTACATTTTTGGACTTTGAGCTCTATGTTAGAGATGACAAACTACAAAGCAGACTATATCGAAAGGAGACTTCCTGCAACTCGATCCTACATGCAGGCAGTGCTCATCCAGGACACCAGGTTCAGGCTATTCCTTACGGTGGATTTATGAGGGCAAGGAGGAACTGCAGCGAAAACCTAGAATTTGACAAATGTCTTTTGGACATGAAGTCTAGATTCACCAGGAGGGGTTACCCTCCCCACACAATAAGGAGAGCAGAGTACAGAATCAGAAAGACACAAAGGGATGATACACTGAGAGACAAGGTACAGTCTCCACAGCACAACCAACCAGTAAGACTGATAACAGATTACAACGACACTAGTGAGACACTGAGAAAAAGTTTGGCTAAACATTGGGGGATTTTGAGAGCCGTTCAATCATTAGAAAAGCACATTGGGTCTCACCCTCAAATTACTTATAGAAGAGGCAGGACATTAAAAAACCGACTTAGCCCTACTATTCCACGGGTTGGTGAAAACTCTTCATGGCTCACCCCCCGGACAATTGGCTTTTACAAATGCGGCTCATGCGGTACATGCAGATGGGCCAAACACAACACCAAGGAATTTAAGGGATATGACAACAGGAAATATGAAGTTAGATCGAATATTAACTGTAACACAAAGTACGTAGTGTACATCATTGAATGTGCATGCCAGAAGCAATATGTAGGCAGTACAATCAGACATCTTAAAGATCGGATTGTGGAACATGTAAGGGCCCTACACCAACAGGATGCGCGATACCCTATGGCACTACACGCTTCCACATGTCCATCTCAAGAACAACACAAACGATTCGCATTTTATGGAATTGATGTTGTGGGACCAAGCCCACGTGGGGACAATAGAGAACTCAGACTCAGACGCATGGAAGCAAGCTGGATCATGCGCCTTCACACTGTGGAACACGGACTCAACAGTGATCATGAGATGCAATACTTCTTGGGAGACTAAATGGAAATATCTGGATCCTCCTACATATGTGATCGACGTTGACATCACAGGTCAAACTGTAAAAAGTGTTGTATCTGAATATACGACTGAACTATAATGCACATTGAGAAGCTTCTCCTTACCGAACTCCTGATATATCTGATATATCTGAAATACTATGAATGGAAGCAGGTTCTGTATAAGTGTGTCTTAATACAAATTAAGCTGTTTTTAGAATATTATTAATGTTTCTTTAAACCACCAACTCCTTGCCGCCCTCAAACGATACGTGTCATCATATGTCCGCACCTTTGATAGAGAATCTATACTGTCACACTAGAACTTGTTACTCTATGTTTGTATGTGTCTCCCGATTGTTTTATGTACTGACATGTAATTAAGAATGTGTAGTGTAAACAAGCTAGTGCCTAATGAGATAGCCTTTACCGCCACTGCACCACATGTACTATAATGTGCCCGAACCTTCAGATGGTTAAGACATACTGTTATACTCAGATAGCCTTACTTGAAGTGTCTATGTATCTACAGAGAGTTTTGTACACTGCTTTTGTGAGCCCTGTTGTTATACAAAAGAAAGGAAGGGTAAGAACAACTCTTTCCGGTCCCCCACATTATACATACTATCATGTACTCGTTTAAAATCATTTTTCATGGACCTTATACTGGTACAGTCTTATGCCCACCCACATTTTATTCTAATTGGCCATCCCTGGTCATATACAAGTCTCGAACGCCTTTTCAAACACCACATACCGAATCTTTATGTGTTTCGGCGCCACACAGCCATCACATAATCACTGTTAGAATACGTGAACAGTGATACTATTGAAACGAACATGAGCCTTTTGTCCGGCTCATATTTACATAATCTTAAATGTCGGGTGAACTATGCGTTCTAAACTAGAGAAACACGCTATGCCACATTATAATCAGGCTGGATAAAGTTATCCTCCATTTGAATAATCGATGTGCGAGGTTAACGCTCTAGTTGTCAGTGTCACTAGGAGATTTCGGTACAGATAGTCAACTTCCGGGTCATGTCCGGGTCCGTATCCAGGACCAGGAACATGCCCGAAGCCGACTCAAACTGCCAGCGTACTCGCTTACGGTAAGAGACCCTACTGCTAGCAACTCTATTAATCACAATGATTAACGCAGGTCCATGTCATTTAAAAGATCCTTGCCCTTGCCCTTGAGCTTTGCACATTGCAATCTAATGTGGCCTGTCATTCTTACAGGCAGGGAATCCCATCATGAGAAAAGGAATAAGCTTCCCTCACGATACGGCACGGGCAAGCCACAATCCAACCAGGATTTAGGTACGGACCCCACGAATATAATTTCCGGCCAGAAGCGAACGTTCTTTGAATTGCCTTTCACTTGTAAGAGGGGTATTAAAATTGACCTTATTACTCAAGAGGTTGGATGTTGAAATATCAGTAATATATCTTGTGGAAAACTCAGAAGACGCTCAAATATTGGCCAGCCAGGCCGGAATTATAACCGGCGGAGTGGTGAGGGCATTTACCAATACATTTCACTTACAGCACTATAGATTCTTTTGTTTTTTTTAATTCCCATTTTTCCCGACCTTGGCACTGCCTTTCTTTTAGATTACTGGAAAGAACACACACACGAAGGACAGGTAGCAAAATTTTGAATATCAATGAAATGGTTCTAGGTTCATGTACTATGTATAGAATGAATATTTCCCTATTTACTTTTGAAGGTTTATGAATGCAGCAATTGCTAGTTATAATGTCAAGTCACTACACAACACAGGCACATAACAGATCACTAGGATACATTCTGATCGCACTAACTCACTCTCACTTATCTAATGAAGCGAGTAAAGAGTCACAATTGTTTTTCATGACATGTTTAGGGTTTCCACGTTAAGGTGAAAATGTTTTCTCACTTATTTTAAAACAAAACTGGAGAGGCTTGTGCACCTCCGACCTAACTTCACAAAATGTGATACAATGTAGTTATACATGATTTATTGTATCATTCCCAGCCCTGAAGAAGTCGAGGGATATTTCCCGTTGACGAAACACGTGTTGGCTGGATGCTCTTGGTGGTTTTTTTTAATAAACATAGAACAACAAGAAACCTACTCATTGATCTTTATTGACACTCGTACTTGAAACACTTGAGGAACTCTCATTGACTAATCATAAGCGTGTGCATAGGATCTTTTGCTTACAGGGATATCCGTCACGTTTGTGATGGAGTAACCCTGCCCGCCAAGATCATAATAAGGCCCCAAGTCTCTATAATAAATTATATTATTAAAGACTTAAGTTTGCTAAATAAAGAGAGTTTGTGTGAGTTAAAGGCTTTTTTTTCAATTCTTAAGGTTTCATGATTTATTCAATATGTATTAATCTATTAGCCATCATCATTACAAATAATCCAATAAT
Organism: Calotriton arnoldi; assembly: GCA_963921515.1. Taxonomy (NCBI): domain Eukaryota; kingdom Metazoa; phylum Chordata; class Amphibia; order Caudata; family Salamandridae; genus Calotriton; species Calotriton arnoldi. Next base: position 1,569,592 of record CAWUFW010003527.1, read on the forward strand.
CAATATTTCAAAATAGTGTAAGATACAATATTAGTAAATATTACAGTCAAAATGCAGATAATACAACAAGCATGTTCCATAAAGGAATTTCCGTAAATTAAGGATTAGAAGAGATTAAGGTGTCAGTTCAGAAACCCAATAAAAAATTCTGATGAGAGAATAAATGTGTAAGTATAAAGCCTTTGCACTTCAAGCAAAAAAGAAATTGTTAAACTGGAAAATATTCTCAGCTATGAATCAGCAGACATCTCTTAAAAAGGCAATTGCTTCAAAGCTAATCTCTCATTAGTAGAGATATGTAATCCCAAGAAACCAGATGCGCTAATCTTCCCAATGCGCTCTAGCCAATTAGACAAAAGCCAGCCTACTCTAGGAACACACACTAATATAAACACAGTGAATTGTAAATCAAACCAAATATCACATTCTCTGTTCACAGCATCCAATAGGATTTTAGTAAACTTCTGGGAGTAGATAAACTGCCCAGTTTCTCACATCTTCACTATAGGCCACAGCTACAAGTTCTTGAAAAGATACTACTTCCACATTTTACGTTTCAGACAGTTCTTCCCATGAATCAACCTCCTCTCTCCTCGTGAGAACCTCACTATCAGTTGTCTAATTCATAACAAATGCCTATTCACTAACAGAAGGGTTCTGGAAAGTTACAGCACCTGCAGTGGAAAGACAAAAACATCTAGTGCAAAACAACAATTCAACGTGGAAAACAGGCCTTCCTATGCTCGCATATATATCTCTGTTAATATGGCATCAGTAGTTAGACTAGCTTAAATCAATTAATTATTATGCTATACTTGTATGCTTACTGTGAATAAGTGTGACTACCCACTACAAATTTGCACTTATTATAGGTATATTATTTTGCATAGAATTTTGCACTTTTCAGTTAAATGCATTTTGTTTACAAAACCAGGAAAATCACTCTAAAAACCTCCCCCTCTGATGGCTAGAATAGCCATCACAAGTTTTTCACAAATGAATTTCTGAGGTGCACTTTCCCTTTTGCTAAGTTATCTATCTCACTTTTTGAAGTTTCTGCTTCCTTCACCTTTTGTATGCCTTACTCTTTCATTTCTATTTCCTTTCTCCTTTCCCTTTCCCTTTATTTATTATTCTTTCTTGTTAGGTAATAGCTAAATCTTTTATATAGAGCATATCAGCATATTAAGCAAATGCCAACAATCAATATAGGTTTTAATATAACCCCTAAAAGTCGACTCCCAATAATTCCGAGCCATTTACTCATAGCCTAAAGTTTCTTACACACTAGTTGTCTCTAAAGTGTCTAATTCAGGTTTTAGGTAAGAAATGTTCTTTGCAAATTCTTCTATCTTTCTACTTTCATCAGGCATGTCTAAACAACAATATTGAGCTTTCAGCAGCTTACAGACTCTGCCTTTTCTGCCAGTAATATGTCTAAAGCTAATCAATCTTGTAAAACCATTGATCTAATAGCTACTAAGTCTGTGCTAACTACTAACAAAGCACCAGATGTACTAGTAGCCAGTTTATCGGCTACTGAAGAAAGCTTTCTGATTTTCTCAGCATTTAGTATTACTCCTACTGGATACTCCTACCCCAAAATATCTCCCACTAATTGTGTCCCCTTCAATGGTACTGCGTGTATGTCTGTGAGAAGGAGTCATTGTTCATGCATCTATGCTATTTACTTGATACATTTTAGGGACTAATAAAGCCAAATAACAAACACGTTCCCAATCAGCACGTAAATGGAAATAGGCATCTTGCCCACAAACAAAAGAGACTCCAGGAGAACTGGTTTCTCCTTTTATAAACACAACATTTCTCTTTCTGTCACCTGTCCAGTTTTAATTTTGGGTATATCATTTTCTTTTTATATTTGTCTTCCTCCTTCTTCCAAACATTCTTCAAGACATCTTTTTTATTAGCCCTATGAAGTATATGAGCTCTACTCTCTTCTAATGGTAGAATCAAGTTATTTTCTAATGGTCTCATTTGACATGTCGCATTTCTTTTGCATACTTTAACAGTGTCTATCTTTATACGGGACCTAAAGAAATACCATGCAACTTCCATATCCTTAACTTGTGGATGAGGGTTCATTCTTTTCGGAAGGGGAACTTTAGAAAGAATCATATTGTAATTAGAAAAATAATATTCAAAACTTTCTTGTCGATAAAACAAACTAAGTAATATACTACATGTAACTGCATATGAAAGCAGAATATGATGGTATGTTGCATCTTCAGGAACTGAAGAAGATAAGGGTGTACAAACATAGCAATCTTTAACGTCAAAAGCCTGAACTACTCTAGATCTAAAATCTCCATTTGAATACTCTATGAATGAAGCCTTTAGCTTTCTCTCATCTAATGCATGTGTAGTTAGGTGCAGGCATTGATCGAAAAGTTTTAATCTCTGGGCTGAAACTCATACCAACTAAAATATCTACCAGTACTAACATAGCAGCTATTTATGTGACAGCAATTGCTATCCTACACTTACCTTTGGTAGGAAGCACGTTTGTCTGTAGTCAGACCTTTAGTAGAATATAGTAGCAGGCAGATTCAATATTCTGCATTGACTTCCACTTGTACAAAACAAGCAAAACGTATCTACAATAGTCTTCGTGAGGAATCCCTAGCCTTACCCCGTTTTCTTCTAAGTGTGATATCCCTACTCTTTTACTGCAATCTTGGTCTTAGGGAATTCATCTTAATTCATTTTATTTGTCTTAGAAAGTAGTTGACACTTTCATTGATCACAGTCTTTATAGTTTGCCTTAAACACATTATTTGTGAAATTTGATTTTCTGAACTAAATCAACTTGATATCAACTATTAGATTCTTATTTTACTTGCATTGTCTGTCTCAAGGAATTAAATCTGATGTAGTCTCAATATAGCGTGTCACAGAGGTTCAGGTGTTTCATTTTTCACTCCATTGAAATCTTGTTACATTGCATTAAGCACAGTCTCTGTGTAGTAAGTCCATTTGGGTGCTGAATACCAATGGCAAGGCACTTTCGCTCTTTTGGGTCTCCATTGTGTCTTTTGATCTTCTTGTGTCACTAATACCACTGGATTCTGCTTCTTTGATAATGGTTTGTGGTATGCATTCAACTGAAACACTAGATCTCAATTGCCTCCTACTACTTGGCCATTCTGATCTCATTAGTGGTCTTTCTCTTCTCACACTTGTTCCTTCACCAGGATCATTCATTTGCTCAGTTGGCTATTCAACGGCTTCTATATTTTTGGTTCTCAGATCTCCATCATCAAAGGATAGTTCCACACCACTTTGTGAAATGTCAGGAACTTGAGTAAATGAGGAATTCTGTTGAACATCACCCCTTTAATGCTTCAGGGCTTATAGACACAGGAGGTCTCGCGCTTGGTTCAAATTTCACCACTTCATCAAACGGACATCTCACTCTCTGAGTGTGTGAGTCATGCACCCAATTAGGTATTCAGATGCATTTCACAGCAGTATTGGTGAATAGAATCAACTGGTAGGCCCCTTCCACCTTGGCTCTTAGTAGGATTTTCAAACATGTTTTTTGACGAGGACCCAGTCATCAGGGTTAAGGTTGTGCCACTACTCCTGGGTTGAAGTGGCAGGAACAGCTCCAACCTGGTGGGAGACAGAAAGTACCACATCAGCTAACCCTTTGAAGTAGTTGAGTATCATGTCATCTGTGATATTCACAAGCACATTCGTAGGCAAAGCAGCCAGGCACAAAGCGCGTCCCAGGAATATCTCATGAGGCGATAATCCTGTCCTGTCAGGGGTGCTTAGGAGACTCGTAAGTACTAATGGCAAAGCATCTGGCCATTTGTTTTTTAAGTACAAATGCTTAGTTTTTTAAAAACTTGATTTTGATTTTAATTTAACAATGCAGAGTATAATGATATGTAATTCACAGGCATAGCAGATACTGAGTAGTCATATATAGTGTAGCTGAATGAAAAACAATGATATCTTGTCAGAGTTACACAAATTTAAGATAGCAAATTGACAATACAGACAGTTCAGACTTTTTCCAAAACTTCCCACCCATGGAGCGCCTCTCCCTCTCTTGTAGACTTGAAACATTTCCCCTCCTTCAGTGCAGAGGAGCATTCGACTCAGTCATACACATCCAGCTCCACTAAGGGCCACCGATCCCAAAGGAGAAGGCACACATTGAGGAGATCTAAAATTCATCTGCACACATTAAGAATCCACCTATTAGCCGTCAGGGCTTCCTCGTATAATTTGTTTGCTGTCTCCTCACTAGATCGAGTCAAGAATGCCTGATAAGGTCCCAATGTGTCTGCTGGGCAACTACGGACTGGCATCAAATCACGGTAGTTATCTGATTGTGCATTACAGTGTGCCATTTCCACATACCAGTCCTTGAGTGTTGGAAGTGGCCTCCTAACCCAACACAGTGCTATCCTACGCCTTGCCAATAAAATTCCGATGGCCATGAGCTGCCTGATTGGTTTTGGGATATCACTATCATATCCTAGCAGTGCCAACAAGGGAGTTAGCTCAATCTGTTCACTAGTAATCTTCCTAAGCTCTGCCAAAACTGACTCCCAAAACTGCTGCAACCTCGGGCAAAACCATGCTATCTAAGAGAAATCCACCTCCTCAACACTTCACCAGAAGCAGCGAGAGTTATCCCGTAGACCATAGCGGAAGAGTCGAGCCAGAGTATAGTACACCCTGGTAAGATATTTGAAGTGCAATAACCAGGTTCTGCTATTTAGAGACACAGACTTCACGACAGAGCAACAGCAGGTCCACTGCTTATCACTGATGACTATACCAAGATACCTCTGCCAGTCTAATCTGACATTCGTAATTCCCGGATGTCGCGCCTCCTGCGTGAACGCGTAAAGCTTTGCAATACATTTTTTTTGGTGTAGCCGTACGCAAAAGGTGTGTCAGCGCTGGCAGCTCAGGGGGTTCCAGTAGATTCTTACCCAGAAGTTCGCACATCATATGGCGCACTCTGTAATAATGAAATTGGGCCAATATGATGGGCCTATCGCATTGCGCGCTAATTTGTTCCCAACTGCACATAGACTCATCCTGAAAAAAATCTCCTATTTTCTTCAGGCCCAGCTCATGTGATGCACCCTCCGCCCCCTGCTCCTGTCCTAGAGGGAACCACATGCACCGGTCTATTGGCACATGCGGTAAGTAAAGCAGTGATCCGGCCTCCTGCTCAGTGAGTGGCAGCCAGCAGCACGCCATTGTGTTTAAGGCGTCATAGTCATTATAATGTGGCACCGGCTTCATAAACAGTGCTCAGGCAGTGTTAGGGGAGAGGCAGCATCATGCTAGTGCCACAAATGCGGCAGGTCCATCGGACTATGTAGCCAAGAGTGGGCGTACATACAGTGAGCTGCCCTATAGTATGCCTCCAGATCAGGAGCATTTAACCCTCCCATGTCAGAAGGTAGAGTCAACGGGTCCCAACGGACCCACAGCTGCTTTCCTGACCAGGCCAGGTGAACCAGAAGATCCCTCAGGGACTTGAACAACACACAAGACAATTGAACAGGAATATTCACAAATACAAATAGAAAATGGGGCAACACCACCATTTTCATTATGGGTATGTGCCCACTAAGCGATAGAGGCAACCTTATCCAATGGTCGATCGCCTCTGTGAGTTTCTGCACCACTTTACCCTAGTTTTCTAACAACACAACTGACGGTTCCATGTGGACCTGTATCCCTAAATATCTCACAGAGTCTGTTGTCCACTGTAGAGGGTATTCTTGTTGTGTTGGTGTTGTAGCTGCGGTAAATGGGAATACTAGTGACTCCGTTAATGTGCAACCCTGAATGTCCAACAAACAGGATAACCTCCTAGAGCACGGGAGTTAGATTTTGCCCAGGGTGACATACATAGAGAAGATAATCATCTTGCATATACAGAGTTGATCAAATTATAATGTGGGAACTGAAGCCCCCTGTGCATGTGATATTCTCGGAGGGCACAGTCCAATGGTTCAGACATCAGAGCATTTAACAATGGTGACAAGGTGCAACCTTGTCTAGTGCCCCTCCCTATGTTGATTTGACTTGTAACTGTACCATTAATCCGGATGCATGCAGAGCACAAGGACCAGCTGCAAAAAAACATCTTTGACTCCCATGCAGCGAAACAGTGCCAGCATGAACCCCCTTCTCCACTGAGTCGAACGCTTTCTCAGAGTCAAGAAACACCAATGTAGCGCCCATGTCCGGGCTGATAAGGGAGATCACTCCAAATAGTGTTCTAAGGTTGTGCGTTAGGGATCTGCCAGGGATGAAACCAGACTGTTCAGAGTCTATCACACCCAGGAGTAATGGCACCAGTCGAGTTGCTAAAATTTTGGCAAAGAATTTTGTGTCTATGTTTAGTAGGGACTGCAGTCTACAAGACAAACAACAATCTGGCAGTTTACCCGGTTTTAATAGGATGAAACCAGACTGTTCCAAGCCTATCACACTCAGGCGTAATGGCGCCAGTCGATTTGCTAACATTTTCTCACATAATTTTGTGTCTATGTTTAGTAGGGACAGCGGTTTATAAGACATACAACAATCTGGCGGTTTACCCGGTTTTAATAGGGTGACCAGTAGGGCCTCCTGCATCATAGGGAGCATGCAACCATCTTTCACCATCTCTTCATATAAGGTGACCAAATGGGGGACAAGTTTGTCCTGATAGGTTTTATAAAAAGCCGCTGTCAATCCGTTTGTCCCCGGCACTTTTCTGCTAGGCATATCCTTCAGCACCACCACTATCTCCATGGGATGCAGAGGAGCCATAAGGTCTTTCCTAATCACTGTCATTAACCACTTCATGGTGATATGTGTAAGATAGTCCGACGTGGCGCCGTCGTTATATGTGAGGCGTGACATGTAAAGCTTTGCATAATTAAAGCAGAATCTCTCTGAAGCCTGTTCTGCTGTGCTCAGTGTTGACCCCTGTTAATCCCACAATGCCATGATTGTGCCATCTTCACACCTAGGTCAGAGTAGCGCTGTGAGCATTGCGCCAGGATGCTTGTCTTCACCATATACTCTAGCAGTCGCTTATTTTCCCAGGTGATTAACTTCACTTTGCCCCACTTTGTGAAACTCTTCTAATTTTGTGCTTATGTCACCAAGCAGCCTCTGGTCCGCTGAGTCCCTGTGCTCCTACTCTAAGCCAGCGATCTCTGCCTCTAACTGCGTCAGCAAACCTTGCAACTACCGGAGCACCCCTGCATGTTTTGATATAGTGACACATGTATATAAACGTTGAAGGCTTCCGTGACCGTTGTGAATTTCCCAAAGGAGTCAATATTGTTGCGGATGTTTTCTTCTATAGCTTGCACCAATTCTCCCCTAAGCGCTGTGTCCAGGAGTGAGTATGGGGGAAGCACTTGCAAATGCAGGACGTCTGGGGCTGTGAAGTTCCAGCTCCATCAGCACCAGTGAGTGGTCCAAATAAGTACGCGGCAAGTGTCTGCAGCGCTGAATGTTCAGTACCAAAGTATGAGACATTAACCTCAAATCTATTTGTGTGTGTATATCATGTACCGAGGAATAGTGTGTGTACCCCGTCCATGTGAGAAACAGATGACACCTGACATCCAGCAAAATACACTGTTCCACAATCTTATCGCGGGCACTGACCATGGCTGAAGGCCACCGAGGCGGACCTCAAGAGCGGTCCTGCTCCAGGCAAAATACACAATTAAAGTGTCCACCCCAGATCTGAAGCAAATACCCCTATTGAACCAGCCGGGCATGCAGCACATAATGAAATTGTGGGTCATCATAATTAGGGCCATATACTCCTACCAAAAGTGCAGCCAATTCACCTTTATCATAACATATCTGCCACCCAGATCCACGCACACCTCCTGATCCTTGACCCTGACCCTCTCTGAGCCCAGCTCAGCATGCCCCGGGCATGTGTAGTAAAGCTGGCCGCACAACAGGCCCCCCCACATGCAACGCTGTATGAGGACTCTGCTCCCAGACGCTAGATGTGTTTCCTGTTATATAGCTCCATTGATATTATGTTGTTATAAGCATGCCACCACTTTACATATCTTCCTGCAGTCATTCAGACCTCTAATATTCCAAGTGAGAAACTTCAACAGCGAAGGGAACCTAGCTCCCTCAGTGTCTCCACTTGCGTCATCCACTATCAGCATTCACCACCACACACCAGATCAAGTAATCTGATGAGGTGCTCCAAACCTGCAACTAATGCCTGGACAGATTAAACGGTTGTTGAAAACAAAACCCACCCCCACCCACACTGTGAACCCCAGCAACAAACACAACAAAATGTATCCCCTCCCGATCCCACCCAACACCTATTCAATGGAACCCAGTACAAAACTAGGTGGTACACACATGGGGACATATGTTACCTGGCCGGTCTCACCCGTTACTTAAAGTCGCAGGGGATTGTATAACAAACATACAGTATGCTTCAATGGGTATACAACAGCAATACATACTTGAGTACCCCAGTCATCTTCGTTGCCCTCCACAGAAAACTACAATTGAATAGCAGAGCCTTGCAGGGCACCCACCATCAGCGTCGTCCGATCATACCCGCCATCAGGGTTTAGCCACTATTCCTTTGATCAAGTTCCCCACATAAGGGATGTATGGTTGGTCCAGAGGGGGCATCATCTTCGATATTGTGACCTACTTCATTGTTCGAAGATTGAGGTCTGGTTTATCCACTCCACTGCTGAGCCCCTACAGTGTGTCAAAACCGAAAGGTATAGGGACTCAGAAATAGAAAAGAAAACCACAGCAACCAGTCCAGGGGGCATTAGTCTTGTTACTCCAGGCCCTGGGATGACCCAGCAATTTTGTTTTCTGATTTGGGGAAACGTCGCCGTTTCCCCATCGGTTCACACTTCTTGATGAACAGCTGCAGTTGCTTAGGCTCTCCAAAGATTGTGGCCTTCCCATTTGTCATTACCCACAAACCTCGCGGGATATAGCATGCTGTACTCCATGTGTAGTTCCTGGAGATTTAGTTTAGTGGGATAAACTGCCTCTGAGCCTCCTGTACCTGGTGTGTGAAGTCCAGGTAGAGCGACAGGTCCGATCCTTTATGACAAAGCACCATAGGTTTTTGCACAGTGCGGAGTGCCGCATCACAGTCCCTGTAATTCAGGAGTCTTGCAATGATTGGACGAGGCTTTGCCCTGGGGACGGGTGATGGTATGAGGGAGCCGTGTGCTCGCTTGACCACAAAGATATCTGAAAAGGTTTTGCATTCCACTTACTTTTCCATATATGCCAGTGTTCATGGATTCAGCTAGTCCCACTATTCTGGGGTTATTTCAGTGCGATCTGGCCTCAAGGTCCTCTGCTGTTGCCTGCATCATGTAAAGTACTTTGTTCATCTGATTCTGGATTGCTGAGGTGGTGACCTGTTCCTCTTCCACTTCCGACACACGTTCACACATTCAGCATGCTTGCCCAGTCGTTCCAACATGTGGTCCATTTGAAAAGTCAGTGTGCCTATTTTGACATCAATTTTGGTGAGAATGTGCTGCATGGAGGCGAGGATCCACCTTAATTCACTGCCCAGTTTAGGGTTGGCATCTTCTCACTCGGGCTCGATGCAGTCCTACTCTCATCGCGAGCCCTGGTAGTATTCCGCTGATCGAAAGTCAGTTTAGGTTGTGACTTAACCGTTTTACCCATGCTGAGGAGGTATTCCACAAGGTCCCCGGTGGGTTTCTGCAAGTCTCTACAGCCCAGTATTCTACAGTTCAGTAGGCGGGACTCACACTGGCACTGCAGACCGCATGGCAAAGTTTTGCAACCCACATCCCTCTGAAGGCAGCACGTGCTAGTGGGCGAGTGATGAGTCAAGGTTCGCATCAAGTGGGGAACTGCTGCTGGGAGCATGCCATCTCACTTTGATTATCTGAGGGCAAAGCAGTCTCCAGGCTCTCTCTCTCTCACGACACCACACTCCACAAAAAACATTGTGAAGATACCAAGCCATTAGCGCCACCTGCAGCACTCCAATCTGCTCCAGCTGGGTCTCATATGCCAGTTCGGTTAAGCTAAAAGCAGAACAGCCCTGCATTCTAAGCCGGTTAAACCCTTTTCCAGGGCAGTTTGGTTTCACTGATGTGACATGGGAGTGGGGTATTTCACAGACTGCAACTGGTCCCCAGGGGGTACAGGCAAGTATACCTGTAGCCACAGTCAGGAGTCTAAGACTCCCTCCAGTAGCGCTCCGTCAGAGTCAGACACCTCCTGCAGCACTGTCCTCAGTCACTCTTCTTCTGCACAGCAAATCCTCACCCACAGGGTACACAAAGCCCCTGCCAGCACTCAGAGGCAGCTGTTGGTGATGCAGGGTTCTTCCGTTGTCCCCATTGGGCCTTCTGATGGATGCTGCCGGGCCCACTATGGACCAGATCACCAATGTTTGACTTGAAAGCTCTAGGCCATGCGCAATAGTTTCCTCTACTTGCGCCCTTCTGCTCCCCAAGTAACGGGGACCCTTACTCCCCCCATGGGGCCTCCCCCTGCCAAGACCATTGCATCTGGCCATTTTAAAGAGGTAGATGCAAAGAATTTCACCAAACGTAATTTCAACATCCCATTCAATTGCTCAATAATTCCTGAGGCTTCTGGGTGATACTACAATTCTGCCTCTGTTCAACATGACGGGCTGCATACAACATCCCTGGGTCTGACTCCAGAGAATCCGAAAATCCAAACCTCGGTATGAGTTTGCATGACAGCAGTTTGGCTGCAGTGAGACTGTCATTTCTCCGCGTTGGGTAGGCTTCCATGCATCGGGAGAAAATACACACAATAACCAGCATATATCTCACCCCATTAAAAACAGGTATTGATAAAATCCAACTGCATCATATTAAAGGGTCCTTCTGATCTTTCTATCAGAAATCAGAGTTTTTCTCCCTACATTCATATGCTGACATGTCACACATCTATGGCATACTTCTTCAGCTAGAACTCTGAAATTTGGATTAATCCCATTATACCTAAGCAGTCTAACCATTGCATCCCTTCTGATGTGTGCAGGGCCATGAAAATGTCATGTCATGGGGAATAACATGCTATCTGGTAACACAGGTAGCTGCATCCATCAGCTGCAACCCAAATGTCATTAGCATTTTTAACACACCTTGCTCTGACCCATCCTTGCTATTCTGCCTCTGAAACATCTTCCTGCAATCACTTGAATTCTTCCTATGTGTTGGCTACAGACAACAGCATTGAAAAGGTGATGTACAGATCAAATAATGTGTATATTCTCATTTAAATGTGCATGCCACAATCGTAGAATACTGAGCAACTTTGTTGGCATATCTGTTTCCAACTGTTAGATAATCATTTCCAATTCTGTGGGCTGCACATTTAACTACTGCAATTTCTTGTGGCAATTGTAAAGCTTCCAACAATTTCATCGCATATTTCCCTTCCTGGATGGGAGACCCGAATGAAGTCATGAATCCTCTCTTTGATCACAACTGCTCAAAGTCATGGACCACACCAAAGCCATACTGACTATATGTAAATATAGTCCCACACAATTGAGCTGAAAGACAGCAGGCTCAAATAAAGGTGATTCATTCTGCCACCTGAGCAGACATAACACTTCGAAGCCAAGAGACTTGCAATACTTCTTGAATTGTACAAACAGCATAAGCTGCTCTCAAAGTCCCCTCATTGTCTCCTAAACATGAGCTATCTACAAAGTTTACATAGTCGGGTTCATCAAGCGGTTCATCCTTAATGCTTGCTGCATAAATCCGTAACATCAAGGCAGTCATCTTCAATCTCATCTCCATCAGTTTTGTTTTAAGGCAATGGTAACAATGTAGCTGGATTGAGAGTTTGATATCGCTTCAGTATAATATTATCAGCAGCAAGAATCAATTGTTAATATGTTGTAGGTCTGCTGTTTGTCAAATATTGAGTCTTAGTATTCGTAAGCAACACCTTAACAGAATGTGGGACCATCACTGTAAGAGGAAGTCCCATAACTATGCTCTCGCTTCTCTCACTACTGACACCAACCACCACAACCTCTTTAAGGCAGCCAGGCACAGGGTCAAGAGTAGTTGAAAAGTAAGCCACAGGTATACGAGAGTCTTCATATAACTGAGTAAGCACTAAGAGAGCACAGCCCTCCCTCTCACTGTTAAACAATGTGAACATTTTACTGTAATCAGGCATTCCCTGTACTGGGGCATGTCCGAGACCTTCTCTCAGCTCTAGGAATGCTTTTTGGCAATCATTGTCCAATTGAAGCGGATGAGGCACATCTTTGTGCGTTAGCCTCAATAGAGGCTTGGCCACTAGGAAAAAATTTGGTACCCACTGTCTACAGTAGCCCACCATTCCCAATAACATCCTGACCTCTCTGTATTCTGGGAGGACTCATTTTTTAGAATTACTATGATTCTCTCTTGTGACACCTTTCTTACTCCCCTTTTAATAAGATGTACTAAATACAGGACCTCTTATTGGCAGTGTTGCAACTTGTTGAGGGACCCTTTATGTCCATTTTCGGCCAAATGATTCAATAAAGCAATTGTGTCCTGTTTCCAAACTTCTTATGTACTTGATGCCACCAGTAGGTCATCAATGTACTGAACGAAAACTGAATTACAGGACATTTGTAAATTCTCAAGATTCTTCTTCAATATCTGATGAAAGATTGAAGGGCTCTCGGTATACCCCTGTGGAACTCGGCACCATGCCAAAACTGTATCTCTAAATATGAAAGAGAATGGGAACTGGCTGTCCTTGTGCAGTGTAATAGAGAAAAAAGACTGGCAGAGATCAACAATGGTAAACCACTCTGCATCACAGGGATTCTGAAATAATATTGTTGCTGGATTCAATACCACTGGACAATATGGGACAACTATATTATTGATTTTTCAAAGATCCTGTACAATTCTATACCTGACATTGGGCTTTTGTAAACCCATTTTGGCGAATTACAAAGACTTCCAATAATTACTCTCAAAATCCCTTGTTTTGACACTTTTTCAATCACTGAAGTAATTACAGCCACTTTTACAGGTGTGAGATCATATAGTGGCGTTCTTGGGAACAAGGCATGCTGTTTTATGGTGATTCATACTACACCTTTAATCAATCTAATATTTTCCCCTGAAAACTCCCATACTTCTGTTTTTATGATATCTCTTAGATTCAGAGGTAAATCTTCCCCTGGTCTTAAAGGGTACAATCTAACAGCTGTTCCCTTTTGCCATTTTAAATTCCACATCTTCATCATGTATTTGGGACTCAACACCATCATGTGTATAATACATTGAGCAATTTAGCTTGAACAAAAGGTCTCTATCTAACAGATTTACAGGACTTGAATCACACACAACAAATTGGTGATGTTCCACAAATGGATCTATTTTTACAGGTACCTTCTTTGAAACTGGGTTAGTTATTTCCTAGTTTGTGACTCCTACAACTTAGATCTTCTTTCCTGAGAGAGATAGGTCTGGGACGTCTGCTGTTCTGATAGTGGAATGGATAGCACCTGTGTCAATGTGAAATTACACTACTTGATGGCTGTTTACCTTTCCTTTTACAGAGGGTCTACTCTGGTCTACCTCTAAGACAGTGCCAAGTACACCAACTTCCTCCCCTCTCGGTCACACTCAATGTGAATTGTCAGAGTCAAAATTCTTGTTCTCAAACATAAGAAACTGTTGAAAGAGGATCTGATTTTGGAAAGGATTTGAAGTTACCCTTGGTGCCTGATTCATATTAAATCTGGGGGTTCCCATCATCTGCGGGGCTATTGGAGCTTGAGAGACCTGCATCATAGGGACTTGAGTTTGATTTGCTGCCTGCATTCGCTGAACTGGGGCTTGAACTGGAACATTTTGAATCTGCATTTGATTCACTTTTTGCCTTTGTATATCACCACTTACTCGATTTGGATTCTGCCAATATTCCCTCTTCCAATGCCCAAGCCTGTTACAATAACGACAAGGAGTTGACATCTTTAGTGTTACAATATCTACCCCTGAATTCTGATCAGTCAGAATACCTTGACCTCTTCCCTGTGATACACCAAACTCACACTCTGCCATTTGACCTCTGCTCTGAAACCCAACACCTTGCATTCCACCAACATTTCCTGCATAAGGCTGATTTTGGAAACCTTTCTGAGTCAACTTTGTTTGAGCCAGCATAAATATTTCTTTAAGCCTCTTCTGTGTCTTTTCTTTTCCGCTGCAGTACTTTGCATATCTCCAGATGTCAACCAAAGGTTTTGTCTGCCAACAAATCACATTCTGCTGCATTTGTAAACAAAGAATGAATTGTGACACAAAATGCCCCATATCCCCCTTTTCAGAAGACTTTGCGCTCACTTGCAAGGCTTCCGGCCGCGACAGAACCAATCTAGCATTCTTAGAGTTGATCGCGATCACAAACGGAGTGGTCGAGCAGCTTTTCTGCTTGAGAATGCAGCTGAGAGGCATTTGCTGTTGATTTTCTTCTCAAACTGGCCATGGAGTTGGTTTGTTTGTGTGAGAAGCCATTTTGTTTTTTGACTTTTTTTTTCCAAACCAGAAGGAAGTGCCCCAGCAGGCTCCTCCCAGTGCTTTGTCCCTCTCTTGGCCATTTTCATTAGTATTTGGAGCTGGAAGGATCATTCTCCTTGTCTGTTCATATATACCACTGGAAGTTAGGACTTTGTATTTGAGATATCACAAGTAAATTGAAAAACTGGTGTATAGGGGTGTTGTTTGTTTGACTGGGGGCATGTAACTGGATTTATTTGTACTTTTATTTTATTTTTAAAATATATTTGTTGGGAATTAGCTCCTACCTCTGTTACTTGTCCCGTTTTTGCTTCCTATCCCGTTTGTGTTGCCAGGCGCGCTTGATTGGGCGTGCACTTGGGAATGGGCGGGGTATTTTGGGTACTTAACGCTCTCCATAGCACTGAGTCAGCGCTTGGTTTCTTTCCCGGTCCTGCGACCCGGAAGGTCTGTGCTGTGTTGGTGCTCCGGAACCTCTGCTTTTGCCTGACTTCCTGTTTCAAGGACTTCCGGTTTCCTGATGGATTCCTCGGATTGCTGAACGCCGGCGTTTGTCGGTTGTTGGTCAACTTCTGGATTGCAAGCTGGACATTCGATTGTGGCGGACATCTGTTTACCTGCCTTTGCGGATTGGGGAATGAGTACAGGTAGTGTTGCCTGCTGTTCTTTCCCCCAGTGACTTATTTTTGCCTTTTTTCCCCTGCTTTATGGGCTCATATATAGCGGAGTTGAAAAACGCGGCTGCGTTTTTTCTACGCTTGTCCCACTGATTATTGCTCCTTTCTAGATAGTAGTCTACTGGAGACTCTTATGATTTAATGAATTCCCCCTTACTTAGTAGTTATTAGTAGTATGGGTGCACCCTATAAGAGAATGGAAACAAACCATATTCTCTTTTCTTAGGAAAGGTTTTTTTTTGTGCTTTGGCTTTTTTCCCCTGTCCTTGTTTTCATCTTGAACCCAGGAGGTGGTTTTTTGGGACTTTGTTTGGTATTCCTATGGACAGTACAAATTTGAAGTAATCCTGGATCAGTGTACATTGTGGCCTACGCCTTCCTGTTGGATGACATTGGATTGGGATAATACTTACGAATCCCTTTCTAGTTATTTCTAGCCATTGAAGTCTGTGCAGAGGGTAAGAGTGTTGTCCTGTTTTCCAAGTGCTACGCTCAATTGTGTGCATGTGAGTGTGATTGTTGCGGTGTTAACCTGTCTTGTGTTGGTTTTTTATAGGTTGCCCTGAGTTCCCGCTAGAACACAGACAACAGAGATATCTCGCCACTAGAGCTGATCCAAAACCTGGTCCCCTGGTTTTGTTTTTTCCCCCACCTTCTTCCATGGTTCTTGTTCGCCGACGCCGGTATATAAGATAGGCGTTGGCGACCGGAGCTGAGGAGGAGGAGTGGGATTATTCTTCACTCCCGCAGTATTGGGTGTTTCTACAGTGGTGGCAGGACAATATTATGGTGGGTGGTGTGCAGTTTTAGTAGGGGCCTAGTTTTTGTGCATTACATTTATCTTCTTTTGTAAAGGAAAAATGTTGCACAGTTCAGTACATTTTCTTCTCCATGTTTTTAATAAGTTTGCAATATTGATTGATTTAAATCACTATGTGGCCTAGTCTGCCAATGGGCCTTCCAGCCAGTAGGCCCTGTACTATTCAGAGGTGCATGAAACAAGTATTTCTGTGGTGTCTGTAGAATTGAAACATCATTTAGGCCATGGATGGCATTGGATTAAAATACAAAAAGTGTTTTTTGTGGTTGTTCACGTTTTTGTCCCCTGCAAACAGAGTTTAGGTGAGGTAATGCCTTTGGAGGATGTGTGTTGTTATGAACATTATTAGCCCTGTTAATTTTCGTTTTTGGCATTGCTGAATTAATGCTGTATTCTCTGTGTTACCATGCCTCTTTTGTCTGGCTGCTGTGTGTGTGTATGTGTGTTTGGCATAGGCCAGCATTTGCCTTTGTTGTTCAAGAATCATTATGCCATGTGGCCAGGGGCTATTTTCGTATAGTCGGTGTCCCCCCTGGGCCTGCATGTGTTCTTTGTTTTCCAGGCCTCCTGCTTGTTGCTGTTCTGACCATGTGGCTGGTGGCCATTTTGTGTAGCCAGCCAGTGTGCTTTACCCGTAGGTCTGCATTTCTCTTTGTTTGTAGCCATGCCCCCTTGCTGGTTGTTGTGACCATGTGGCTGACAGCTATTTTGTGTAGCCAGCCAGTGTACTTTCCCCGTAGGCCTGCATTTCTTCTTTGTTGGTGGCCATGCCCCCTTGCTGGTTGTTGTTGTTGTGACCATGTGGCTGGGGGCAATTTTGTGGAGCCAGCCAGTGTGCTTTTGCCATAGGCCTGTATGTCTTCTCTGTTTGTGGTCATGCCTCCTTGCTGGTTGTTGTGACCATGTGGCTGGTGGCCATTTTGTGCAGCTAGCTAGTGTGCTTTCCCCATAGGCCTGCATATGAAATGAATGAAATGAAAGAAACAGCATTTATTAAGTGCGTAGCTACCCAGGGGCATTCCAGCGCTGAGGCAGTAAACCGAGAAGACATCCTAGCAACATTTAGGGGAAGAGCCAAGTTTTTAACAGTTTTCAAAAGACCAGATGGCTGGGTTCCCTCCGTAGGTGGAGAGGGAGGGTGTTCCACAGCCTCGTGGCATTATAAGAGAATAGACGACCGCCACTTCTGGCTTTCTTGATCCTGGGCACGATGGCCAGACGCAAATCGTCTGAGCGCAGCCGTCTGTTCGCCAGGTAAGGCTGGACAATGGAATGGTTGATCGCTGGTCCATTCCCTGCTAACATCTTGTGGGCGATGCACATAGCCTTAAAGTTGACTCTCTCTTGGACAGGGAGCCAATGGAGGGACTTCAAAGCGGGTTTTGCAGATTGCTGGGTCGAGGCCCCCACGAGAATCCTCGCTGCGCAATTTTGCACCGTTTGCAGTTTTGCGAAGGTCGAGCCAGGGGCTCCAAGGTAAAGGGCGTTCCCATAGTCCAAGTGGGAGAGAATGAGTGCCTGTACCATAAGCTTTCTTGCCTGAAAGGGGAGAAGTGGAAACATTTTGCGGAGCATCCTTAGGATGCCATAGCAGGAAGCCGCAACCTTCCGTGCCTGGACCATAAAGCTGAGATCTTGATCAAGCCAGATGCCCAGACTCTTCATCTGTGTCTTGGGGGCAGGGACGGGTCCCATACAGGCTTGCCACATTACATCCGCTTTAAAGAGAGAAGGGTTGCCAAGGAGCATCAACTCGGTCTTGTCACCATTGAGTTTTAGATAAGAGTGGTTCATCCACTTGACTACCTCTTCTAGACAGGAACAAAGGCCGATGGAGGCATTATCAGAGTGATTCAGTGCTATGACCAGTTGGGTGTCATCAGCGTAGGTCACTATGTGAACCCCAAACGGGAGCACAATCTCCGCAAGCGGAGTCATATAAACATTAAAAAGGGAAGGACTCAGGGACGATCCCTGAGAGACTCCGCAGTGGAGAGGCATGGATTTTGAGGCATATCTTCTCTTTGTTCCCCATGCTTCCTTGCCTGCTGTTTGACCATGTGGCAGGTGGCCATTTTGTGTAGCCAGCAAGTGTGCTTTTGCCGTAGGCCTGCATGTCTTCTCTGTTTGCGGCCATGCCTCCTTGCTGGTTGTTGTTGTTGTGACCATGTGGCTGGTGGCCATTTTGTGTAGCCAGCCAGTGTGCTTTCACCATTGGCCTGCATGCCTTCTCTGTTTGTGGCCATGCCTCCTTGCTGGTTGTTTTTGTTCTGACTATGTGGCTGGCGGCCATTTTGTGTAGCCAGCCAGTGTGCTTTCCCCACAGACCTGCATATCTTTTCTTTGTTCCCCATGTCTCCTTGCTTGCTGTTTGACCATATGGCTGGTGGACATTTTGCGTAGGAATCCAGTGTGCTTTTGCCAAAGGCTTGCATGTGTTGTTCTTCTATCATTATGTTGCGGCCATGCCTCCATGCTTGCTGGTTCACCATGTGGTCAGTCGGTTGCCATTTTGTGTAGGTAGTCAGTGTGCTTTTGCCTTAGGCGTGCATGTCTTCTTCTCTTTGTTCCCATTCCAAATGCCTATTTGCTCTGTGTTGTTGTTGTTGATGACCATGTGGCAATGGCAGGCAGCCATTTTGTGTGTCCAGCCAGTGTGGCCCTTTGCCATATGCTTGCAGGGATGGTTGAGCAATGAGAAATCAGTTTAATAAATTAAAATGAATGATATGCTTGAGGATATTGTCACTTATTTATTAAAAAAATCAATTTTAGTTTTAATTTTTAATTTTATAATTATTTTTACATTTTTAGTTATTTTTTTATATATATATATTTTTTTTTTATATTATTTTCTTTTAGCCATTTTCATAACATCTGGCATCAATGAATCAACCCCATGTCTGCTATAAGTGCACAACAGCAATAATTGTGTAAGGATCATCCAATTGTCATTTGTCAGCTGCACCTCCCTGAGTGCCACATCCCATGTGATGCATTGCACATAAAGCAAACAGTTACAGCTGTATTGTTTTGTTGTTGTTGCTCTTTCTAATCCTTCCTGAGTGTACAGTCACCATGAAAATTTATGTTGGTGTAGTTTTCCGTTTTACGAATCAATGCTGTACACTATTGTTAAATATTTATAATAACTTAAGTAACCACACTAAATTATATTGTTTGTTTGTACTACTACTTAAACTGCAACAATGCCACGTTTCACTTATGCTTTTCTTGTTTGTTTGCTTTTAGGTTCACAAGAGAAGAGACATCATCCACAGTACTGCCAGCCAGAAGGCCTGTGCATGACGTGACGCCTTTACTGACTACGCAACACAGTCATCTCTTCAGCTTGTTGTGAAGCTAAGTGCCACTGCTAACTGACAGCTTCAAGATGGCCCCAAAGAAAGGTACTGCCAAGAAAGTGGCTAGTAGGGAGCAGAAGAAGCAGGTTTCCACCACTGGCGTGCCAATCACAACCTTTTTCAGGAAAGTTGTGCTTGCCGCACCGGCCTCCGGCGATCAAGCTGAGAGCAGCACTCCTGCATCAACAGCACCACCTCCCCAACCTAAGCCCAGGACCATGTCTGTCAGTGAGGCAGCCAGTGCAATCATGTCGACGCCGACGAGTAGTGATGTTGAATTGGATTTGTCTCTTTGGCAAAGTAGTACACAGTCTTTTCAGAAAACACAGCAAAGTGGACAGCAGCCGAAACCAGCAATGGATTTGTCGGATGTTGGAGCAGAACAGGAGGTTGAGCTTCCTTCAGAGCAACAAGTTAAACTTCCTCTTTTAGAAACAGTGGCTCCCACATCTCCAGCAAGGAAAAGGAAGGGTAATACAGCACCATCTTCTCCAAGCACCACTTCTGAGGATGATGATAGGGACATGGAGTGGATCCCGACAGAGACCAGGAGACAACATCAGAGGCAAGGCAAAAGAAAAGTTCCAGAAAGACTTACACTTATGGAAGGGGATGAAGAGGAGGATGATGACGATGATGAGGTAGTCATAGTGGAAGGTGACACAGAGGAATCTGACATTGCTATTCAACCAGCTCCGATGGATGTGGCACAGGTAGCACTGCCACCATCTCCCATATTTGCAAAGCCCCAGCTGAGACCAGCACCAACCCCTGCCTCAGGAGAAGCAGAGAGGCAATCAGTGACATGTCCACCTACCTCCAGTTCCAGGCATTGGCAGTGGCCCTGTAAAAAAGTACTCCTCACCAGTTTGTGACTTTTTTAAAGTTAGCAAAGAGGTGGAGCACATTGCAGTATGCACCATTTGCCACACAAATGTTCATCGAGGTAAGCCTGGTACACATTACGGTACTGGAGGCCAGATGATCCATATGAAAAAACACCAAACAATCAAGTAGGAGGAGCACCTTAAAAAAAATTGCTGAACATGGTAGTGGTGGTGGGGAGAGCCGGGGAACATCAGCTACAAGTCCAATCATGGGGGAAGGTGATGATGATGAGGAAGAACAGGGTGAAATCTTCTTCACGCAAAGCAGCCCTGTCCCCAGCAGTGTGCCAGCAGATTCACCCACCTCAGCAAGTTCACAATGGCACAAGAAGAGTCAGAGTGAGAAGTTGGAGACACCGCAGCATACAGTGACTGCCCCAACACCACGATGCACATTGAGCCTACTACTAGCATCTACTTCTCAAAAGACGCCTGTGTCAGTGCCCGAAGAAAAGAAGAGAATCCAGGCTACTATTACGGGAATGTTTAGGCAGGAGGGGCCCACCCAAGCAAAACCACCCAACCGCACGTTTGTACAATGTGAAACTGGCAAAAATGTTAGCGCTGGACCTCCTCCTTTTTTCATTTGTGGAAGAAGTGGGATTTTTAGAATTTGTGGCAGCCATCTGCCCAAAATGGAAGGTACCAAGTAGGATCTATTTTGCCAGAGTGGCTGTTCCAGCACTGCATCACAATGTGCTACAGTTGGTTGGTTGGATAAGCTTGCTGCAAAGTGTTGTTCACGCCATCCACCTGACAACAGACATGTGGACCAGTCGTCAGATGACTGATTACATGTGCATCACTGCACACTGGATCTCTTTTGCAGGGGTAAAGCAAAATATATCTTCAGGTCTTGGCCCTGAAGAAAGTTTTAAGAGCGTTCGGCAGCATGAAACAGTGGCCATGTTCGCCATGGAGAAATCAGATACAGCTGTTAACATCTTGGAGGAATTTAACAGCAAGGTGTATGAATGACTGTGACCCAGAGGTCTTACAATTGGATTTGTTGCCACGGACAATGGCAGTAACATAGTCAAGGCCATGTCAGATGGAGGCTATTTCAGGGTCCTGTGTTTAGCCCATTGCATCAACCTGGTGGTGCAAGACTTCCTCAAAAAGGAAGACATAGTCAGCAACAAACTGATAACCTACAGAAGAAACTGCGCCCATTTCAGCCATTCTTTTAAAGCCCAGAAGCAGCTGTGGATTATTCACCGTAATAATAGAGCACCAATTAAAGCCCTGATACAGGAGATGCCAACACATTGGAACTCCACCTCTTATGTGCTGCAACCTCTGTTTGAGCAGTACAAACAGATCAGTGACTATGTCATTCAAAGAGGAGGTGATGCAGTTGGGAAAGCTATGACCATGGATGCGGCCAAATGAGGCCTAGTCAAATGCCTGACACAGATGCTACTACCTTTTGAGGTTTTCACACGGGAAGTTAGCAAGGAGGACAGTACAATGGGCCAAGCTATCTCGTTGCTGCATCTCCAACAAGACCCAGGTAAAGAAGGCGTCTGAAAGGTTAGCCCCTGCAGGTGTGCATGAAAACACAGACTCGCAGGCCTTGGTTGAGAGCTTAGTCCTGCACTTGGCTTCTAATATAAGGCTGCAACATGACATCATCAAGTCCAAAGAGTACATATGTGCCACACTACTTGATCCATGGTACAAAATAATTCTGCCCACTTTCATCCCTTTTTCTGAAGGGGATGTTTTAAAATACAAGAGGTGGATTGTAGAGCAAGCTGGAGACTTGGAAGAAGAACAGCTGGAATTTCAAGTCCCAGCCACAGTTCTGGGGTGTCTCCTTCAACTTTCAGAGAGGGCAGTCTTGTCTCACAGCAGACAACAACACCATCCACCAGAACATCGGCAACAACAGCAAAAGAAAGACCGGACCCAACCTCTGCATTGTATTGGTTTCAATTGGCAGGGCTCAAGACCAGTGCAGAGGCGATGGAAAAACAGGTGGAGTGAGTGGCAGTACCAATGACCATCCACAGGATGTTCCAGGAGTTTCTGGATGATCCAAATCCATTGATGTTTTGGTATGGGAAGATGCGGCTCAGCAGGCTGGCAATAAAGCATCTAGCTTGTCCTGTCACCAGTGTGTCTGCTGAAGGTGTGTTCAGCGCAGCTGATGCTGTTGTCACAGTGAGAAGGACCAGTCTCTCTCCTCAAAATGTGGAGAGATTGACTATGATCAAAATGAACCAACATTTTATAGCACACAATTACTCTGTTTCTGAAACAGCAGCACAGGAGGAGGAGGAGGGTGATTGGTCCGAAATTGAACCAAATGTGTTAGCTGACCAACTTCTGGGTGAATCACCTGAGTTTGAGGACGAACTCTACTTCTTGGACTAAGTATGCCAGTGCCCACATACAACTTTTGAAATTTTCTCGTTTAACTTAGTTCTTTCTTTGCAAAAAGCTAAAAAAAAAAATTAGCTAGAGGAACATTTTTATTTTTGTGTCAGATTTATGCTGCCCCACATTGTTTTTGTTGGTCACATATATATTGCCGGATTGCAGTTGGACCAGTGTGCATTGAAGAAGCCTCCACAATTCCTTCATGACATTGGGAACAATGCCTGCCCCCCTCGCATGCTATTGTCTAATGCCTATCCCTTTTTGCATCATTTAGTACTAGAAGGGCTGCCCCATAAAATCATTTATTATGGACAGGACTGCCTGCCAATACTAAATTCCAATAGGTTGCCTGCATCAAAAATGATTGAATACCTAATACCTGAACTACGCGTGTTTGGATTGGATGAGGTAATATCAACTATTGCAACAGTGAATGACTGAGTGAGTGATGATTTAAGTTGATTGGTGATTCATATGGTGGCAGACACTCAGGGAGGGTGTGTGTTGAACTGTAATATGGGAAGTTTCTTGACATGACTATTGATTTGCATTGTTTGGGGCCTGAGTGATGGGCGCTTATTTTTTTTCCCTGTAGGTGGTGATCAGCCCTTTCACACTTAGCCAGATTTAATTAATTGCAGAGGTGCTCTCCTTTCTTCTGGTTCTTCAGACACCAGAACAGTCACTTTAGTTATCAAACTAAAACCTACGGAAAATACTGCAATTCTGTTTCATTCTCTACTTGCACTGCACTCCACATCAATCTTGCTCAGGGCCTCGGGATTCATGATAATGATGATGACTGGTCTGGTACAGGGTTACTCTGAGTCACTCAGGACTGGAGGAGTATCATGGAAGTACTCAGGGAGGGACTGGGAGCTGCAGGACTATCTCATCAACAGCAAGAAGCAAGAAGTTATCGCGTATCGACTTTAGTTCAAAGGTAAAACATGAGACTGAGGCCTAGTACTACTCAGCTATTTGGAATAGAGAGAGGTTTATTTGTGAAATGCTGCTCTGTGTGTGTGTGTGTGTTGGACTTGTGGCAAATGTGAAACTCTGAGTCTCCCTCTTGCTTTTTTTGCTCTGCCTCTGAGCCTTCTTATCTTGATACACTCCTCATGAAGCTTACCTTCCTTCTGTTCTTCTCCTTGACTCTAAAATACAGTTTCTCTTTTACAATCTACAGTCCTTCTTCTAGTCTCCTTCACAAATGAAAGGCGAAAGCTAGCTGACCTCAACAACACTCCTGCTTACCTACCAGACCAGTGCAGAAAGACATGTGTGACAAGACAAAGAGTGGACAATCCAGAGGAGAATGCAGACGCACCTCCCAATTTTGCAATACAGTATCATTTTTCTTTTAACAATCATATTAACTAAGAGAAGTTGGTTAGTGGGTTCACTCCCTAACCTAGAAGACAGAACATTTAGATACATGGTAAATTGGGTCTCGGGGGCAGAAGGACTGTTTGCAATGCATGTATCTGTACTCTGTCATCCTCATTCCTTTGTTTCCTTCTAACAACAGATTAATGGCGAATGATGTGCTGCAACTTATTGTCAAGATGAAAGTTGGCCTTGTGTTGTAGTGTTTGTCTTTGTCAAACCTTCCCCCAAATCCCATTACCCATCCATTCATCAAACCCCTAACCCTCTTCCCCCGAGCTGTGTGATTTATTGAGGTGTGGCTTAAATTACACCATCAATGGATCACACACTTGGTGGGGCGGATGTGGTGAAAGCAGCACCAACTTACTGTAGAATCTTCGAAGCAGTAGCCCACACCAGCCCAATACCAACCTGCGCTTTAAAAATGATCCATATTTTTTTAGA
This sequence comes from Calotriton arnoldi, assembly GCA_963921515.1. Lineage (NCBI taxonomy): Eukaryota > Metazoa > Chordata > Amphibia > Caudata > Salamandridae > Calotriton > Calotriton arnoldi. The sequence goes on from CAWUFW010003527.1 coordinate 1,594,150, forward strand.
TATAGAATGAGAAGCATCAGTCGTCAGCATCATCATCATTCAGGCCTTGTGTTGCCTAACCGTAAACGCCTAACCTAAGCTTGTCGACTCCAGACTCCATTTTTGATAACTTGAGGATTTCACAAATAATACTTCTAGCTCCACATTAGCCAAAACTTACTAGTAGTGCTATATTATCTATCTTAGCACTATCAGGCATTCTCATTGTGTCATCATCATCATCACATAGTACTCAGGTGGTGTCAATTATTTGTAAATCTTTGATAAATATATAACCCACTTGCTCAGTCTTTCTACTTCCATTTAGTTGCCTACAATGGATAATCAATCAATCCTACAGTTGGAGCACACCTGGGAGGAACTGGAAGTGGCACCTTGCTTGAGAAGTTGTGATGCCTCCCCTGCTATTGCTGCATGTATATTCAGGTAAGACAACTAGTATGGATGTAATTTAGCTTAGTAAGAAATACATTAACTGCTTCTGTCTTTTATATAGATAGTTCAGACCCTTAACACAATATAGCTGGGGTCATCTCATCATGGCAGCTTTCCCCATAATGGTCAAGATAGTTAGAGATGTATAAGCCTAGACTCTATGGGGCACAGGCATCAAGCATTTTACCGGTCGCAAACGGGCCGAGTCGCAGAATCGGCCCGTTTGCAACTGGTAAAATGCTATTTCCGATACATCAATCCCAAAGGCATTCGCAATTAAGGAAATCGCAATTTTGCAATTTCCTTAATTGCGAATACAAGTCAGAGAATCGCAAATTGCGATTCCCTAAATGCGATGCATCATGCATTTGCAAATTGCGTTTTTGCAATTTGGAATTGAAAATTACCAACAACTTCAAGTTGATGGTAATTTGCAATTTCTTAGAAAAATGCATAAAATTGCATTTTCTAAGTGCCATGTGGCGCACACATATGCCCTTAAAGCATATGTGTGCGCCACATGTGCACACATGCCAATTCTGGGGGTGCAGCAGGGTGGCCTTTTGGCCCCCTAGCGCCCTTCAAATTGTATTTGCAATTTGTGAGTACCTATTTGGTACTTGCAAATTGCGAATGACTTCCCATTCATTCCTATGGGCCTTTAGGCCCATAGGAATGAATGGAAAGGCATTCCTTAATAGCGAGTCACAATTTGCGAGTCGCTATTAAGGAATTTGTAGGAATCGCACATTTTTTACGATTCCTACATGCATAAGGAATTTCGATTCCTAAATAGCGAGTCCCTAAAAATCGTTATTTCGGAATCGCAATTCCATTCTTTGATGCATGTGGCCCTATAACTTAGTGCTATGCTATCTCTAGTCTCAAGTTACAAGCACATAAACAGGCTGCATAAAACTACTTGAAGGCAGCAGTGCAAAGTAAAAGTAAAATAAACTACTTCAGGCATAAATTCAGATTATAAAAAATAGTTTCCCCCTTTATTCATTTACAAAGTAGCCCACCCTCTCCACCCAAACAACATGCCCACCCCTCTCCCAAACAAAACTGACCCAAGCCCCAAAACTCAAAATGTTCAATAAAGTCTCTCGAGTCCCACTCCCAACTCCCTTCCCACCATCTCAACCCAGCCCCAACAAACAACAAATCCCTCCCACCAAAACATAATATTTTAAAAAGGGTTAAAAGAGAGCATTATGGATGTCGGTCCAGAGCTGTTCCATGCTCTGCTCCATCGCGGTGAGCCGGCCCTCAATAGAGTCCAGCGCTGCAGGATGCAGCGCATCAATGGCCTGTTGCCATTCTGGTGTGGGGTGGCAGCAGTTGGCTGGTGGCGGCGCCGGGGATGGGATGGCTGAGAAGCTGGAGGCTGAGGGGGACTGGCTGCACTGGGGCTCGGCAGCTGTGCGTTGATTTCTTCCTCCTCCTCTTCCAGGACCACCAGCCTCCAGTATTCCTACTGGATAAGCTCCAGCCTCTGCCACCACAAGTGAGCCGCTCTCTCCTGCCTGGCAGGTGGTCCAGCTGGACCAGCAGGAGAAGCTATATTGAGAAAAACAAAAAAGACAAATTATAAATAATGCTCTGTGCAAACAATTGTTTTAAATAACTGCGTGGCACAGTATTAGTATATTGAAGGTCCCCTAGGGCCATTGGAATTTATTTGATGTGATGATTATGATTAGGAGACTCTCAAGGCCAATTTTATGTTTCCTTTTACCCACGCAAGTTGCCAAACATAAAAAAGCAGTGCTGTGTGGCAGAAAAGTAACAGGCAGACTGGCAGAGAACAACATCACAGGATTAAACAAACAGTGGTTGGATTTTTTTTTTCTTCTAAAGGCTTTTCAAGTAACTATAAACAGAGTCAAACACTTTGAGTTGAAAAATGAATTACTTCTTATTGATGAGTACGGCATTATGCACTATTATGGAATACAAGTTGTGTATGGTGCTAAAATAATGAAGCCATGCTCATTGCTAGCCAGCGCCTCTGCTAGTTTTCTACTAGCTGCAGCTGTAGTTGACAATTATCTATTTTTAATTCCAATTGCCCTGCTCTTCGCCAAATGAATTTCTCTTTCTACCCTGTCTCCAAAGAGGCTGATGAATAAAGAATAAGATACTACATCAGTCACATACTTCATGTATGAAATGCGGATATTAATATATTATCCTGCCTGCCCTAAGTAGACGTTGAGGAAATTTAATCCAATGGACTGCACTACAGGTAAAGGAACGGATTATGTAGATTTTATTTGACACATTCGTCACTGTGTATCTCATATGCCAAACTTGATGCACTTACACCCACTTTACTCTGTGGCCTCGCCCGCCACCACGTTTTACAACGAATTCATTTGCTGGGCAAGAACCAACGTAAAGAATTAGATTTTCTCTACTGCAGGGGGTAGGATAGAGGAATTAGACAGGTAGAGTAGAGCTTTCTTTAATATGTATTAGAGGGGCCACTACACTGGTCATCGATTCATCATCTTTGGCTTATTCAGTCACACTTCAATTCAAAAGGGAAAAATCTGAACAAGTGTTAATTAATCTGTTATGGAAAACCATGATATATGTTCTGGAATAACTTCACATTGGTATCGCATGATTAAATGTGGCACATGCCAAGAACGGCCCACCCACCCTTTCGCTCATATACCATTTTCTTTCTTTTACGTTACCTTCTGTTCTTTCATGTCTCCCTCAAGCCATCAAAGCTCATTATGTGAGATTTGGCTGCACTGCAGATAGAAGAGTCCATAATAAATCAACCACTGCTGTGGCTGGTAAAGCTCGGGGGGTCACGTCACAGTCATTTTTGCTGACAACGAGCAACACCATGGCAATAGCTAGTGAGCATAGTAATTGCAAGAAATATGTGACTTACCAGTGCCCGTCCCTGCTGCAGCTTCTCCCCCTGCAACTGAGCCATCGCCGTCTCCACCAACAGCGGCACTGGAGCTGGCATCACCGAAAATTTCAGAATAGGTGCTATTTATTGCAACCGAATAAATGATGTACCCACTATATCATTATTTCTTGGATGCGATGAATAGCACCTATTCACCTGACTAACTTAGAATCAGGGCCTGAGACTGTGGACAGTATCTACAGGTTTTATACTTATTTTCTGCATCACCTCTTTTGATATTAGAGATGATCCTGTGCGAATGCTCCTGTTGCCCTCCAAGTCTTGTTCACCTGATAGCTAATTTTGACTTGTGGGTTTTCATAAGTAGACATTTCCATAAAGGGGTGGGTTTGAGCACTACCACCCACCACTGTGAGTATGAGAAAATGAGGGATGCATGTTGTATCTGTGATTTTTTCTTTCATTTGGGATATGGTGTGGGTACTAGTTTCAACAAATCCGAATAGATTCAAAAAATCCGTGATGGTGTTTCTCAGCGATGTATTGTGCTTAGTTGACTTGTTGTGCCTTTCCTCGTGGCATAGTATCACAGGACACAAGTTTATAGTTTTAACTATCCCTGTTGAAAATATATTTCCTCTTAGGCAAAACAATTTTAAGTTTGTAGGTTCCACAATCGTGTCCACTGAAAAACAAGAGAAGGTGTAACCCATTAATCATTGAATCCCTGGGTAATCGAATAGTAAAACCTACAATGGTTCCTTAGAATTATTCAGTGCATATATCTTATTCTTATGGCAAATTAATGCAAACCCAATAACAATAGGTGTTTAAAGAATCCACAACAATGCTTCTTACCAAAGAATATACCAAAGATAAACACTATCAAGTATTTTGGAATATACATTCAGAATGGCTGAAGTAGACCAGTGCACCCAAGAGAAACAAATGACGCAGGGCTCGTGAGAATGAGTGACTCTGAGGAAGTGCACACTGCTTTCTAAAACAACAATCACCTGGGAAGATCACTAGAAAATAATAATTTTTCCACATAATGACCGAAGACACCTTTCACTGCACAATAAACCAACAGTATTTGTAATGAGGACATCAATTTCAACAACATCAGAAATCAATAATTCCTTGCCAAATTAAATTATCTATGCAAATGCGAAGACAATACACCCACTTATGCAAGAAGTCTATCAGTAGCGTACTCCTCTATCCTCAAATTGTGCTAGTACAGGAAAGCAATATCCTGACTCAGCATACACAAATATTTCCAATCATGCACACACGGCTTCAGATGATCCTAACACAGGATAAAATATCCCAATTCACCCATGTTATTCAAAACATGCACAGTTATGGCTACTTACCCAAGTGGCATATCTTTGTAAAAGCTCACTCAACAAGCACGCTTCGGCAAACCAAAATTGGAAATCCTGAACAGAACTTCACCAAAAGCACTTATGTATCCTCTAGTGATTTACAAAGGTTGGGGAGGGGGCACTGACCAAATCTAAAGGCTATCTGTGATTGGAAAAAAAAGCTTTGTGTGGCAACATACTCTCACAGCTATTTGAGTTAATGTGGTGAGACGTGATTATCGTGCACGTTATCTCCATATCGACTGAATCTTACAGACAAATACAATTATTTAACTAATTAACTTGTTATGCGAAGAAAAAGTACAAATGTCAATAAATAATTATTTTAAAGTATGACTCAATCCTTAAAGAAGAAATATTCCTGTAATATGAAAAGAAGATAAGGGGCCAGATTTATGAATGGGTTGCGAAGCTTTTGCACACGCAACAGGGTGCATGCGTGACGGAATCCTAAATCCACGCAAGACCACTTTGCAGAGCCCTAAGTAGATTGATAAATGTAGAGTTACGCAACGCAGCCCAAATTGATGCGTTGTGTTACTCTGCCCTGGGAAGGTGTTTCATGGGTGGAACATGGGTGTTCCCACTCAACACTAATGGATTTTGATACATTCCCAGACGTACCGTTACAGGGAGATCTGGGAATGCGCCAAAATGGTATGCCTCCCCAGGTGAGGCGTAACGAGCAGAAATATGTGTATTTCTTCTAGTTTTTCCTCTTTCTATGTGTGCTACATTCTGCACCAAGGTGCAAGTGTGCCTGCATTGGGGCTAGGCAGCACATTGTGCACCAGCTCTAGGAAAAGGGAGGAATGCGCCATATTGTGTTAAATATGGCACATTCTTGCCCTTTCTATGTCATGCAGCTCAGTGCAGCAAGTTAACTTGCTGCGCTGTGCGAAGTGACGTCTACATAAATATGCCCCTTACTCACATAAACATATGTTGATGGAAGGGACCACGTTTCTGTGTTTTGAGTTTAAATGTACATATACATTTGTGCATATCATATCGGCCCTTAGTAATGATACAACGTATTATCATGTTCCAAAAACCTTGCAGTGTAAATTAAATAATACATGATGTAATACAACTGCCAGTTTAAAAAGAGCATTAGATGTAGTCACTGTTATGTGCACATTGCAACCAAGTGATGACACCACTCTTGAAGTCAACATTTTGACCAAGTGAAACCACTCTTCCTTTGATTTTAAGCCTCTGGAGGTAGAGTTTACTTAATCTATTCATTGGCACTCATCCCTCCTCAGGATTGCAGAAATGTCCCTTCCTGTGTTTGTCGATTTGATCAGTTCTACCACTTGGAAGTGGATGTCCTCTCCTGTGTGATTAAATTCTTGATTGTGTTCCACAAGTGATACTCCGATGGTAGCGCAGAGGGTCTCTGTGTGTCTTGACCGATATCTATGTAATAGCACGGAGACCATATTTAATTTATCACCCCACTCGAATTACAATAAGTAACATTTTGCAAAACATACTTGACCTTTCTATGCTCAAATACTTTGCTTCTACAAAATATTTGTAAGCCGCATAATGTCCACACTTGTAAAGCCCCAGAGTCGCTGGAAGACACTATTGTGACAGGAATGTGGAGAAAGGAAGGAATGGAAGAGTCACTTTAACTATATGGTCACGTGCACTCCTGGCCCATCTAAATGAAAAGAAGGCGCTTCAGTGACTTTTTTTAATCAGACTGCAGTTTTTTAATAGCGATTATTTTCAGTTCATTACTGGCCACATTGAAATTGTATACAAAGATCAGTCTGTCATCTACCTCGTTTTTGGTCCTCGATGCAAGTAAGTGTTACCTATGTACATTGCAGGATCTTTTTCTTGCCTGATGGATCAATCTTCTGGGATATCCGCACTCCAATAATCTTCTAAATAAGATCATCTGATTCTTTAAAACAGTCATTTTTCTTTCTTCTTTAAGGATCTACAAATGTGTTTAAATAATTTCCAGACAAATTTTGCATTTACTTGGAGTTTTGACTTTTCTTTCACATACTAATTTCATTACTTTTGGTGTCATACCACATCAGCCCAAATAGGTGTGAAAGTGTGTATATTTATGTAAACGAATGTGGCGCATTTACACAGCGGGTGCCCTGAAAGCATGCCGAAAGCATGCCCATCGGCGCAGACCTGTAGCCAGAAGTATATTTTTAGGGGGGCACGGCTCCCAGCTATGACCAAGCATTAAATCTGTGCTCTATAAGTGCCTTTTTTCCCAAATACTGGTTGTACTACTGAGACATGATCCCCAGAATATCATAGTACCAGAATATCAAAAACAGAATATTGAAAGGGAAGTGCATATAGGAAAGTATAGATCTACTATTCCTAACTCCACATCTACATACCTTAAAGACATATACAAACACACACATATATATATATATATATGGCTGGACACTTGTCTTTGCACTTTGGGATGCTGATATGACTAGAATTCTGCAATAAAGCACTGCAATCCACTTCTATGAACACGCTGTGGTCCGTACCTGTTCTTTACGCTGCATATGAGGTGAACCAGGAGTGTGGTTTTGTCATATATATATATATATATATATATATCACTGAAAAAACCATAGGTTTCAGATATGTTATAGTTACAAATTAGCATTTAAAAAACCTTTGAAATTCACTGAAAAAACCATAGGTTTTAGGGACAGTTATAGTTAGTTGGACATTTCACTCGTACAAAACCCGTGAAATTCCCCCGTTATAGTTAGTTCAGCTAACTATAACTCGCGCCCCGCAATGCACTGCTGATGACGTCACATATTACATCACTCATGACATGGTCAGTGACATCACTGATGACATCACTGATGACATCTCAAATGACATCACTGATGACATCATCCAGTGACTGTGTGTTTCTGTAAAGTTTAAATATTTTTAATATATATAGGAAAAGACGTATTGAAGAATGAGTGGGTGTGTAAGTGTCTGTATGGATGATTTAGTAGGTGCGTGACTGACTCTATAAGTGAGTGATTTAACGTATCTTACTGAATGCATGGGTTAGTGACTAAACTGGGTGAATGTCTGTATCCGTCTGTCTGTTGCTGTGTAAGTGGCTGCATGGGTTTGTGAATAGCTACATGAGTGTCTATATGAGTTATTGATTGGTTGTCTGAGTATCTGTATGGGTGCCTGAGTGTTTGTGTGGGTGGGGTGTGTGCGACTCTGTGCATAGATGTGTGAGTGGGTGATTCACTGGGTGGATGGTTTCAAGAGTGCATCTGTGATAGACTGTATGGGTGGGTAAGTGTGTGTAAGAGTGTGTTAGTGAGTGAATATATGTCCCAGTGGTACATGTGTGAGTAACTACATATGTGAAAGCCAGTATATATGTGTGTTGGAGTATATAAATAGCTATAAGCGAGAGTGAGTGATTGTGATAGTGGCTGTATGGATGAGTGTGTGCTTGTATCAGTGATTGTATAAGAGCGTAACAATGTGCTAGTATTTGTATGATTAAGTGAGCTGGTGTGTGTATAACTGTATAGGTGAGTAAATGGCAGTGTGTTTAATTATTTGCATGACTGACTAGGTGTGTGAGTACCTCTTTGGATGAGTGGCGGTGTTTGAGTGTCTATATAGGAGTAAGAGTGCATATGATAGTCCTGTACTGAGTGACCATAAGTATGAGTGACTGTACGGGTGAGTGAGTGGATGTGTGTGTGTAGACCTAAGAATCAGTGAGTGGGTATGTAGTTATTGGTGTTGGAGTGTCTATAGTTTTGCGAATGGCAGTCTGTAATTTAGATTGGGTGTATCAAAGGTTATATTAGGGTGTGAGGAGCTGCATCAGATTATCACGTGGATGATGTCATCAGTGATGTCATTTGAGATGTCATCAGTGATGTCATCAGTGATGTCACTGACCATGTCATGAGTGATGTAATATGTGACGTCATCAGCAGTGCATTGCGGGGGCGCGAGTTATAGTTAGCTGAACTAACTATAACGGGGGAATTTCACGGGTTTTGTACGAGTGAAATGTCCAACTAACTATAACTGTCCCTAAAACCTAGCACTGGGTTCTCTCCTGATAACAGGTGAGTAAATCGGAATTCGTATTTCGGCTGATTTTAGAGGAATATTTGTATGTTTCAAAAATCAACACTTAGAAACTTTTTCAGCAAAAAGCAGGCAATGATATCCTATGGAAGGAAATTCAAGTTACTGGTAAGTACGGTTAAAATTACTTTTGAGGATCAGTACTGGGCTGAAAGATGCAGCACTGAGGTCTCTCCTGATAACAGGTGAGTAAATCGGAATTCGTATTTCGGCTGATTTTAGAGGAATATTTGTATGTTTCAAAAATCAACACTTAGAAACTTTTTCAGCAAAAAGCAGGCAATTATATCCTATGGAAGGAAATTCAAGTTACTGGTAAGTACGGTTAAAATTACTTTTGAGGATCAGTACTGGGCTGAAAGATGCAGCACTGAGGTCTCTCCTGATAACAGGTGAGTAAATCGGAATTCGTATTTCGGCTGATTTTAGAGGAATATTTTAAAGTTCCAAAACTCCACACTTAGAAGAATTTCCAAGTGAAACCAGTCAATGTTAGCCTATGGAAGGAAATTCAAGTTACTGGTAAGTACGGTTAAAATTACTTTTCAGGACCAGTACTGGGCTGAAAGATACAGCACTGAGGTCTCTCCTTATAACAGGTGAGTAAATCGGAATTCGTATTTCGGCTGATTTTAGAGGAATATTTGTATGTTTCAAAAATCAACACTTAGAAACTTTTTCAGCAAAAAGCAGGCAATTATATCCTATGGAAGGAAATTCAAGTTACTGGTAAGTACGGTTAAAATTACTTTTGAGGATCAGTACTGGGCTGAAAGATGCAGCACTGAGGTCTCTCCTGATAACAGGTGAGTAAATCGGAATTCGTATTTCGGCTGATTTTAGAGGAATATTTTAAAGTTCCAAAACTCCACACTTAGAAGAATTTCCAAGTGAAACCAGTCAATGTTAGCCTATGGAAGGAAATTCAAGTTACTGGTAAGTACGGTTAAAATTACTTTTCAGGACCAGTACTGGGCTGAAAGATACAGCACTGAGGTCTCTCCTTATAACAGGTGAGTAAATCGGAATTCGTATTTCGGCTGATTTTAGAGGAATATGTGTATGTTTCAAAAATCAACACTTAGAAACTTTTTCAGCAAAAAGCAGGCAATTATATACTATGGAAGGAAATTCAAGTTACTGGTAAGTACGGTTAAAATTACTTTTGAGGATCAGTACTGGGCTGAAAGATGCAGCACTGAGGTCTCTCCTGATAACAGGTGAGTAAATCGGAATTCGTATTTCCGCTGATTTTAGAGGAATATTTTAAAGTTCCAAAACTCCACACTTAGAAGAATTTCCAAGTGAAACCAGTCAATGTTAGCCTATGGAAGGAAATTCAAGTTACTGGTAAGTACGGTTAAAATTACTTTTCAGGACCAGTACTGGGCTGAAAGATACAGCACTGAGGTCTCTCCTGATAACAGGTGAGTAAATCGGAATTCGTATTTCGGCTGATTTTAGAGGAATATTTTAAAGTTCCAAAACTCCACACTTAGAAGAATTTTCAAGTGAAACCAGTCAATGTTAGCCTATGGAAGGAAATTCAAGTTACTGGTAAGTACGGTTAAAATTACTTTTCAGAATTAGTACTGGGCTGAAAGATGCAGCACTGAGGTCTCTCCTGATAACAGGTGAGTAAATCAGAATTCGTATTTCGGCTGATTTTAGAGGAATATTTGCACAATGGTGAAGGGAGGGGCGGGGCCTGAGGTGACATCTGTGCAAACGCGCCCGTGGCGCATTTTAAGTAGGGGATTAAGTCCCCTTGAATCATGAGGGTCCCTACGGGCCAACTAGCCCACCAGGAACCTCCAGTATGCGCCAGGGGCTGCGTTGCAGAGACATGTACAGAGGCCACACCCCTTTTACACCTCTCTGCAACGCAGCTCTGTGGCGCTTTCTGGATGTACCTGTTGGGCTAGTTGGCCCCAGGGACCCTCAGGATTGAAGGGGATTTAATTCCCCATCTTAAAACGCGCCACGGGGCCTGTTTGCACACATGTCACCTGAAGCCCCGCCCTCCCTTCACCACTGTGCAAACGCGCTCCGTGGCGCGTTTTAAGTCGGGGGATTAACTCCCCTTGAATCCTGAGGGTCCCTGGGGTGCAACTAGCCCACCATATACCTCCAAAAGCGCCACAGAGCTGCGTTGCAGAGAGGTGTAAAAGGGCGTGGCCTCTGTACACCTCTCTGCAAGGCAGCCCCTGGCGCATACTGGAGGTTCCTGGTGGGCTAGTTGGCCTCAGGGACCCCAGTATTCAAGGGGATTCGTTCCCCTCTGCAAACGCGCCAGGGCGCGTTTGCAGAAGTGGTGAAGGAAGGGGCGGGGCCTGCGGGCCCGATCGTTTTTTTTTCCCCCTGAAGGGGGGCTGTGTAGCCCCCTTCCTTTTTCCTATTTTTAGGCCCTGGGGACCCCATCCCCCAGGGCCTTACCCCCTTTTTAATTAAAATTAAAAAAAAAGCGGGAAGGGGCCGCGTGGCCCCCTTCCCTGGGCCTGTATTGGCCCGGGGACCCCATCCCCCGGGGCATGACCTCTTTTTTTTTATTTGGAGGGGGCTGCGTGGCCTCCCTCCTCAGGCCATTTAAGGCCCGGGGACCCCATCCCCAGGGCCGGCCTAGCTACTTTTTTTTTTCTTATTTTTTCCTTTGGGGAGGGGGCTGCGTGGCCCCCTCCGTGGCCACTTATGGCCCCGGGGACCCCATCCCCTGGGGCAAGGCCTCTCGTTGGGGACTGTGGGGGGTCCCCAAACCCCCCACAGTCCCGCCGGCTCCCCGTGTCCTACGGGAGCCGGCATTAGCTTACACATGGGGAGCAGCTAACATGCTGCTCCCCATGTGGAAAGCTAATTGTCTTTGGATATTGGAAGAGAGCAGGTTTCCTGCTCTCTCTTCCAATATCCAAAGCAGTTTGCAATGACAGGACGGGAGCCGCGAGGCTCCCGTCCTGTCATTGCAACAGCAGTGTCCCGGGGTAGGCACCCGGGACACTGCAGGAGCCGGCCCTGGGGGGTGGCGGTCCCAGAGCCACCACAGGCTCCAGGAGGGGGCCGCACGGCCCCTCCTTACATTTTGAAAGCCCCGGGAGGTGGTGGTCCCCGGGCTTGGGGTCCAAAACGGACCCCCATTGTAATTTTTCTTAGTGCTCCGGGGAGGTGGTGGTCCTCGGGCGTGTGGGGGCTCGAGCCCCCCACACAGGTTTTTCAAAAATAAAAAGAAGCCCCGGGAGGTGGCGGTCCCGGGAGCTGCGGGAGGGCTCAGAGCCCTCCCGCACCATTACACATAAAGCCCCGGGGGTGGTGGTCCCCGGGCTTGAGGGGCCCTTAGAGGCCCCCACACATAAAATTAACCCCCCAGCATGCCCCCGGGACTTGGCCCACCCGGGGGCAATTAACTATCGAGCGCGGGAGACTGCGCTCGATTTTCTTTTTCGGCAGGATTCGCGCACCCTGAGCGCATCCTGCCGATTTAAAAAAAAAAATAATAATTTTGAGCCCAGGGGTCCTTGTGGGACCCCTGAGCAAACCTAGCGGGTCAGGGTGTTTCTACCCTGCCCCCTTTGTGCGCTTTGCGCACTTGTTTCTGTCCCTCGGTTCTACCGAGGGACAAAATGGCTGCCAACATTTCCTGAATCGGAATGTTGACAGCCAGCTGACAGCCAATTAACATGCAGCTCGTGATCGGGACGGTGCGCGCAGGGTGCGCTGAGGGTACGCGGACCCTACTCGGCCATAGATATCACTATCTTTTTACTTTTGATTTTCTCAGCAACTACTGAACGGATTTACACCATTTAACAAAAGGGTTCTTTCTGAACCAAGAACTACCTCTTTGCCAAATTTGGTGTAATTCCGTTCAGCAGTTCGAGCTGTAGCCGTGTCTAAAGTTTCCTATGGAAAATTGCATGGGGAAAACGCGTTTTGGGACCCCCTTTTTCTCGGCCCCGCTGACGAATCCCCGAGACTTTCAGGGTAGGAGCGGACCGGAGCGCCCCACAAAGTTTGAAAATTTTGCGAAGATACGTCAACCGGCAAGAGAGTTATTTCAAATAGAATGTCGCGGATTTCCTATGGATAATAGGTTGTAACTATAACTATCTACTGGCGACCGCCAGTAGATATATATATATATATATATTCACTGAAAAACCATAGGTTTCAGACACGTTATAGTTACAAATTAGCATTTAAAAACCTTTGAAATTCACTGAAAAAACCATAGGTTTCAGACACGTTATAGTTACAAATTAGCATTTAAAAAACCTTTGAAATTCACTGAAAAAACCATAGGTTTTAGGGACAGTTATAGTTACTTGGACATTGCACTCGTACAAAACCCGTGAAATTCCCCGTTATAGTTAGTTCAGCTAACTATAACTCGCGCCCCGCAATGCACTGCTGATGACGTCACATATTACATCACTCATGACATGGTCAGTGACATCACTGATGACATCACTGATGACATCTCAAATGACATCACTGATGACATCATCCAGTGACTGTGTGTTTCTGTAAAGTTTAAATATTTTTAATATATATAGGAAAAGACGTATTGAAGAATGAGTGGGTGTGTAAGTATCTGTATGGATGATTTAGTAGGTGCGTGACTGACTCTATAAGTGAGTGATTTAACGTATCTTACTGAATGCATGGGTTAGTGACTAAACTGGGTGAATGTCTGTATCCGTCTGTCTGTTGCTGTGTAAGTGGCTGCATGTGTTTGTGAATAGCTAAATGAGTGTCTATATGAGTTATTGAATGCTTGTCTGAGTATCTGTATGGGTGCCTGAGTGTTTGTGTGGGAGGGGTGTGTGCAACTCTGTGCATAGATGTGTGAGTGGGTGATTCACTGGGTGGATGGTTTCAAGAGTGCATCTGTGATAGACTGTATGGGTGGGTAAGTGTGTGTAAGAGTGTGTTAGTGAGTGAATGTATGTCCCAGTGGTACATGTGTGAGTAACTACATATGTGAAAGGCAGTATATATGTGTGTTGGAGTATATAAATAGCTATAAGCAAGAGTGAGTGATTGTGATAGTGGCTGTATGGATGAGTGTGTGCTTGTATCAGTGATTGTATAAGAGCGTAACAATGTGCTACTATTTGTATGAGTAAGTGAGCTGGTGTGTGTATAACTGTATAGGTGAGTAAATGGCAGTGTGTTTAATTATTTGCATGACTGACTAGGTGTCTGAGTATCTCTATGGATGAGTGGCGTTTTTTTGAGTGTCTATATAGGAGTAAGAGTGCATATGATAGTCCTGTACTGAGTGACCGTAAGTATGAGTGACTGTACGGGTGAGTGAGTGGATGTGTGTGTGTAGACCTAAGAATCAGTGAGTGGGTATGTAGTTATTGGTGTTGGAGTGTCTATGGTTTTGCGAATGGCAGTCTGTAATTTAGAGTGGGTGTATCAAAGATTATATTAGGGTGTGAGGAGGTGCATCAGATTATCACTCGGATGATGTCATCAGTGATGTCATTTGAGATGTCATCAGTGATGTCACTGACCATGTCATGAGTGATGTAATATGTGACGTCATCAGCAGTGCATTGCGGGCGCGAGTTATAGTTAGCTGAACTAACTATAACGGGGGAATTTCACGGGTTTTGTACGAGTGCAATGTCCAAGTAACTATAACTGTCACTAAAACCTATGGTTTTTCAGTGAATTTCAAAGGTTTTTAAATGCTAATTTGTAACTATAACATGTCTGAAACCTATGGTTTTTTCAGTGAATTTCAAAGGTTTTTAAATGCTAATTTGTAACTATAACGTGTCTGAAACCTATGGTTTTTTCAGTGAATTTCAAAGGTTTTTAAATGCTAATTTCTAACTATAACGTGCCTGAAACCTACGGTTTTTCAGTGAATTTCAAAGGTTTTGTAAATGACAATTTTTAAATGTATTAATTGTTATACTAATTTTTTTCATACTGATTTACTACATTTTTAGAAACAATTTTTTTACAGATTTTATTTTTAAATTACATTGTAATTACATTATACATTACATTACAAAAAATACTTTCTCAGAATGAATTACTTTAGTTTAAATACTTTGAACATAGGCAATAGACTTTTAAGTACAGTAGTTACAGTTGTTGCAATGGGCAACACATTTTCAAACACAATGCAACATTCAGCTCAATGTGAATTTCTAGTTAAATGCAATTAGTTACTTTATGGATTACTTTTCTAACCACAGGACTGGATCCTAGATTCAGTCCTTGTACATCTCCTGTAAACAGTTGAGTAAAAGCGTTTTGGTTACAGTCGTGATTTTTAAGGAATATTATTGTATTTTAAAAGTTGACACTTAGAAACTTTTTCTCATAGAATCACCAATGTTATCCTATGGAAGGAAATTCACTTAGCAGGTAAAAACTGTTATCGTTACTTTTTCTTACTCAGTGTTGGATCCTGGATCCAGCACTGGTGCATCTCCTGTAAACATTTGAAAGAATGCGTTTAAGTCATACAGGTGATTTTTAAGGAATATTTGTAGTTTGTAAAAATCAACACTTTGAAACTTTTTGCTGAAAACCAGACAATGGATTCCTATGGAAGAAAATATAAGTTACTGGTAAGTACGGTTAAAATTACTTTTCAGGATTAGTACTGGGCTGAAAGATGCAGCACTGAGGTCCCTCCTGATAACAGGTGAGTAAATCGGAATTCGTATTTCGGCTGATTTTAGAGGAATATTTTAAAGTTCCAAAACTCCACACTTAGAAGAATTTCCAAGTGAAACCAGTCAATGTTAGCCTATGGAAGGAAATTCAAGTTACTGGTAAGTACGGTTAAAATTACTTTTCAGGACCAGTACTGGGCTGAAAGATACAGCACTGAGGTCTCTCCTTATAACAGGTGAGTAAATCGGAATTCGTATTTTGGCTGATTTTAGAGGAATATTTGTATGTTTCAAAAATCAACACTTAGAAACTTTTTCAGCAAAAGCAGGCAATGATATCCTATGGAAGGAAATTCAAGTTACTGGTAAGTACGGTTAAAATTACTTTTGAGGATCAGTACTGGGCTGAAAGATGCAGCACTGAGGTCTCTCCTGATAACAGGTGAGTAAATCGGAATTCGTATTTCGGCTGATTTTAGAGGAATATTTTAAAGTTCCAAAACTCCACACTTAGAAGAATTTCCAAGTGAAACCAGTCAATGTTAGCCTATGGAAGGAAATTCAAGTTACTGGTAAGTACGGTTAAAATTACTTTTCAGGACCAGTACAGGGCTGAAAGATACAGCACTGAGGTCTCTCCTGATAACAGGTGAGTAAATCGGAATTCGTATTTCGGATGATTTTAGAAGAATATTTGCACAATGGTGAAGGGAGGGCGGGGCCTGAGGTGACATCTGTGCAAACGCGCCCCGTGGCGCGTTTTAAGTTGGGGGATTAAGTCCCCTTGAATCCTGAGGGTCCCTAGGGGCCAACTAGCCCACCAGGAACCTCCGATATGCGCCAGGGCTGCGTTGCAGAGACGTGTAGAGAGGCCACACCCCTTTTACACCTCTCTGCAACGCAGCTCTGTGGCGCTTTCTGGATGTACCTGTTGGGCTAGTTGGCCCTCAGGACCCTCAGGATTGAAGGGGATTTAATTCCCCATCTTAAAACGCGCCACGGGGCCTGTTTGCACACATGTCACCTGAAGCCCCGCCCCTCCCTTCACCACTGTGCAAACGCGCCCCGTGGCGCGTTTTAAGCTGGGGATTAAGTCCCTTGAATCCTGAGGGTCCCGGAGTCCAACTAGCCCACCATATACCTCCAAAAGCGCCACAGAGCTGCGTTGCAGAGAGGTGTAAAAGGGGTGTGGCCTCTCTACACGTCTCTGCAACGCAGCCCCTGGCGCATATTGGAGGTTCCTGGTGGGCTAGTTGGCCCCCAGGGACCCCCAGTATTCAAGGGAATCGTTCCCTCTCTGCAAACGCGCCAGGGGCGCGTTTGCAGAGTGGTGAAGGAAGGGGCGGGGCCTGCGGGCCCGATCGTTTTTTTTGTCCCCTGAAGGGGGCTGTGTGGCCCCCTTCCTTTTTCCTGTTTTTGGGCCCTGGGGACCCCATCCCCCAGGGCCTTACCCCTTTTTTAAATTTAATTTAAAAAAAAAAAAAACGGGAAGGGCCGCGTGGCCCCCTTTCCTGGGCCTGTATTGGCCCCGGGACCCCATCCCCGGGGCATGGCCTTTTTTTATTTTCTTGGGAGGGGGCTGCGTGGCCCCCTCCTCAGGCTCATTTAAGGCCCCGGGGACCCCATCCCCGGGCCGGCCTTTCCATTTTTTTTGTTTTTTTCTTTTTTGGGGAGGGGCCGCGTGGCTCCCTCCGGGCCACTACTTGCCCCAGGGACCCCATCCCCCGGGGCTGGCCCTCTCCGTTGGGGACTGTGGGGGTCCCCAATCCCCCACAGTCCCGCCGGCTCCCACGTCCCTTGGGAGCCGGCATTGCTATTCCACATGGGGAGCAGCTGACATGCTGCTCCCCATGTGGAAAGCAATGTGCTTTGGATATTGGAAGAGAGAGCAGGTTTCCCTACTCTCTTCCAATATCCAAAGCAGTTTGCTATGGCAGGACAGGAGCCGCGAGGCTCCGTCCTGCCATAGCAAACTACAGTGTCCCGGGGTAGGCACCCCGGGACACTGCAGGAGCCGGCCCTGGGGGTGGCGGTCCCCAGGGCCATCAAGGGCTCCAGGAGGGGCCGCGCGGCCCCCTCCCTACATCAGCACAGCCCCGGGAGGTGGTGGTCCCCGAGGCCTGGGGTCCAAAACGGACCCCCATTTTAATTGTTAGTGCCCGGGGAGGTGGCGGTCCCGGGCGTGTGGGGGCGCTGGAGCCCCCACACAGGTTGCTCAATTAATAAAAAAGCCCCAGGGAGGTGGTGGTCCCGGGGCTGCGGGAGGGCTCAGAGCCCTCCCGCACCATTTTAAAAAAGCCCCGGGGGTGGCGGTCCCCGGGGCTTGGGAGCCCTTGAGGCCCCCACACATAAAATTAAACCCCCACCATGCCCCCGGGACTTGGGCCACCCGGGGCAAATACTATCGAGCGCGGGAGACCGCGCTTCGATTTCGGCAGGATTCGCGCACCCTGAGCGCATCCTGCCGATTTTAAAAACATTTTTTTTTTTTGCCTAGGGGTCCTTGTGGGACCCCTGAGCAAACCTAGGGGTCAGGGTGTTTCTACCCTGCCCCCTTTGTGTGCTTTGTGCACTTGTTTCTGTCCCTCGGTTCTACCGAGGACAAAATGGCTGCCAACATTTCCTGAATCGGAATGTTGACAGCCAGCTGACAGCCAATTAACATGCAGCTCGTGATCGGGACGGTGCGCGCAGGGTGCGCTGAGGTGCACGCGGACCCTACTCGGCCATAGATATCACTAACTTTTACTTTTCATTTTCTCAGCAACTACTGAACGGATTTACACCATTTAACAAAAGGGTTCTTTCTGAACCAAGAACTACCTCTTTGCCAAATTTGGTGTTATTCCGTTCAGCAGTTCGGGCTGTAGCCGTGTCTAAAGTTTCCTATGGAAAAGTGCATGGGAAAACACGTTTTGGGACCCCCTTTTTCTCGGCCCCCCTTGACGAATCCCCGAGACTTTCAGGTAGGAGCGGACCGGAGCGGGCCACAAAGTTTGAAAATTTCGCGAAGATACGTCAACCGGCAAGAGAGTTATTTCAAATAGAATGTCGCGGATTTCCTATGGATAATAGGTTGTAACTATAACTATCTACTGGCGACCGCCAGTAGATATATATATATATATATATATATATATATATATATATATATATATATATATATATATATATATATGTATATATATCTACTAGCGGTCGCCAGTAGATAGTTATAGGTAGGACCTATTTTCCATAGGAAATCCGCAACATTCTATTTGAAATAACTTTGGCGCCAGTTGACGAATCTTCGCGAAATTCTCAAAACTTATGGCCCGCTCCGGTCCGCTCCTATCCTGAAAGTCTCAGGGTGATTCGTCAAGTGGGGGCCGAGAAAAAAGGGGGGTCCCAAAACGTGTTTTCCCCATGCAATTTTCCATAGGAACCTTTCATCGCAGCTACAGCCCGAACTGCTGAACGGAATTACACCAAATTTGGCAAAAAGGTAGCCCTTGGTTCAGAGTCGTGCCTTTGCTTAAATGGTGTAAATCCATTCAGTAGTTCCTGAGAAAATCAAAAGTAAAATCACATATATATCTATGGCCGCGTAGGGTCCGCGCACCCTCCCGATCATGAGCTGCATGCTAATTGGCTGTCAAGTGGCTGTCAACACTCCAAATCAGGAAGTGTTGGCAGCCATTTTGTGCCTCGGTAGAACCGAGGCACAGAAACAAGTCGCAAAACGCAAAAGGGGCAGGGTAGAAACACCCTGACCTCTAGGTCTGCTCAGGGGTCCTACAAGGACCCCTGGGCAGAAAAACATTTAAAAAAAAAAAATCGGCGGGATGTGCTTAGGGTGCGCGGAACCCGCCGTGATAAAAAATCGAGCGCGGTCTCCCGCGCTTCGAGGCTATTTTGCCCCTGGGTGGGCCAAGTCCCGGGGGCATGCGGGGGGTGGGTTTATATGTTAGGGGGGGCCTCTAGGGCCCCCCGGGGACCGCCAGCCCCCGGAGCTTTAAAAAAAATGGTGCGGGAGGGCTCTCTGCCCTCCCGCAGCCCCGGGGACCGCCACCCCCCGGGGCTTCTTTTTTTAAATTAAAATGACCTGTGTGGTGGGGCTCCAGCCCCCCCACACGCCCCGGGGACCGCCACTTCCCCGGGGCTTTACTAATGAAGGGAGGGGGGCCGCGCGGCCCCCCTCCTGGAGCCCTCCATGGCCCTGGGGACCGCCACCCCCAGGGTCGGCTCCTGCAGTGTCCCGGGTGCCTACCCCGGGACACTGCTGTTTGCAATGGCAGGACGGAGCCGCGCGGCTCCCGTCCTGTCATTGCAAACTAGCTTGCTTCATTGAAGCGAGAGCAGGAAACCTGCTCTCGCTTCAATGAAGCAAGCAGATTGCTTTTCCATAAGGGGAGCTGCATGTCAGCAGCTCCCCTTATGGAAAGCAATGCCGGCTCCCGCAGGACGCGGGAGCCGGCGGGACCGTGCAGGGATTGGGGACCCCCACGGTCCCCAACGAGTGGCCAGGCCCCGGGGGATGGGGTCCCCGGGGCTATTAGTGGCCTGGGAGGGGGGCCATGCAGTCCCCCTCCCCCCAAAAAAATACAAAAAAATACAAAAACGTAAAGGCCGGCCCCGGGGGATGGGGTCCCCGGGGCTATTAGTGGCCTGGGAGGGGGGCCATGCAGTCCCCCTCCCCCCAAAAAAATACAAAAACGTAAAGGCCGGCCCCGGGGGATGGGGTCCCCGGGGCCTTAAATGGCCTGAGGAGGGGGGCCACGCAGCCCCCCTCCAAATATATATATTTTTTAAAAGAGGGCATGCCCCGGGGGATGGGGTCCCCGGGGCCAATAGAGGCCCAGGGAAGGGGGGCCACGCGGCCACCTTGCCGTTTTTTGTTTAAAAAAAAGAAAATCCGCAGGCCCCGGGGGATGGGGTCCCCGGGGCCAAAAGTGTCCGAGGGAAGGGGGGCCATGCATCCCCCTCCCATACAAAAAAAAGAAATTTAAAAAAAGACCGGCATCGTGCCGGAGGCCGCCGCCCTCCCTGCAGTAGTCTGCAAACGCGCCCCTGGCGCGTTGTAAGAAGGGAAGTAATCCCCTTGAATACTGGGGGTCCCTGGGGGCCAACTAGCCCACCAGGAACCTCCAGTATGCGCCAGGGAGCTGAGTTGCAGAGAGGTGTACAGAGGCCACGCCCCTTTTACACCTCTCTACAACGCAGCTCTGTGGCGCTTTTGGAGGTACATGGTGGGCTAGTTGGACTCCAGGGACCCTCAGGATTCAAGGGGACTTAATCCCCCAACTTAAAACGCGCCACGGGGCGCGTTTGCACAGTGGTGAAGGGAGGGGGCGGGGCTTCAGGTGACATGTGTGCAATTTGGATTAGATTTGGGGGTGAATGGTGTAGGAGGGGCTGAGAAAAAAGAGGGTCCTAAAACGTGTTTTCTCCATGCAATTTCCATACGAAACTTTACAGAAGACTACAGGTGAAACTGCTGAATGGAATTACGCCAAATTTGGCAGGGAGAAAGGTGAAGGTCCAGAAAGCACGCTTTTGTTTAAATGGTGTAAATCCGTTCAGTAGTTTTTGAGAAATATCAAATTTTACAGATATAGATATTTGAGAATTCTGACATGTGATTGGCTGAGGGGTTACAAGCAGCAGCTTGCGGCTTATTGGCTGTGAATGGTTGAAACCAGGAAGTGTTGGCAGCCATTTTGTGATTTACTCCATCAGCTCGCATCTCTCCGTGTAGAAGCCATCGGGTTCGTAGTTTTACCTCTGTGAGGCAACACTGGCATCTGTGTCTGTGTGAGATATGCCTTTCAGGCTGCCTCTCCTCATATCACCAGGTCGCGGCTATGTCTTTAGAAGCCCATCCGTCGGCTCGGAGCTCTGTGAGTCAGTCTGTTGGCACGACCCCCTACACTACCCAAAGACTACCCAAACACCACTGCACTGTCGTAAACTCGAAAACACTACCCCAGCACGATCCCCTACACTACCCAAAATCCAGTGCACTACCCTAAACCCTAAATCTACCCCCAGCACGACCCCTACCCAAACACCACTGCACTACCCTAAACCCTAAAATACTACCCCCAGCACAACCCCCTACACTACCCAAACACCACTGTACTACCCTAAAGCATAAAACAGTAGCAGTCCGTCGGCTTGCAGCTGTGCGCCTGCGAGCCGTCGTGTCCCTAGCTGTACATGTCCGAGTGAGTCCGTTAGGTGATAGGTGTGTGTCTGCTAGCAGGGCGGTTGGCCCGTTGGTGTCCCTTTGCGAGTTAGACTGGAGCCCTCCCTCTGAGAGCCAGCACGCTGGTGTGCATTTGCAAGCCGACGGCCCGTAGCTCACACTGTGCGAGCCGACGGCCCGTAGCTCTCCCTGTGCGAGCTGAGCCCACGGGCCGCAGGTGTCCCTCTGCGAGGCTGCTCAATGGCCCGCAGGTCTCCCTGTGCTAGCCGGATCGCAGCTGTCACTCTGCGAACCGATATTGGGAATATAAGGCGGCTCTAAAAAGAGCCCTTGTGTTTATTAGTTGGAGCTACATATAAGTGCGGATGCACAGCTTCAGGTTATTCAGAAAAACTCGATTTCCTGATCTGTGAAGTGTACTCCATCACTTCTGTAGATATCAGCCATATGAAAACGTATGTTATTGTTGTAGATCGACTCCATTTTATGGTCTCTGAGGTATGCAGACACAGCTTTGTTGACATTCTTCCTAGATTTTTCAATCTGAGGACAAAATTGGTTTGACCATTTCCACTTCTGTCTTTGGCATATATTGGAATATACAAAGACAGTTTGAGGCAAAAGCAATATCAATTGTCGAAAGGTGTCCTTCATTAGCATTTCCAAACCTACCCCAGTCAATGTGCCTAGGTCGTTTCCACCACAGTGCACAATCATGAGGTCAGGGTGTTGGAGATGCAAACAGGTTTTAACCAAAGGCAACAATTGGTGCCACTTCAATCCTCTTTGTCCAAACCATTTAATGTCCACATTTTGTAAACCTATGTCTAAGTCAATACGTCTCTGTTCTGCATACCTCTTGCACCAGAAAACATAGCTATGTCCTACGATCCACACTAGCATTTTGAAGGTATGGATGGGAGGAATGGATAGATGTCTGTAGCTCATGCAGTCCGTTCGTAGAATAAGAGATATGTTTAAAGATGGGGAACTACTTTTTTGCCATACAAAACGATACCTGATTGGGAGATGAAAAGCATTGTTTTTAAAAGTAGGGTGCACATTCGTTTGGTGGAAAAGCATCTTTGTGATTGGTTAAGAAAAAGCAGTTTAAACGTGGAGTACATATCATAGGATAAAATTTGCTCAACTCAACCACACCTGCTACTTGCATTTGGAAGGCACTGTTCGAACTTAAAACAATCGTGAACTTTTAACCTGCACGTGCCGTTAAATGTTCGAGAAAATGTTGCAAAAAAATATTGTTAGATTTTAAAAAATTGATGAACTTTTAACCTGCATGTGTTGTAGAATGTTCTAGAAAGTGTGTTGATAGAATACGTTGCACTTCTGACTTCTATGTGTCCTTGAATATTAAAAAAACTGTTTATATGGAAAATTTAAAAAAAACAATAGAGTGAAGTTTTGAAACCTAAAAGAATCAAGGAACTATTCTAATTTGTTCATTACATGTATTTATGTGTGAAGCAACAAAATTACAGACACAACAGCACCAGGAAGAGGAAGAAGCAGGGAGTGGGGGACGGGGGAAGATGGCCACAATGGTACACATGCACAATTAAGTACAGCACAACTATAGACAAACCATGGCCAAAATGAAACACACCAACAAGGAGCACAAGTCACACAACCCGCCAACATCACACCACTGAACAAGCATAGAAGTGAAAACCACACTGCCGGAAAGGGAGAAGGGTGAACAAAAGCTCACATGAAGGGACATCTCACACACAATGCAGCACACACACATAGGAAGCAGAGTACACCAACATCCAACACAATGTTGTCCAAACACAAAGATTCGCACAATCGAACACAGGACACAAATGCACTCGCCTGAGGCGGATAAGCGACCAAAAGCGTCAGTACGAAACAGGCACATGAGAACGCATAAGTACAAACCCACAGTCCGGATGGGGTAGCAATTCACGTATGGCAGGCAGCCAGAGAGTCCGTGACACACACATTGGCATACAAATGAAGACACTACACATTTGGACACAAGTGAAAATGTGGAAACTTTATAAAAAAAAGTGCGTGTCAGTACGGCCAAGAGTAGTGCCACAATATGCAGAGAAATGCAGCAGCATGGCTGAATAAGGAACGTAGGAAAGCGTCCATGTTCACCTCGGGGTAGTCCATCACCAACACACGTCAGTGTCAAGCAGCGTTAGTTGTCCGCGCTCGGACATGATTCAACACCAATGCAGCCATGTCCACTGTTGTTTTGGGACATGTGACCAGATGTACAACGTGCAATGATGCGGAGGGATACGTGCAATGTGGCACATCGAGTCGTGGTTGGAGGTACCTTGTCACTCGTCCATGAACGCGAGTGCAGCTGTGTAAGCCACTATCTCTAATGAGCGATGGTTGGCCACAATATTTGACATGTCGTTGACGTAATCCATCAGCTGCCCGGGACAGATGTGCTGACTCCAACCACTGTACCCAATGTGCACCAAAGCAGAATCGGGAAGTGGGTCAATTTGCTCACTGCATACTACGACATGTGCAATCTCCCAGGCCCAGTTCCCAACATGCATGCCAAACATCCATGCATGCCATAAACGGGCATCACCATGACAGTCCTGGTCGTGGGCCAACAGGGGCGCACACACCTGTCGTAATCCATGTCAGCTACCCACTCGTTGGAGAGGCACACGTCCATGCACCACTCGGATAGGCACGTGCGACATTGCAATACAGGTTGAACGCAGGTGACGTCCGCAATGCGGAAGCACAGCCGGTAAGTGATCTGCAGTACTGCCAAAGGCAGTGCACCCAGGACATGCAGCAGACGTGCAAGGTATAGGTGGACGTGCATGGAGTCGACCATGTGTTCGGGATGCTCTGCCATTGCGTCAGTGGCTCTGTGTGTAGCTGCACTGGCTTGCCGTGTGCCAGTCTTGTGGATGAAATGGCAAAGCTTGGTGCAATGAGCCGGGTCTGTGTGCAATGGGTACAGGGCAGGGGTGTGGTGGGAGTACGTGTGAAGGCCATTTCACGCACGCTAACTACGACGAAGGACTTTTGAGTGTGGGATGTGTACTCGTTGTTCTCAAATTGGGCAGTGCGTAGTGTGGGAGACGGATGCAAATATTATCGCATCTGTCAGGGGGGGGCTGGCCACTTGCAAGTTCCTTCTCGGAGCAGCAGATGTGCTACTGCATTCTCAATGGATTTTCCATAGGAAACCTTAGACAAGGCTACATGTCAAACTGCTG
The DNA here is from genome assembly GCA_963921515.1 of Calotriton arnoldi. NCBI lineage: Eukaryota > Metazoa > Chordata > Amphibia > Caudata > Salamandridae > Calotriton > Calotriton arnoldi. The sequence continues at coordinate 1,619,058 of CAWUFW010003527.1, forward strand.
AATGGAATTACGCCAAATTTGGCAGGGAGAAAGGTATTGGTCCAGAAAGCGCGCTTTCTTGCATCGAGTGAAAATATAAAAGAAAGGTCTCGGGGGCAATTTAATATACCGGAGCTCTGTTTCTGCGAGATAACTCTTTCACGCTCCGTCTGCCCAACATCACCACTTTGCAGCTATGCCGTTAGAAGCCAGTCCGTCGGCTCGCAGCTCTCTACGTTTGCGAGCTAGTACGCTACTGTGCCTGTACCTCTGCGAGGTACTACGCTGCTGTTCCTTTGGGAGCGGACGGGTCGTAGTACTGCGTGTGTGAGTCGAGCGGACGGGCAACAGTTGTCCCTCTGCGAGCCTGGGGGCCAACTGTTCATAACTCACACTACATAAGCATTGAAAAACCATTTTGTGATTCAGTCCGTCAGCTGGCATCTGTCCGAGGCATTTCTGAAAACATATCGGAGTTCTTTCTGTGAGAGATATCCCTTTCACGCTGCCTCTCCCCACATCAGCAGGTAAGGCACCCTCTTCACACATTACCAACATACCCCCAACAACCTTCTTGGGCCCGGAAGTGTCCCTGTGCGGTTGGACAAACAAGAATCTTAGTCATGTATAGGTTTACAAATAAAGCATTTTATTTAAAGAAAACAACAACAAATAAAATTGAAGGGAGTCTGGTGCTGTGGTCGCTGCCACGAAGTTGGGGTCACTGCCATTCAGGACTCAGGACACAGTTCCACATGTGGGATCGGATTGTATTGAACAGGGTTAGTGGCACCACGTGTCGCGCCATGTGTTGTACAGGGTTAGTGGCACCACGTGTCGCCGGCCTTGCATATGGAAATATGCCTCACTAACCAAAGGGAATCTGGTGCTGTGGTCGCTGCCACGGACTTGGGGTCACTGCCATTCAGGACTCAGGACACAGTTCCACATGTGGGATTGGCTTGTGTTGAACAGGGTTAGTGGCACCACGTGTCGCCAGCTTGCGTTGAACAGGGTTAGTGGCACAATGTGTCGCGGCTTGCGTTGAACAGGGTTAGTGGTACCATATGTCACAGGCTTGTGTTGAACAGGGTTAGTGGTACCACGTGTCGCGGCTTGTGTTGAACAGGGTTAGTGGCACCACGTGTCCAAAGTTGGAATTGCGAGCTCTGCTGCCCGCAGTGTAGACTGCTAATGAGTGTTCGTTTACACTTGAAGATGAATTTGGTGATTGTACTAAAGCTATAACTGATATAAAAAATGTTCTTGAAGAAAGGATACTAAAAGGATATTATGTAGATTTTAGGCCTGTGATAGTTACTTGCCTAGTGGACTCTGTAATTAATGAATCAATACTTAATTTTAATTGTGAGCCCTACTGACCGCAGTGTAGGTGTATCATGAAAAGATGAAATAAGTATAGAATACACTGACGAAGTGTTGTATTTTCTGAGTACAATCTTCTTGTTAGATATTAGCATTTAAAAATCGAATTGCGAGCTCTGCTGCCCGCAGTGTAGACTGCTATTGAGTGTTCATTTGCACTTGAAGATGAATTTAGTGATTCTACTAAACTATAACTGATATAAAAAAAGTTCTTGAAGCAAGGATACTAAAAGGATATTATGTAGGGTTTAGGACTGTGATAGTTACTTGCCTACTGGACTCTGTAGTTAATGAATAAAGAAATAATTTTAATTGTGAGCCCTGATGACCGCAGTGTAGGCCAGAGGTAGCGGTCAGCAAGGGCCCATAGCCACATGGCGTTGAGTTGAGGTGCACAGTTAGTGGCACCAGAAGCATTGAGACTGTATGAGCCTGTGATGATGCTTCGTGCGGACGGGCCGCACTGGGAGCAATGTGTCTTGCCTACTGGTCTGCGTCATGTGCAATCGGGACTCTATGTGAATTGTGAGGCCTGCTGACCGTAGTGTAGGCCAGAGGTAGCGGTGAGCAAGGGCCCACAGCCACGTGCATAGGTTGGTGGCCCCACCGGCCTGCGTAGTTCAGGTTCAGTGCACCACGTGTCGCCGGCCTTCCATATGCAAATACCCGTCACTAATCGAAGGGAGTCTGGTGCTGTGGTCACTTCCACGGACTTGGGGTCACTGCCATTCAGGACTCAGGACACAGTTCCACATGTGGGATCGGCTTGTGTTAAACAGTGTTAGTGGCACCACGTGTTGCCGGCCTTCCATATGGAAATATGTCTCACTGATCAAAGGGAGTCTGGTGGTGTGGTTGCTGCCACGGACTTGGGGTCACTGCCATTCAGGACTCAGGACACAGTTACACATGTGGGATCGGCTTGTGTTGAACAGTGTCAGTGGCACCACATGTTGCCGGCCTTCCATATGGAAATATGCCTCACTGATCGAAGGGAGTGTGGTGCTGTGGTTGCTGCCATGGACTTGGGGTCACTGCCATTCAGGACTCAGGACACAGTTACACATGTGGGATTGGCTTGTGTTGAACAGGCCTTCCATATGCAAATACGCCTCACTAATTGAAGGGAGTCTGCTGCTGTGGTTCTCTCATGGAGTTGGGGGTCACTGCCATTCAGGACTCAGGACACAGTTACACATGTGGGATCGGCTTGTGTTGAACAGGGTTAGTGGCACCACGTGTTGCCGGCCTTCCATATGGAAATATGCCTCACTGATCGAAGGGAGTCTGGTGCTGTGGTCGCTACCATGGACTTGGGGTCACTGCCATTCAGGACTCAGGACACAGTTACACATGTGGGATTGGCTTGTGTTGAACAGGGTTAGTGGCACCATGTGTCACCGGCCTTCCATCTGCAAATACGCCTCTCTAATCGAAGGGAGTCTGCTGCTGTGGTTCTCTCATGGAGTTGGGGTCACTGCCATTCAGGACTCAGGACACAGTTCCACATGTGGGATCGGCTTGTGTTGAACAGGGTTAGTGGCACCACGTGTTGCCGGCCTTCCATATGGAAATATGCCTCACTGATTGAAGGGAGTCTGGTGCTGTGGTCGCTGCCACGGACTTGGGGTCACTGCCATTCAGGACTCAGGACACAGTTACACATGTGCGATCGGCTTGTGTTGAACAGGGTTAGTGGCACCATCTGTCGCCGGCCTTCCATATGCAAATACGCCTCACTAATCGAAGGGAGTCGGCTGCTGTGGTTCTCTCACGGAGTTGGGGTCACTGCCATTCAGGACTCAGGACACAGTTACACATGTGGGATAGGCTTGTGTTGAACAGGGTTAGTGGCACCACGTGTCACCGGCCTTCCATTTGGAAATATGCCTCACTGATCGAAGGGAGTCTGGTGCTGTGGTTGCTGCCATGGACTTGGGGTCACTGCCATTCAGGACTCAGGACACAATTACACATGTGGGATCGGCTTGTGTTGAATAGGGTTAGTGGCACCACGTGTTGCCGGCCTTCCATATGGAAATATGCCTCACTGATCGAAGGGAGTCTGGTGCTGTGGTCGCTGCCACAGACTTGTGGTCACTGCCATTCAGGACTCAGGACACAGTTACACATGTGGGATCGGCTTGTGTTGAACAGGGTTAGTGGCACCACGTGTCGCCGGCTTGTGTTGAACAGGGTTAGTGGCACCACGTGTGGCGGCTTGTGTTGAACAGGGTTAGTGGCAACACGTGTCCAAAATTTGAATTGTGAGCTCTGCTGCCCGCAGTGTAGACTGCTAATGAGTGTTCGTTTGCACTTGAAGATGAATTTGGTGATTGTACTAAAGCTATAACTGATATAAAAAAAGTTCTTGAAGCAAGGATACTAAAAGGATATTATGTAGGTTTTAGGCCTGTGATAGTTACTTGCCTACTGGACTCTGTAATTAATGAATCAAGACTTAATTTTAATTGTGAGCCCTGGTGACCGCAGTGTAGGCCAGAGGTAGCGGTCAGCAAGGGCCCATAGACACGTGGCGTTGAGTTGAGGTGCACAGTTAGTGGCACCAGAAGCATTGAGAATGTATGAGCCTGTGATGCTGCTTGGTGCGGAGAGGCCGCACTGGGAGCAACGTCTCTTGCCTACTGGACTGCGTCATCTGAAATCGCGACTGTATCTGAATTGTGAGGCCTGCTGACTGCAGTGTAGGCCAGAGGTAGCGGTGAGCAAGGGCCCACAGCCACGTGCATAGGTTGGTGGCCCCACCGGCCTGCGTAGTTCAGGTTCAGTGGCACCACGTGTCGCCGGCCTTCCATATGCAAATACGCCTCACTAATCAAAGGGAGTCTGGTGCTGTGGTCGCTGCCACGAAGTTGGGGTCACTGCCATTCAGGAGTCAGGACACAGTTCCACATGTGGGATCGGCTTGTGTTGAACAGGGTTAGTGGCACTACGTGTCTCGCCTTGTGTTGTACAGGGTTAGTGCCACCACCTGTAGCCGGCCTTGCAAATGGAAATATGCCTCACTGATTGAAGGGAGTCTGGTGCTGTGGTCGCTGCCACGGACTTCGGGTCACTGCCATTCAGGACTCAGAACACAGTTCCACATGTGGGATCGGCTTGTGTTGAACAGGGTTAGTGGCACCACGTGTCGCCGGCTTGTGTTGAACAGGGTTAGTGGCACCACGTGTCGTGGCTTGTGTTGAACAGGGTTAGTGGCACCACGTGTCCAAAATTCGAATTGCGATCTCTGCTGCCCGCAGACTGCTAATGAGTGTTCGTTTGCACTTGAAGATGAATTTGGTGATTGTACTAAAGCTATAACTGATATAAAAAGTTCTTGAAGCAAGGATACTAAAAGGATATTATGTAGATTTTAGGCCTGTGATAGTTACTTGCCTACTGGACTCTGTAATTAATGAATCAAGACTTAATTTTAATTGTGAGCCCTGATGACCGCAGTGTAGGCCAGAGGTAGCGGTCAGCAAGGGCCCACAGCCACGTGACGTTGAATTGAGCTGCACAGATTGGGAGCATACAGTCTTCTTAACCGATTATACTCTCTTACACAATTAGCATCGGCACTAATCTTGAATTGTTAGCCCTGCTAACCGCATTGTAGGCCGGAGGCAGTGGTCATCAAGGGCCCACAGCCACGTGGCGTTGACTTGAGCTGCACAGAGTTAGTGGTACTTGAAGCACTTAGCGTGTGCGCAGTCAGCGATGATGCGTGGTCCGGGCTGGCCACACTGGTAGCAATGTCTGTTGCCTACTGGACTGCGTTATCTGCAATCGCGAGTCGCTCTGAATTGTGAGCCCTCCTCACCGCAGTGGAGGCAGGAGGCAGCGGTGAGGAAGGGCCCACAGGCACATGTTGTTGACTTGAGCAATGTCTCTTGCCTACTGGACTGCATCATCTGCAATCGCGACTCGATCTGAATTGTGAGCATTGCTGTCCGCAGTGTATATCGAAGGCAGTAGTTTGTACAGACATAAGTCTGCGGTGCAGTGCCGCTGGGGGCCTGTGTTGCGGAAGCCAGCAATCGGCTGAGGAGGCTGGCGGTCATGTTGGCGGCCTCGTGGCAGGGTGAGGGGCGCTGCCCTGGCAGACGCTTTGGCCTTCCCACAAGTGAACCACGCCCAGAGCTCCGGCCTATTTATTCACACTCCTACGCTGGTGGCGTACGTCGGACCAGCCCACTCCGGTTACGCTTATGCTTAAAGGGGGGGACGACACAGCTACATGACTGAGATCTTCCCAAGTATTTGACGTAACATGGTTAGGTCCACTGTCCACAAACTACAAGCACCAGTAGTATTTGTGCACATGGAGAGGTGTGTGTTCTGCATACTGAGATGTGTCCAGCACATCACCGCTACACTTTGCATTGTGTGCATTGTTAGACATGGGTGAATTGCTTCCTTTACATATAGTTTGTTCACACCTGTCCCAATATTCAGCTATTGTGTGGCTGAGGGGCCATGCCGTTTTCGGAAAGTTCGCTGTCTTGTTCTGCGCTGCCTCGGTGGTAGAGGGGGGGGGGCCTGGAGGTGGTGGTGGGTGTTGTGGCGTTCTTGGGTGTCGGAGCTGCTTGATCAGTAGGTCTATGACATGTGTTGGTCTTCAGATGTGGCTCTGGGCTGGGCTCCCTTTCATACTGTATGTAGTTGTTTAATATTTAAAAAACAAGAAGACATTATATAGTTTAAATAACAAATAAAAATAATTACAGTCGGGAGAGTGGTGGTACCGGGGGGGAGGTCCTGAGGGTTGTGGCAGTGGGTGTTGTGTCCTTCTTGGGTGTCAGAAAAAACTATAGGTTAAATAAACATTATAATTAGAAGTTAGCATTAAAAAAACATTGAAATTCACTGAAAAAACCATACGTTTCAGGGACGTTATAGATAGAAATTAGTATTTAAAAAACCTTTGACATTCACTGAAAAAACCATAGGTTTCAGGCACGTTATAGTTAGAAATTGGCATTTAAAAAACCTTTGAAATACACTGAAAAAACCATAGGTTTCAGGCACGTTATAGTTAGAAATTAGCATTTCAAAAACCTTAGAAATTCACTGAAAAAACCATAGGTTTCAGGGACGTTATAGTTAGTTGGACATTTCACTCATACAAAACCATAGAAATTCCACCGTTATAGTTAGTTCAGCTAACTATAACTCGCGCCCCACAATGCACTGCTGATGACGTCACATATTACATCATTCATGACATGGTCAGTGACATCACTGATGACATCACTGATGACATCTCAAATGACATCACTCATGACATCATCCATGTGACAATCTGATGTACCTCGTCACACACTAATATAACCTTTGATACACTCACTGTAAAATACAGACTACCATTTTCGATACCATTGATACACTAATACCAGTTACTACATACCCACTCAGTGATTCCTAGGTCTAGACACACATCTACCCATTCACCCATACAATCAGTCATACATGCAGTCACTGATCAATAGAACACTATCAAATGCACTCATACACCTATATAGACATTGACACACCAGCACTCATCCTAGTCAGTTATGTACTCATCCTAGTCAGTCATGCAAAGAATCAATCACAGTTCCATTTACTCACCTACACAGTTATACACACACCACCTCATTTATTCATACAGATAGTAACGCATACTTAGTCTCTTATATAATCACTAATACAAGTATACACTCATACATACAGCCACTCTCACAATCACTGACTCTCACGTATAGTCATTTCTATACACCAACTCTCACATACACTGCCTTTTATATATGTACTTAGTTGGACATGTGCACTGAGACATCGATTCACTCACCAAGACGCCCATACACACACTTACCCACCCATACAACTGTTTCCACATGCACTCTTAAACTCATACACCCTGTCAATCAACCACTCACACATCTATGCACAGAGTCACACATCCCCCACCCAACCACACACACACTCAGTCTCTTATACAAGTACGCAGGCAACTAATCAATAACCCATATAGACATTGATGTAGCTACTGACCAACCGATGCAGCAGCTTACACAACAACAGACAGAGTGATACAGACATTCACACACTTTAGACACTAACCCATGTATTCAGTAAGATACATTTAATCATTCACTTAAACAGTCAGTCACACACCTACTAAATCCTCCATCCAGACACTTATACATCCATTCATTCTTCAATACAGCTTGGTATATATATAATACATATTTAAATTTTAAAGAAAGCTACATTCACTGGATGATGTCATCAGTGATGTCATCAGTGATGTCATTTGAGATGTCATCAGTGATGTCATCAGTGATGTCACTGACCATGTCATGAATGATGTAATATGTGACGTCATCAGCAGTGCATTGCAGGGCGCGAGTTATAGTTAGCTGAACTAACTATAACGGTGGAATTTCTATGGTTTTGTATGAGTGAAATGTCCAACTAACTATAACGTCCCTGAAACCTATGTTTTTTTCAGTGAATTTCTAAGGTTTTTGAAATGCTAATTTCTAACTATAATGTGCCTGAAGCCTATGGTTTTGTCAGTGAATATATATATATATATATATATGAAAAAGAAGAGTTGCCTCAACAAGAAGAAGCCGCACACTTCGAGCTTTTTACCATATAATTTGGAGATTGCAAGAGCCTGCCACCAGCATTTCCAAACACAATATGAGTGACGGACATGACGGAGCCCATTGGGGTTTGGATTATAAGGCGAACTACACCAACCAGGGTGCAACAGCGGATACGCCCACCAGGGCGGGACATTAAAACCTTGGGGTGTGGTGCGCTTTCCATTTCTGCTGTCCGGAGTGCATGCCAGTGAACAAGAGCAGTGGTTGCTCGAAACGCGTCTGGCACTCATATTGTGTTTGGAAATGCTGGTGGCAGGCTCTTGCAATCTCCAAATTAAATGGTAAAAAGCTCGAAGTGTACGGCTTCTTCTTGTTGGGGCAACTCTTCTTTTTTCATGTTAACGGCTGGTCCGAGCCGTGAAGGAGCCCCACTGCCTACCAAAGCAGGTCCGCAGTGTCATGAACATTTAGACGCTGTTGGAACGTCGAGTCCGGTTTGGGGATGTTGTATTGGCGGAACCTGTGACTGTTTTATTCTGAACACCCCACTTGGGAATACATGGACATGACGGAGCCCATTGGGGTTTGGATTATAAGGCGAACTACACCAACCAGGGTGCAACAGCGGATACGCCCACCAGGGCGGGACATTTAAAACCTTGGGGTGTGGCGCGCTTTCCATTTCTGCTGTCCGGAGTGCATGCCAGTGAACAAGAGCAGTGGTTGCTCGAAACGCGTCTGGCACTCATATTGTGTTTGGAAATGCTGGTGGCAGGCTCTTGCAATCTCCAAATTAAATGGTAAAAAGCTCGAAGTGTGCGGCTTCTTCTTGTTGGGGCAACTCTCCTTTTTTCATATATATATATATATATATATACATTCTAGAAGCGGGTGAGAGGATGAGACAGTACTGAGAAGTGTGTGCTTATATACACCGCTGTGTATATTTATATCTGTAACCGGTGATCCGTTCAAATATGACAACATCAGCTGACGCGCTACGGGACCGGGATCGGGAGGCCGTAGCAGATGCACTGTTTTTGAATATACCAGATTTTAATGATGGGAATAAAAATGGGAAACCCAACACCAATACAACCCACAATGATGTAAAGAAGTTGCTTAAGGAACTTGAAAAGTTACTCAAAACTGAAATGACAAAATGGTGGGAGAAAAAGTCTCTTGAGAAATACAAAGAGGCAGGCAGGATACCACTGGGGCTACGAGTGATGATAGCTCCGTCCTTCGAAAATCCGAACCCTCTTATGCTTCAAGAATGGGCAGCAAACAACTTAGAAGCCTCTATGAATATGGTGTGTATTCTTATTAAATATGCCGAGATTGACAGAACTAAAATATTGAAAGATATAGGAGAACTGAATCAACAACTTGAACAACATGAGCAAAAGGAACAAATTAAAAAAGGCAGGGATGAAATTGATAAGCGTTTAAAGAGACATGAGAAAATTATAAAGGAACGAAAGATCTACAAATTTGCTCGTGACAAACGAGACTACGAATTGGGAAGAATCTTTACATTCTCAAAGAGATTTGACTCTGATAAACGCCAAGCACTTGCCTCTAAAGCGCCGAGCAAAAATACACCTATTCAAACGAACAATGAAGCCTCTGACTCTGAAGTTAGTTCAGCAGCAACCAGTTCTGACTCGGAAGATGGAGGAAGAGTATACGACCCTAATCAAATACCTACCAATCGTTCACCATCTGAAGAACTAGGTTTTTTAGTCGAGGATCGCCGTCAAACATTACGGCCCAGAAATCCTGCGAAGAAAATCGGAGAAGGCGGAATAAACGAAGGAAGCAAAGGCGGAAAGTCAGGCAGCGGCAACAGAGGGAGAGGTTGGAGAGCGAGGAAATGGCCTCAACAGCAGTAAAATCAGGCATTTCTGACAATATGGTGATAAATTTGTCCAATATTGAACTGACAATAGCTGAATTACAACTGTTATCTTTAGGACTTTCTTATTGCCCCACCAATTGTTTTAAATATGTCCAGACAAGAATTGATATCTTCAAATTTATTCGGAAACTTAAACTGAGGAAACATTTTAAACTCAATAAAGCTGCTGAAAAAGCCACCCGTATTTCTCAACAAGGCACAGTTACTAATATTCTCAAGGTGTCAGATATTGATGCGCTTAGATCTTTGCATTCTTTGGCACATGAAGACGAAGGAGCTATCACCTCGACACAGGATGAACTTAGAGAGATGGGCATATGCAGTAATATTCATCCCACCAGTCCGTTTCGACCGCCGTCAACCTTTATCCCCATGATGCCGAAGGACGCTATCGACATATTTAGTGATTGTGTCATTGAAGAGCTCAAAACTTTAAATCGTAAGACTCTAAATAAACAGCGTCAAAGAAAATACACGGAAATTCAATATACAAACCTCATGCGGAAATTAAAGGATAATAATGAGATTATTATTAATAAGGCAGACAAAGGTGGCAATATTGTCATATGGCCCAGATCGCAATATATGGAGGAGGCACAACGCCATCTTAATGACACAGCGTGTTATAGGAAAGCGTCATACAACGACCTTAGACTATTTAAAGAGACTATTTTTAAGGAATTGGCCCAATGGAAACGGGAAGGACTGATAAGTAAAAACGAATTCAGTTTCTTGAAAAATGATCATCCGATTACTCCTGTTCTATATCTCATTCCGAAGGTGCACAAGCAAATAATACCTACTCCTGGAAGGCCGATTATTTCGGCGCAAAAAAGCCTCTTGGAAGCTATGTCTAAATATGTGGACTTCTTCCTACGTGCATTTGTTGAGGACCTAACATCGTATATCAAAGATACAGGTCATTTTTTATCAAAAGTGCAAACCTGTGCCTGGGATGAAAACTGCTTCTTCATTGTAATGGACATATGTTCACTTTACACAAGCATCAAACATTCAGATGGACTGAAAGCAGTGAATTATTATTTGAGTAAGCGGGATATTGAAATGTATCAACATAACAACATGCTTCTGAAGATGATTGACTTGTGCCTCAATAACAATTACTTCCTTTTTAACAAAGAGGTTCATCAACAGCTGCGGGGGGTGGCCATGGGGGCATGTTTCTCTCCCAGTTATGCGTGTTTGCACGTTGGGTGGTGGGAGGAGCATGTCCTCAGGGACACCCACAAAGCGCTGTATGATACCCATGTTCTATATTGGTGGCGCTTTATAGATGATGTGTGTGTGATCTGGCAGGGTTCGGCTGAATCTGCCAGGAGTTTTGTGAACATCATTAATAATAACAATCTCAATTTAGAGTTTACCGCACACATAAGCAATGAAGTTGCACAGTTCCTTGATGTAGAGCTCTATGTAAAGAATGGGGCTATACACACAAAATTGTTTAGGAAAAGTACAGCTGGTAATTCAGTTCTTCATGCTACAAGCTCGCACCCAAGACACCTAATTAAGAGCATACCATACGGAGAGTTTCTTTGTATAAAAAGGATATGTAGCTCGGAGTCTGACCGTGAAACATGTCAGGATGAAGCCTTTAATAGATTTCGAGGTTACAACTTAGCCGATCTAAAGGGAGCAATGTCAAAAGCTAACAAGCATGTTAATAAAACCTGCATACTCAATCAAGAAAGTACATGCACTGAGATTCCTTTAGAAATATTAGCAGATCCTCTCACAGTGCCAGAACCTATACGGTTAATAACTACATACAGCAGTCAAGAACGACAGATAAGACGCATTATATATAAAAACTGGGCAATAATTAAAACGGATTTAACATTGTCTCAAATTGTACCAGACACTCCATCGATAACATTTAGAAGAGCACCGGCTATGAGAGATGTGTTGGTTAAATCTAGTCCAGAAGTTAGCACGTCTAGTAACTGGTTGTCTAAAAGAACTGGTTTCTTCAAATGCTCGTCATGTAGGGCTTGTAAATTCGGTATTAATACTATCGAATATACCAACGCGTTTGAATCTAAAACTACCAGAATCAAAGGGCCTTTTACATGTCGCACTGATCATGCTGTTTATATATTACAATGTTCATGTCAGCTTAAATATGTAGGCAGCACCAAGCTGCAAGTATACGTCCGTATACTTCAGCATTTACGAGCAATAGTGAACTCAGAGCCTGGTTACCCTGTTGCCCGGCATTTCAAACTTGTGCATGATAACAATTTAAATGATTTGAAGTATTATGTTATTGATGCTGTACCAAAATTACCTAGGGGTGGTAATCGTGAAAGGAAACTGCGCCAGTTAGAATCTCAGTACATTTTAATTCTCGACACTAAGATGCCAAATGGTTTAAATACAGGAGAAGATTTGTATAATTTTCTATAATTTTCTGTAAAGTACATTTCTCATTAATAGGCTGAGGTATTTATTGTTATATATATTTTTTAGCCTTAGTGTCGAGTTTATGTTATTGAGTTTTTGTTGTTGGAGATGTGGTTACTAGGCCTGTTTTTGGACTTGGTAGTGGGACTCGTTCGGCCTAGTATACTTGGTTTTTCCTGGTTTTTATCCATTTTATGGGTTTTAGCTAGGTTTTACTTCGTTTTACTGGGTTTTACGTAGTCTTATGCCGGTTTTGAGATGGGTTTTAATTACATTCTAACTACTCCATTGTTCTCCATTTATCTTTTACTGGCTCAATAGTTAGATTGTTGACACATGTGTGGTAATTCATGATACATTTCTTATTTTTATTTTATCTTTTCTTAGTATTGGACATAATACTACTATTCTGTACTGTATGTTTCTAATGAAGGTGAGATATATAGAATATTTGTTATCCCTATCATTCCCATTTTAATATTTAATATCTAGTTCTTATAAGTGCACTGGCACTTTATTCTGATTACTTTAATAGTGGTCATATTTGATGAAGAACTATATTGTTGGAAATTGTTTATATTTCTGGATTGTTTATTTTGCACTTGCACTTTAGGTACATTGAAACAGTCATTGCTCGTTCTCTTTGACCCACAAGTATGTAGTTGACTATGGTTTTTAATAGTCGGTATTATACTGTGTAAGAATAATTATTAACTTTTAACTTTTAAACTTTTAGCACTTGCACTTTAGAATTCAATTTTCTCTTCTCCAGCCTAATCTGTTACGTACTTTTATATGTGTTCAGGTATGCGGGATCTTACCTTATCTTTTATATGTATTATTGTGTACCATTTTAAGGTTCATTCAACACTGGTTGAACATTTAGTTACCTATGATAGAAGGTATTGTTTCCTGCTACATTGTTTCTATTGGTCTACTATGTCTTAAATAACTTATAGTATGTCTTCTGTTTTTATTGGGAGGGAGGAGTTGTTTTTGCACTGTGTCACTTTAAATACTTTGTACTTGGTCCAGCGCGTCGTGTGATCAAGCTTGCGGAGACGCAGGCGAAACGCGTAATGCTGGGCACTTGCCATAAGAAAGATTGTTATGGAATGAATCAATCACCGAAATAAAGCACTTATTGGAATCTCTCCGTGTGGTCCGTACCTGCTAAGTTGCTGCTAAGTGGGCGCTTTAAGGACTTTTGGTTTCTCCATATATATATACATATATATATATATATATATATATATATATATATATATACACCAAAAAATGCCCTGAAGCAAGAATGCCCTTCGCAATTGAGTGCTTTGTCAAAAAGCCTTTATTTAAAAAACCGGCATTTCAGGTCCCAAAGTGCAAGTTCCTAACGCGTTTCAGAGCCGGGAGGCTCCTTCATCAGAGGACGACACAGAACCAACTGGATACTCGCTCAGGGCGCCATTACCTCCATGCATATGTACTGCCCCCTGGGCCTCTCAGCATGCTGGAACCCGTAGTTCAATGCCAGCGAAGATATTTTCCAAGTGGAATCAGTTCAAATTCAGTGTCTTTTCTTATGAAATAAAATCCCAAGTGGGCTGGAAATGAAATCGCCGGTTTCTTCTTACAACTCAGCTGCGCCTGAAGGTCAGAAGATTCAAACCTCTTTGGCCCCATATTTCACTCCATGGTGGGGCATCCTTCTAGGCCAGGCTGCCGAGTATAAATCCACCAAAAATGCCCTGAAGCAAGAATGCCCTTCGCAATTGAGTGCTTTGTCAAAAAGCCTTTATTTAAAAAACCGGCATTTCAGCTCCCAAAGTGCAAGTTCCTAACACGTTTCAGAGCCGGGAGGCTCCTTCATCAGAGGATGACACAGAACCAACTGGATACTCGCTCAGGGCGCCATTACCTGCATGCATATGTACTGCCCCCTGGGCCTCTCAGCATGCTGGAACCCGTAGTTCAATGCCAGCGAAGATATTTTCCAAGTGGAATCAGTTCAAATTCAGTGTCTTTTTTTCTGAAATAAAATCCCAAGTAGGCTGGAAATGAAATCGCCGATTTCTTCTTACAACTCAGCTGCGCCTGAAGGTCAGAAGTTTCGAACCTCTTTGGCCCCATATTTCACTCCATGGTGGGGCATCCTTCTCGGCCAGGCTGCTGAGTATAAATCCACCAAAAAATGCCCTGAAGCAAGAATGCCCTTCGCAATTGAGTGCTTTGTCAAAAGGCCTTTATTTAAAAAACCGGCATTTCAGCTCCCAAAGTGCAAGTTCCTAACGCGTTTCAGAGCCGGGAGGCTCCTTCATCAGAGGATGACACAGAACCAACTGGATACTCGCTCAGGGCGCCATTACCTGCATGCATATGTACTGCCCCCTGGGCCTCTCAGCATGCTGGAACCCGTAGTTCAATGCCAGCGAAGATATTTTCCAAGTGGAATCAGTTCAAATTCAGTGTCTTTTCTTATGAAATAAAATCCCAAGTTGGCTGGAAATGAAATCGCCGGTTTCTTCTTAAAACTCAGCTGCGCCTGAAGGTCAGAAGATTCGAACCTCTTTGGCCCCATATTTCACTCCATGGTGGGGCATCCTTCTCGGCCAGGCTGCCGAGTATAAATCCACCCAAAAATGCCCTGAAGCAAGAATGCCCTTCGCAATTGAGTGCTTTGTCAAAAAGCCTTTATTTAAAAAACCGGCATTTCAGCTCCCAAAGTGCAAGTTCCTAACGCGTTTCAGAGCCGGGAGGCTCCTTCATCAGAGGATGACACAGAACCAACTGGATACTCGCTCAGGGCGCCATTACCTGCATGCATATGTACTGCCCCTGGGCCTCTCAGCATGCTGGAACCCGTAGTTCAATGCCAGCGAAGATATTTTCCAAGTGGAATCAGTTCAAATTCAGTGTCTTTTCTTATGAAATAAAATCCCAAGTGGGCTGGAAATGAAATCGCCGGTTTCTTCTTACAACTCAGCTGTGCCTGAAGGTCAGAAGATTCGAACCTCTTTGGCCCCATATTTCACTCCATGGTGGGGCATCCTTCTCGGCCAGGCTGCCGAGTATAAATCCACCAAAAAATGCCCTGAAGCAAGAATGCCCTTCGCAATTGAGTGCTTTGTCAAAAAGCCTTTATTTAAAAAACCGGCATTTCAGCTCCCAAAGTGCAAGTTCCTAACGCGTTTCAGAGCCAGGAGGCTCCTTCATCAGAGGATGACACAGAACCAACTGGATACTCGCTCAGGGCGCCATTACCTGCATGCATATGTACTGCCCCCTGGGCCTCTCAGCATGCTGGAACCCGTAGTTCAATGCCAGCGAAGATATTTTCCAAGTGGAATCAGTTCAAATTCAGTGTCTTTTCTTATGAAATAAAATCCCAAGTGGGCTGGAAATGAAATCGCCGGTTTCTTCTTACAACTCAGCTGCACCTGAAGGTCAGAAGATTCGAACCTCTTTGGCCCCATATTTCACTCCATGGTGGGGCATCCTTCTCGGCCAGGCTGCCGAGTATAAATCCACCAAAAAATGCCCTGAAGCAAGAATGCCCTTCGCAATTGAGTGCTTTGTCAAAAAGCCTTTATTTAAAAAACCGGCATTTCAGCTCCCAAAGTGCAAGTTCCTAACGCGTTTCAGAGCCGGGAGGCTCCTTCATCAGAGGATGACACAGAACCAACTGGATACTCGCTCAGGGCGCCATTACCTGCATGCATATGTACTGCCCCCTGGGCCTCTCAGCATGCTGGAACCCGTAGTTCAATGCCAGCGAAGATATTTTCCAAGTGGAATCAGTTCAAATTCAGTGTCTTTTCTTATGAAATAAAATCCCAAGTGGGCTGGAAATGAAATCGCCGGTTTCTTCTTACAACTCAGCTGCGCCTGAAGGTCAGAAGATTCGAACCTCTTTGGCCCCATATTTCACTCCATGGTGGGGCATCCTTCTCGGCCAGGCTGCCGAGTATAAATCCACCAAAAAATGCCCTGAAGCAAGAATGCCCTTCGCAATTGAGTGCTTTGTCAAAAAGCCTTTATTTAAAAATCCGGCATTTCAGCTCCCAAAGTGCAAGTTCCTAACGCGTTTCAGAGCCAGGAGGCTCCTTCATCAGAGGATGACACAGAACCAACTGGATACTCGCTCAGGGCGCCATTACCTGCATGCATATGTACTGCCCCCTGGGCCTCTCAGCATGCTGGAACCCATAGTTCAATGCCAGCGGAGATATTTTCCAAGTGGAATCAGTTCAAATTCAGTGTCTTTTCTTATGAAATAAAATCCCAAGTGGGCTGGAAATGAAATCGCCGGTTTCTTCTTACAACTCAGCTGCGCCTGAAGGTCAGAAGATTCGAACCTCTTTGGCCCCATATTTCACTCCATGGTGGGGCATCCTTCTCGGCCAGGCTGCCGAGTATAAATCCACCAAAAAATGCCCTGAAGCAAGAATGCCCTTCGCAATTGAGTGCTTTGTCAAAAAGCCTTTATTTAAAAAACAGGCATTTCAGCTCCCAAAGTGCAAGTTCCTAACGCGTTTCAGAGCCGGGAGGCTCCTTCATCAGAGGATGACACAGAACCAACTGGATACTCGCTCAGGGCGCCATTACCTTCATGCATATGTACTTCCCCCTGGGCCTCTCAGCATGCTGGAACCCGTAGTTCAATGCCAGCGAAGATATTTTCCAAGTGGACACAGTTCAAATTCAGTGTCTTTTCTTATGAAATAAAATCCCAAGTGGGCTGGAAATGAAATCGCCGGTTTCTTCTTACAACTCAGCTGCGCCTGAAGGTCAGAAGATTCGAACCTCTTTGGCCCCATATTTCACTCCATGGTGGGGCATCCTTCTCGGCCAGGCTGCCGAGTATAAATCCACCAAAAAATGCCCTGAAGCAAGAATGCCCTTCGCAATTGAGTGCTTTGTCAAAAGCCTTTATTTAAAAACCGGCATTTCAGCTCCCAAAGTGCAAGTTCCTAACGCGTTTCAGAGCCGGGAGGCTCCTTCATCAGAGGATGACACAGAACCAACTGGATAATCGCTCAGGGCGCCATTACCTGCATGCATATGTACTGCCCCTGGGCCTCTCAGCATGCTGGAACCCGTAGTTCAATGCCAGCGAAGATATTTTCCAAGTGGAATCAGTTCAAATTCAGTGTCTTTTCTTATGAAATAAAATCCCAAGTGGGCTGGAAATGAAATCGCCGGTTTCTTCTTACAACTCAGCTGCGCCTGAAGGTCAGAAGATTCTGAACCTCTTTGGCCCCATATTTCACTCCATGGTGGGGCATCCTTCTCGGCCAGGCTGCCGAGTATAAATCCACCAAAAATGCCCTGAAGCAAAAATGCCCTTTGCAATTGAGTGCTTTGTCAAAAAGCCTTTATTTAAAAAACCGGCATTTCAGCTCCCAAAGTGCAAGTTCCTAACGCGTTTCAGAGCCGGGAGGCTCCTTCATCAGAGGATGACACAGAACCAACTGGATACTCGCTCAGGGCGCCATTACCTGCATGCAAGGCCGAGAAGGATGGCCCACCATGGAGTGAAATATGGGGCCAAAGAGGTTCGAATCTTCTGACCTTCAGGCGCAGCTGAGTTGTAAGAAGAAACCGGCGATTTCATTTCCAGCCCACTTGGGATTTTATTTCATAAGAAAAGACACTGAATTTGAACTGATTCCACTTGGAAAATATCTTCGCTGGCATTGAACTACGGGTTCCAGCATGCTGAGAGGCCCAGGGGGCAGTACATATGCATGCAGGTAATGGCGCCCTGAGCGAGTATCCAGTTGGTTCTGTGTCATCCTCTGATGAAGGAGCCTCCCGGCTCTGAAACGCGTTAGGAACTTGCACTTTGGGAGCTGAAATGCCGGTTTTTTAAATAAAGGCTTTTTGACAAAGCACTCAATTGCGACGGGCATTCTTGCTTCAGGGCATTTTTTGGTGGATTTATACTCGGCAGCCTGGCCGAGAAGGATGCCCCACCATGGAGTGAAATATGGGGCCAAAGAGGTTCGAATCTTCTGACCTTCAGGCGCAGCTGAGTTGTAAGAAGAGCCCAGCGATTTCATTTCCAGCCCACTTGGGATTTTATTTCATAAGAAAAGACACTGAATTTGAACTGATTCCACTTGGAAAATATCTTCGCTGGCATTGAACTACGGGTTCCAGCATGCTGAGAGGCCCAGGGGCAGTACATATGCATGCAGGTAATGGCTCCCTGAGCGAGTATCCAGTTGGTTCTGTGTCATCCTCTGATGAAGGAGCCTCCCGGCTCTGAAACGCGTTAGGAACTTGCACTTTGGGAGCTGAAATGCCGGTTTTTTAAATAAAGGCTTTTGACAAAGCACTCAATTGCGAAGGGCATTCTTGCTTCAGGGCATTTTTTGGTGGATATAGATAATATATATATATATATATATATATATATATATATATATATATATCAATGTGTGTGTGTGTGTATGTATATTGCAGGGTAGATAGAGTGACGTAAAGAAAAACTATACTTACCTGTCAATATTTTTGATTCGATATTCTGTCCATTATGGATCATGGGGACAGGCACACCCAACATATTTTGCTTCATTTCACTTGGTATTGAGGATGCATACATCATGTCAACATATATGACATATGACATTGTTCACACAGGCCATGAAATTGTCAGATACACTTAACATGCTTACACGAGTAACGATATGTAACACGTTACAAGATGGCGACTGGTATCACGGGTGATTTGCCCATAGCCAAGAAGTCCTTTGTCAATTTCTGTCTATCAGTATGTAACGAGGCTTTCACTTCGTGCACTTTGTGTGATCAAGCCGCAAGGCGAAACGCGTCACGTTGATTTATGATGGATAAATCTCTGTTTTCCCGATCCTGCCTTATGTTTCTGAGTGCGCGAGCGACTGTTCTTCTTTGCACATATATATATATACATATATATATATATATTCACTGAAAAAACCATAGGTTTTAGGGAAAGTTATAGTTAGTTGGACATTTCACTCGTACAAAACCAGAGAAATTCCCCCGTTATAGTTAGTTCAGCTAACTATAACTCGCGCCCCCGCAATGCACTGCTGATGACGTCACATATGACATCACTCATGACATGGTGATGCTAATTTCTAACTATAACGTGCCTGAAACCTATGTTTTTTTCAGTGAATTTCAAAGGTTTTTTAAATGCTAATTTCTAACTATAACGTCCCTGAAACCTATGGTTTTTTAAGTGAATTTCAAAGGTTTTTTAAATGCTAGTTTCTAACTATGCCTACAGAGGTAGGACATGTGAAGAAAGAAGAAGAAAAGCGCAGAAAGAAGGAAGACAAATGCAGAAAGAGGCAACAGAAGTCCAGAAAGACGAAGAAAAGTGCAAGAAGAAGGAAGAGATGTGCAGAAAGAACCAACAGAGGAGTAGAAAGTACTCCTGTGCCCCCAACATTTTGCTGATGGGTACTGGTGGTAACTGACTCTGTCTCTGGTGGTAAAAGACACTTAGAATACAGTGAAAACACCTACATACACTAGGGAACACTATGCGTTGGGGTACCCCTGTGATTAGCATGACCTCCTCTGTATTTGCCATGAGTTAGTGCCTGGGTCATTGGATGAGTACATGGGTACTGACTGGATGATTAGAGTACTGCAAGGAGAGTGGATGGTGAATTTATAAGTGCTTGTGTTTTGGCGGAGTGATTGGATAAGTACATGGTGCTCGCTGGTTGATTGGAGGAGTGCATGGGTAGTGACAGGGCGATGGCTGGACTGCATCAGTAGTGCTCAGGGTAAGTTGGAGGATTAATTCCCCTTGAATCCTGAGGGTCCCTATTTGATAAAAGCCCTGGCGGTGGCGGTCCCCGGGGCTTGGGGGGGCCTTGGATGTATGTATGTATTATCTACTGGCGGTCGCCAGTAGATAGTTATAGTTACAACCTATTATCCATAGGAAATCCGCGACATTCTATTTGAAATAACTCTCTTGCCGGTTGACGTATCTTCGCGAAATTTTCAAACTTTGTGGCCCGCTCCGGTCCGCTCCTACCCTGAAAGTCTCGGGGATTCGTCAAGCGGGGGCCGAGAAAAAGGGGGTCCCAAAACGCGTTTTCCCCATGCACTTTTCCATAGGAAACTTTAGACACGGCTACAGCCTGAACTGCTGAACGGAATTACACCAAATTTGGCAAAGAGGTAGTTCTTGGTTCAGAAAGAACCCTTTTGTTAAATGGTGTAAATCCGTTCAGTAGTTGCTGAGAAAATGAAAAGTAAAAAGTTAGTGATATCTATGGCCGAGTAGTGTCCGCGTACCCTCAGCGCACCCTGCGCGCACCGTCCCGATCACGAGCTGCATGTTAATTGGTTGTCAGCTGGCTGTCAACATTCCGATTCAGGAAATGTTGGCAGCCATTTTGTCCCTCGGTAGAACCGAGGGACAGAAACAAGTGCGCAAAGCGCACAAAGGGGGCAGGGTAGAAACACCCTGACCCCCTAGGTTTGCTCAGGGGGTCCCACAAGGACCCCCTGGGCAAAAAACAAAAACAAATTTTTTTTTAAATCGGCAGGATGCGCTCAGGGTGCGCGAATCCTGCCGAAAAAAATCGAAGCGCGGTCTCCGCGCTTCGATGTTAATTGGCCCCCGGTGGCCCAAGTCCCGGGGGCATGGTGGGGGGGTTAATTTTATGTGTGGGGGCCACAAAGGGCCCCCAAGCCCCGGGGACCACCACCCCCCGGGGCTTTTTTTTAAATGGTGCGGGAGAGCTCTGAGCCCTCCCGCAGCCCCGGGACCACCACCTCCCCGGGGACCACCACCTCCCGGGGCTTTTTTTTTTAATTAAAAACCTGTGTGGGGGGCTCCAGCCCCCCACACGCCCCGGGACCGCCACCTCCCCGGGGCACTAAACATTTAAATATGGTGGTCCGTTACGGACTCTCAGAGCCCCGGGGACCACCACCTCCCCGGGGCTGTGACCTGAATGGGAGGGGGGCCGCGCGGCCCCCTCCTGGAGCCCTTGATGGCCCTGGGGACCACCACCCCCAGGGCCGGCTCCTGCAGTGTCCCGGGTGCCTACCCCCGGGACACTGTAGTTTGCTATGGCAGGACGGGAGCCTCGCGGCTCCCGTCCTGCCATAGCAAACTGCTTTGGATATTGGAAGAGAGAGCAGGAAACCTGCTCTCTCTTCCAATATCCAAAGCCGATAGCTTTCCACATGGGGAGCTGCATCTTAGCAGCTCCCCATGTGTAAAAGCAATGCTGGCTCCCAAGGGATGCGGGGAGCCGGCGGGACTGTGGGGGGCTTGGGGACCCCCCCACAGTCCCCAACGGAGAGGGCCAGCCCCGGGGGATGGGGTCCCCGGGGCAAGTAGTGGCTCGGGAGGGGGCCACGCGGCCCCCTCCCCAAAGTTTAAAAATAATTAAATAAAAAAAAAACGGAAAGGCCAGCCCCGGGGATGGGGTCCCGGGGCCTTAAATGGCCTGAGGAGGGGGCCACGCAGCCCCCTCCAAAGAAAAAAAAAATCGAGGCCATGCCCCGGGGATGGGGTCCCCGGGGCCAATACAGGCCCTGGGAAGGGGGGCCCGCGGCCCCTTCCCCGTTTTTTTTAAAAATATTTAATTTAAAAAGGGGTAAGGACCTGGGGGATGGGGTCCCCAGGGCCCAAAAACATGAAAAAGGAAGGGGGCTACACAGCCCCCTTCAGGGACAAAAAAAAAAAAAAAACGATCGGGCCCGCAGGCCCCGCCCCTTCCTTCACCACTCTGCAAACGCGCCCCTGGCGCGTTTGCAGAGGGGGAACGAATTCCCCTTGAATACTGGGGGTCCCTGGGGGCCAACTAGCCCACCAGGAACCTCCAGTATGCGCCAGGGGCTGCCTTGCAGAGAGGTGTACAGAGGCCACGCCCCTTTTACACCTCTCTGCAACGCAGCTCTGTGGCGCTTTTTGGAGGTATATGGTGGGCTAGTTGGACTCCGGGGACCCTCAGGATTGAAGGGGACTTAATCCCCCAACTTAAAACGCGCCACGGGCGCGTTTGCACAGTGGTGAAGGGAGGGGCGGGCTTCAGGTGACATGTGTGCAAACAGGGCCCCGTGGCGCGTTTTAAGATGGGGAATTAAATCCCTTCAATCCTGAGGGTCTCTGGGGCCAACTAGCCCAACAGGTACATCCAGAAAGCGCCACAGAGCTGCGTTGCAGAGAGGTGTAAAAGGGGTGTGGCCTCTCTACACGTCTCTGCAACGCAGCCCCTGGCGCATATTGGAGGTTCCTGGTGGGCTAGTTGGCCCCTAGGGACCCTCAGGATTCAAGGGGACTTAATCCCCCAACTTAAAACGCGCCACGGGGCGCGTTTGCACAGATGTCACCTCAGGGCCCGCCCCTCCCTTCACCATTGTGCAAATATTCTTCTAAAATCATCCGAAATACGAATTCCGATTTACTCACCTGTTATAAGGAGAGACCTCAGTGCTGCATCTTTCAGCCCAGTACTGGTCCTGAAAAGTAATTTTAACCGTACTTACCAGTAACTTGAATTTCCTTCCATAGGATATCATTGCCTGCTTTTTGCTGAAAAAGTTTCTAAGTGTTGATTTTTGAAACATACAAATATTCCTCTAAAATCAGCCGAAATACGAATTCCGATTTACTCACCTGTTATAAGGAGAGACCTCAGTGCTGTATCTTTCAGCCCAGTACTGGTCCTGAAAAGTAATTTTAACCATACTTACCAGTAACTTGAATTTCCTTCCATAGGATATCATTGCCTGCTTTTTGCTGAAAAAGTTTCTAAGTGTTGATTTTTGAAACATACAAATATTCCTCTAAAATCAGCCGAAATACGAATTCCGATTTACTCACCTGTTATCAGGAGAGACCTCAGTGCTGTATCTTTCAGCCCAGTACTGGTCCTAAAAAGTAATTTTAACCGTACTTACCAGTAACTTGAATTTCCTTCCATAGGCTAACATTGACTGGTTTCACTTGGAAATTCTTCTAAGTGTGGAGTTTTGGAACTTTAAAATATTCATCTAAAATCAGCCGAAATACGAATTCCGATTTACTCACCTGTTATAAGGAGAGACCTCAGTGCTGCATCTTTCAGCCCAGTACTGGTCCTGAAAAGTAATTTTAAGCGTACTTACCAGTAACTTGAATTTCCTTCCATAGGATATCATTGCCTGCTTTTTGCTGAAAAAGTTTCTAAGTGTTGATTTTTGAAACATACAAATATTCCTCTAAAATCAGCCGAAATACGAATTCCAATTTACTCACCTGTTATAAGGAGAGACCTCAGTGCTGTATCTTTCAGCCCAGTACTGGTCCTGAAAAGTAATTTTAACCGTACTTACCAGTAACTTGAATTTCCTTCCATAGGATATCATTGCCTGCTTTTTGCTGAAAAGTTTCTAAGTGTTGATTTTTGAAACATACAAATATTCCTCTAAAATCAGCCGAAATACGAATTCCGATTTACTCACCTGTTATCAGGAGAGACCTCAGTGCTGTATCTTTCAGCCCAGTACTGGTCCTAAAAAGTAATTTTAACCGTACTTACCAGTAACTTGAATTTCCTTCCATAGGCTAACATTGACTGGTTTCACTTGGAAATTCTTCTAAGTGTGGAGTTTTGGAACTTTAAAATATTCATCTAAAATCAGCCGAAATACGAATTCCGATTTACTCACCTGTTATCAGGAGAGACCTCAGTGCTGCATCTTTCAGCCCAGTACTAATCCTGAAAAGTAATTTTAACCGTACTTACCAGTAACTTGAATTTCCTTCCATAGGATATCATTGCCTGCTTTTTGTTGAAAAAGTTTCTAAGTGTTGATTTTTGAAACATACAAATATTCCTCTAAAATCAGCCGAAATCCGAATTCCGACTTACTCACCTGTTATCAGGAGAAAACCCAGTGCTGCACCTTTTAGCCCAGCACTGACCCTGAAAAGTAATTCTAACCGTACTTACCAGTAACTTGAATTTCCTTCCATAGGCTAACATTGACTGGTTTCACTTGGAAATTCTTCTAAGTGTGGAGTTTTGGAACTTTAAAATATTCCTCTAAAATCAGCCGAAATACGAATTCCGATTTACTCACCTGTTATCAGGAGAGAACCCAGTGCTGCATCTTTTAGCCCAGCACTGACCCTGAAAAGTAATTTTAACTGTACTTACCAGTAACTTATATTTTCTTCCATAGGAATCCATTGTCTGGTTTTCAGCAAAAAGTTTCAAAGTGTTGATTTTTACAAACTACAAATATTCCTTAAAAATCACCTGTATGACTTAAACGCATTCTTTCAACTGTTTACAGGAGATGCACCAGTGCTGGATCCAGGATCCAACACTGAGTAAGAAAAAGTAACAATAACAGTTTTTACCTGCTAAGTGAATTTCCTTCCATAGGATAACATTGGTGACCATATGAGAAAAAGTTTCTAATTGTCAACTTTTAAAATACAATAATATTCCTTAAAAATCAGTACTGTAACCAAAACGCTTTTACTCAACTGTTTACAGGAGATGTCCCAGGACTGAATCTAGGATCCAGTCCTGTGGTTAGAAAAGCAATCCATAAAGTAACTAATTGCATTTAACTAGAAATTCACATTGAGCTGAATGTTGCATTGTGTTTGAAAATGTGTTGCCCATTGCAACAACTGTAACTACTGTACTTAAAAGTCTATTGCCTATGTGCAAAGTATTTAAACTAAAGTAATTCATTCTGAGAAAGTATTTTTTGTAATGTAATGTATAATGTAATTACAATGTAATTTAAAAAATAAAATATGTAAAAAAAAATTGTTTCTAAAAATGTAGTAAATCAGTATGAAAAAAATTAATATAACAATTAATACATTTAAAAATTGTCATTTACAAAACCTTTGAAATTCACTGAAAAACCATAGGCTTCAGGCACGTTATAGTTAGAAATTAGCATTTAAAAACCTTTGAAATTCACTGAAAAAACCATAGGTTTCAGACACGTTATAGTTACAAATTAGCATTTAAAAAACCTTTGAAATTCACTGAAAAAACCATAGGTTTTAGGGACAGTTATAGTTACTTGGACATTGCACTCGTACAAAACCCGTGAAATTCCCCCGTTATAGTTAGTTCAGCTAACTATAACTCGCGCCCCGCAATGCACTGCTGATGACGTCACATATTACATCACTCATGACATGGTCAGTGACATCACTGATGACATCACTGATGACATCTCAAATGACATCACTGATGACATCATCCACGTGATAATCTGATGCACCTCCTCACACCCTAATATAACCTTTGATACACCCACTCTAAATTACAGACTGCCATTCGCAAAACCATAGACACTCCAACACCAATAACTACATACCCACTCACTGATTCTTAGGTCTACACACACACATCCACTCACTCACCCGTACAGTCACTCATACTTATGGTCACTCAGTACAGGACTATCATATGCACTCTTACTCCTATATAGACACTCAAACACCGCCACTCATCCATAGAGGTACTCACACACCTAGTCAGTCATGCAAATAATTAAACACACTGCCATTTACTCACCTATACAGTTATACACACACCAGCTCACTTAATCATACAAATACTAGCACATTGTTACGCTCTTATACAATCACTGATACAAGCACACACTCATCCATACAGCCACTCTCACAATAACACACTCTCACTTATAGCCATTTAAATACTCTAACACACATATATACTGCCTTTCACATATGTAGTTACTCACACATGTACCACTGGGACATACATTCACTCACTAACACACTGTTACACACACTTACCCACCCATACAGTCTATCACAGATGCACTCTTGAAACCATCCACCCAGTGAATCACCCACTCACACATCTATGCACAGTCGCACACACCCCATCCACACAAACACTCAGGCACCCATACAGATACTCAGACAACAAATCAATAACTCTTATAGACACTCATGTAGCTGTTCACAAACCCATGCAGCCACTTACACAGCAATAGACAGATACAGACATTCACCCAGTTTAGTCACTAACCCATGCATTCAGTAAGATACGTTTAATCACTCACTTATAGAATTAGTCACGCACCTACTAAATCATCCATACAGACACTTATACACCCACTCATTCTTCAAAACGCCTTTCCCTATATATATTAAAAATATTTAAACTTTACAGAAACACACAGTCACTGGATGATGTCAACAGTGATGTCATTTGAGATGTCATCAGTGATGTCATCAGTGATGTCACTGACCATGTCATGAGTGATGTAATATGTGACGTCATCAGCAGTGCATTGCGGGGCGCGAGTTATAGTTAGCTGAACTAACTATAACGGGGAATTTCACGGGTTTTGTACGAGTGCAATGTCCAAGTAACTATAACTGTCCCTAAAACCTATAGTTTTTTCAGTGAATTTCAAAGGTTTTTTAAATGCTAATTTGTAACTATAACGTGTCTGAAACCTATGGTTTTTTCAGTGAATATATATATATATATATATGTATGTATGTATGTATATATATATATATATATATATATATATATATATATATATATATATATATATATATATATATATATACAATGTGTGTGTGTATGTATGTATATTGCACAGGTAGATAGAGTGAGGTAAAGAAAAACTATACTTACCTGTCAATATTCTTGATTCGATATTCTGTCCTTGAAATTCTGTGCCATCGATATTCTGGTTTCGATAGTCAGGTGCACACCGTGTGATTCTGTGTGAAGGAATATGTGGATTTTTTTAAGGTACATATTAAAGCACACTCAATCAACTTTTCACAATCCAACTTTAAATCCTATCAATTAGATGGAATTTAAATTAGAAGGATGTAAAGTTGTAAAGTAGGCTGACTCACAACTTTGTGGAATTTCTAAACTGTTCAAGCTTTGTGCAATGCAAAGCTTATCAAGTTCTTTTTTGTTATTTATAAAAAAATATAAGCAGACCTCAGCTCAGGACCCTCCCTTCCACACCTCTGACCTCATGTGGTGGATGTCCAGGCTCCACACTCAAGTTTTTATTGCTGAAGGATATGCTACCTGGGACATTTTGCATCAGGAAATCATCACACCTTGAAGGCCTGAAAGGATAAACTTTACCTCACGTAAATTTAGGAAACTTCATCTGCTTCATAAAGTGTGGAGTTTTCTAATTTCAACCAACTTTGTAAGTTAAATGTTAATTTAACTCACCACTAATTTAAAATAACTTTACAGAGAGCTTGGAGTACATCCATCAAGAACATTTTGGGAAATTAGTGGTGAACAGTGTGTTTTCAATATTTTAGGGATGCAACCATGGTAAAAACTAAATAGCTTTTAAATGTCATTTTAAAGGCGAAGTTGGGAAAGCCCAACAATGAATGTCACTATAAGGTTGTGACAAAGATGGATAGTTCAATTACATTTCATCTGAAGCAACTGTATGGACTTTAAGCAGGCTATGACATTATCACACACCCCTCATAGTTACAGGCAGGTTGTGCAAAGATGTTACACAAAAGGGGACCTTAATTAGACATCGACCAGCAATACAGGTAGGCATGTTAAAGTATAGGTGCCTGACCTCTACCAACAAAGGTGGGGGTGGCAAGATCAATGTCTCCCAACAGTTCCAATGAGTTCACCAGTTCAAACATATACTTATAGAGCCTTTCGCCCCTACAATCAGTAGCCCCGGACACAGCGTCCTCCTAATAGACTTGGAAAGGTTGGAGCAGAGAAGGATTCGTCCCCATTTTAGCATTGAAATCTTCCTGATTATAATATTAATACTCAATTTAAGGGTTCAAACATTTACGCTTATACTGCTTAGATCATATTTGAATGGATCCTCTAAGACTTTGGAACTGTGTTCTCAGTTGTGAATTATTTTTTAGTGATCTTGCCAGTTGGTTGTTGTTTTCAGAAACTCTTGTGCACTTCTTCACTGAGTCACTCAAATTCACATTCACTGTGCTATTTTTTCTTGGGTGCACTGGTCCGCTTCTGGTCATTCTAATGCATATTGTAAAAATCATGGTATATATTTTTGAAATATTCTCATTTAGACAATCGTTCTTATAATTTCTTTAAACATATTTTTTTTATCTGGTTCACATTAACTGGCCCAAAGATGAGGATGTATCTACTGAATGATTCCAAAGAACCATATCTTCTTTTACAAGTTTTCTAACAGCAAACATTTTCAAATGTAAGATAGATTTTATCATGTATAAAAATTACAATCTATCGGGATCATCTTTTAATTTTTCATTTCTCATGCACTTGGGGATATATATGCATATCTAAGCAGCTTTTGAAGTAGCTGGGTTGTCATGTAAGTCAAATGCTGTGTATAATATCTCATTAGAAAGTTAGGGCTATGTTTCAAGTGGGCTGGAGTGATTTTGTTGAGAGAGTGGAGAAAATAGAAGCTAAAGTTATTGAGGTTATCCGTATGTCAGGATATTTATCAATTACTTATGATATTTGGTCAATGTGCTAATGATTAAGAACTTGTGATTTTCCTGTGCTAAAAAACTGTGGCATATGCATGAATCCGTTTTTTTTTCTTATGAACAATTTTGAGGACCGCATGTACCTCATCCTAAAAATTAGGAACAAGATTGGTAGTCAATTTCTGGTAATCTGATGGGATAGTAGATCAACTGTCCTGATTTATCCCAATGTCCAGGGCTCAAGAAATCTTTACGAGTTCCCACTGAAAATGTGCTAGATTGGTATGATCAAGTTCAACAAAGTTTTTTTCAATATCTAGTGTCTCAGTATAAGCTTTTCTTTGTCCTGATAAAAACTGGGCCCTGCCACAAAAGAACTCTACAGAGATGGGGCATACCACAGTTCTCAGTTCTGTGTTCAGGATGTTTGGATTTGCACCCAGTATTTCCTCCGCTGTTTCTGCACAGAACGTTTTCGTGGTTAAAGCAAGAGGGATTTGTGTGTGCAAACAGGCCCAGAATATGTACCATGTATGTGTTAATGGGGTGGTAATTCTTCACCCAGCATGTTAGTCCCAAATTAATGCCAGAGAAGTTGAAGTTACATGATGCAGTGATGTGAATATCAGATACAATCAGTTATTCTAGATCTGATAATTGGAGGATGATGTAGGGGTGAGACTACCAGTCAGAAACAGTCATTCCTGGCCTGGTAGTTTCAGTACCCCTGCATCACGCATCTTACAATTAGACCTTAAAGGGATAATTCTATCCATGTGAGAATACAGAGGGGCCGATTTCGATGTCGGACGGACCTGAGTTCGTCCAACATCGATCTGGAACTGGGACCGACCTCCTGTCGGCGTTCCCAAACCAGCAATTAGGATGCAACCGAACACTGTTCGATCGCACTCCTATTCTTTACAATGGGAGCATGCATTCCGACCGGAATGCATGCTCTCATTGTAAAGAGCTGAGGTGCAGTTCATCCCTGCACACCGAGGCAGGCACCTCAAGATGCCTGCCACTGGGTGCAGGGATCAACAGGTGGTGCCCCCTAGGCCGCCATCGGAGGCCTTGCACCCATTGGGGTCCTGCTGGGGGCGCCCAAAGTTGGATTCTGACAGCCTTTCTGTGTTGGAAAGCCCGGCACAGAAAGGCTGTAGGAATCCGCCATCTAAATCCCTCGGGCGGAAAGAGCCTCCCTTGGGTTTCCGACCGCATCGAAATCGGCCCCTAAGAGGTAAAATAGCCTGGGAAAATAAAAATACCACACAGGGTGTTTGCTTTGCTCATGCAGTTTTACGTCACCATTCCTAGTCTCTGAATGCAGAATAGGAGTTATTTTTTCCATGGGCAAGTTCCACCATACTTCACTTGGTAAAATGGGCATGGGTAAAAATTATAGGTATGCTGAATTACATCGAAGCTCAGAATACAGCGATCAGTCGTGAGCAGCGTTTGTTTGCGTTCCCGGTATTTCCCAGTCCTATATGTACATCGGTTCTGATTCACTGTGCTGTCCATGATCTGTTAATAACCTTTTCCGTCACTGTGGCGACTTCAAGTGCCCTTACATGGTGTTTTCCAATCCCTCGCATAATTTGAATTTCCTCAATTTATCGTAAGGCGCCCAGGAGAGTTTTCCCATTTGTGTTATTTCCAAAATCACTGAACTTTGGATCGCCTTTCTGACTTCTTTTGAACATTTAGTGGATCTGGGGAGTAGGCGTATTGCCCGTGATATAAACCGTCCCTGTATCCACTGAAAACACGCATTGGCAAAGCGGATAAATCTGGTGCATGCCCACAGAGGTATGCTGAAAACTAAACACTATGGGGCATATTTACGTTCCCTGGCGCATCCCTGCAAATCAGCAGGGATGCGCCAGGGAAGATGCGTCACGCAAGTTTGCCCTTGCGCCACCGCAGATGCGCCGCATTTACAATGCGGTGCATCGTGGCGCAAGGATAAGCAGATGCGTGACGCATCTGCCGGCGTAAGGTTGGCGCAGTGCTGAAGTTGTGTCGCAAGCGCGACGCAACTCCAGCACTGTTCCAACCTGCCCTATCCCTAACATGGTGCGTCAATCCTTATGCCTGCTTCAAGCAGGCGCAGGGTTTTGACGCAGCATGGGCGTAAAAGTGACTCAGTGAAATCTTGTAGATTTCACTGCGTCACTTTTACGAGGCGTACCTGCGAGGGAACGCCCACCCTGCGCTGAACGCCCACATGAAACCTGACGCAGGTTTCATGTGGCGCAGGGTTTACAACGTGACGCATCTCCCTAGATGCGTCACGTTGTAAATATTGCGCAACGTGGCGCATGTCTTGCGTCGCCGCTGCGTCACATAAGTGACGCAACGGCGGCGCAAAAGTGGCGCAAGGGGCTTGTAAATATGCCCCTATCAGCCCTGTGTCTCTGTGCAACCTGGCTCTTACTGCGCCTCCCCCCCTTATTCTGTGCCCTATTTTTTATTTCTCAAGCTTGTGGCGCTGCTTGACGTCACGATGTTAGGGACTAAAACAGTAAATACATTTCAGCTTCTCTTCCTGAAATAAGCATTGTTCTTAATGCTGTATCTGCATTAACCAGTAAACTCGTGCATACTTTACTGTTTGTTCTACTTTCTTACTACTAATTGTGTGTAAACCTCAGTTCATTTTTGGTACTACACAAAATAGGTAAATAAACAAACAAACAGACATTACCGATCTATGGGATAAAGTAAGATGTAATTCCGGATAGCTACATAGATGTTGA
The DNA here is from genome assembly GCA_963921515.1 of Calotriton arnoldi. Classification (NCBI taxonomy): domain Eukaryota; kingdom Metazoa; phylum Chordata; class Amphibia; order Caudata; family Salamandridae; genus Calotriton; species Calotriton arnoldi. The sequence goes on from CAWUFW010003527.1 coordinate 1,650,597, forward strand.
CTTGATCAAGATATACGTATATGTACTTTCATATGATTATGTGCAAGGCAAGAAACGGGTTAACATGGAAGATCTGTTCTCGCCATAACTACAGAAGGTAGTCACTGCCAAAATGTATTTTAATATAATTATAACATGTTTTCTTTCAGTCAATTTTCCTGTCAGGGACGGATGATCGCTTCTCTTGTAGTAAAGTAAAAAAAAAATGAAACGTTACAAATAAGGCAGTGGAATCGTTCCGTAGTCTTAAATGTAATACTTACACCACTGAATGAACACATTGTATTAAACAAGACAATGAAAGTCAATCTTCTGCGTGTTGTTAAAAAATGCCACACTCCATTTATTCCATCAACTCCTACGTGTGCTCGCATGCCCACTGGCACAAAATGCAGATGTGTCTTTCAAAGACACTTAATCATTTGTCTTCGTGTTAAAGTGGGCATTAATTCCTTTTTAGCATTTTTGTTGCATTGTATTCGGCACCTAACTTGACAGACAGTTACAGCATTCTAATAAATGCCACTATGAGAACGAAGAAGGAAAGACAGATGTGTCTTTCACAACAATAAAATGGAGCTGCAATAAAACCCTTAGCTCCTGAAAAAAATATGATATTTTTTCTTGGATTAGGTGTTATGTTTTTCCAGCAAGTGGATACCAAATTAAAAGATTTTTCTCCCGCTTTATTTATTAGTGTTAACTAGGTGTCTTACGATAGTTAATCACGTCTAGTCAGTTTAGGAGTTTAGAAAAACATAAGGTGTTTAAAGTGTGGTTTTTCATATGATTTGAGTTTATTGCCACCAAATATTGAATGCTGAGATTGGTTCACCCAGAATGCTGGCATTAACTAATTTGTCTTACCTGCAGTCTAGATTCAGTGAGAGTGTGAGGGGAGACTTGACTCACAGAGAGTGTATTCATCTACTTGTGATTGGTGTGATTAGGGATCGTGATACTCATACCTGTACTGACGACATGCTTTTAGGAATTAACAGCTGTTAATTTCGTTTCCACTGCATTAATTGCCCTTACTTGACTTCAGTCATCATCACAGCAAGCATCAAACCCATGGTACTTCCGCAGGATCAATGTTTCCATTTAGGAGGATGACAGCAAGTCACCTACTCTTAACAGTTCCTCTTCTACTGCCCAGTCCGTCATGTAGGCAGTGTTAAAACAGATCATCAATGGCCATGGGCATGACTCTCAACATATCCGTTTCTTTCCCAAATTCACTCTGATCAGAGTGCTTCTGCACTCTCCCCTCCTGATGTGGAAGATTCATCTTGGGTTTGCCGCTGGTGTTCACACCATTGCTTTAGTTTTTTCACAGTTTTGAGCTATTCAACTCTATCCCTTGGTTAGTTTGTGTACAATCCGTTCAACCCCTGGTCTCAGTTGCCCTCTCCACCTGCCAGAGCAGGCTGATCTTCAAGAGTCACTGCTTTCTGTTTTGGTTCTGCTATTTTGAGTTCTGTTGGTCCACATTCAGTATGATTTATTTGGGTCATTGAAGGAAGTGGCCTGATTAGGGTCAACCGGGTCACTCACGACCACCTCTCAGCCTTCCATACCAAATGAAGAGTCGGTCAGACAGTAGAGAATACAAACCAATATTTGTTTATTCAGGTACACTCAGAGTGGAGCCCGGTCTGAGCAGTCGCTTAGGAGTGCTGCAGAGGGACTGAAATCAACAAGCATAAAGATACATTAAGTACATTTCGTTACTGGGCTAGAACCCGCCCATAATGGAATCTTCCAGGCAGGTGCTGCAAAGCAATGAAATACAGGAAACAAGTTTCGATTCTGAGGCCGGGCACACACTATCTACTACTCAAGGTCGCTCTGCCTGTGTCCGCCACCAGACTAGTGGAAGAAGGCCTTATCTAGTGGCAAAGGTATGCGCTAATAAAGGCAGTGCATTCATTAGTGAAGCAAAACTCGGCTTTGGAGAAAGGCAACTCAGCAGAGGCCTTTTCTCAGAAATAGCAAAGGATCAGTTTCGATCATGATTCAAAATGGCGACCAAATAGAAAATGGTGCCGCAAATGCTAACTTACATATGATAATACATTAACGAAATCATTTCTATTCTAACAGACCCTCCTTTTAGCATGAGCTAAAACATTTTCTAATAATAGCAAAGAGCAGACGAAGTAATGAAACAGAAAATCATGAGTACATTACTTAGGAACACTCCATTCTTTCAGCATCAGGAAGGGAGACTGTAAGGAGGGAAGAAGTCTAAAAAATGCCCTTATCTATCTGCATCATGTCATCTATCTCTTTCTGGACCATTATCGCAGCATTGGTACCATGAATTGATATTTTTCTCTTAGGAGTGAGAAAGGTGGTACAATAGGAGCAACAGAAGGGAAAGCACTGAATAAGGGCACAGCAAAGCACTAATACCACAATCAGGTAAATCACCTTTTCAAGAATCCAATCCCAACCACCAGAAAGAGACCAACTCCAATTTCCACTTTCCTTCCTTTTGACATTTTCTAGAATATCTAAAATATGTTTGGTAATATTCTTTTCCATATTTGTTATCCCGACTACGCACTGGTCGCCAACTACTGCGCACCCCCCACCATTCTTAGCCAAAATAAAATCCACTGCATATCGAGTCTGTTCGAAATAAATCTGCATACTTTCTAACTGAGTGGTGATATCGCACAGAGCCGCCACAGTCGTGTTGGATTAAATTTGTAACTTACACCCAAAGTATTCACCTCTTGCCATGGCAGTGCCACCTAATATAAAAATAGAAGACATAATATATCCAAAGGTAATAACATTACTGTAATTATTTATCTCAATAGCTGTGACTCCCTCACAAAACTCCTTCGTCAACGTTCTTTTTTTTTAACCTATTTTACCTTAGGTCTTGCACTTTTACAGGGGACGCCCAAAGGCAACACCATCCCTAGGGCCACCTCATTTGTCCCGTTATGAATATTAGAGTAAGTCCCATTAGACAAAAAGAAAAACCCTGGGTGTGCATAAATGGGCCTATCATAATCCACTGCAGAATATCGAGTATTCATTCCGACAGTACTTGGATCATCAGCCCTTACCATAGGGATTGTCTCTTTATACATCACTAATCCAGAACAATTGATGTACAATGACATGTCAGTGCTATTGATAATAGGACAACAAGCAGGATAATAACCAGCTTGCCGGGGGATCGTCAATTCTTTGTAATGCCAACCTACCAACGTTATGTTCTGTTCTTCCATATAAAAATTATCACAATAGGTGTTGTTTTCACAGCCAGAATAGCCCTCACCCAGTGGCTTTTAATGGTACAAGCATGGTCCTGAATAACCAGATCCAAACACTCCTTTTATCTCTACAAAATCAGGGGGTTTAGTATATGTAGAATTCACTAAAGACAATGGATATGCAGTCCATAAAGTAGTGACAGAATCAGTGGGGTAGCCTGCTGTTCCATTACCGAAGAATCTCTTATGCGTCTCCAAGAATATATTACTCAAAGCTACTCTCTTATTTCTTTTTGGAGAAAGACATTTACCTCCACTGCGTAAAGATACACTATAAGCATTTTCCAAGATCCACAATACCCCACATAGGATTGTCATCAACAAAACTGCAGAAATCACATAAATCAATTTTCTTTTACGGGTCCACACCACATTATGTTGAGCAACAAGAACCATCGGTTGCTCTTCCTCGGCAACCAACCTACCAAAGGGATGCAAAACAAATGATGAAATGGGGACAAAATGTAAAGGAAATATACAAGATCCCAGTGACCGTCAGAGCCTCCTTGGTACAGGCTCCTACTGTCCATCAATACGTTGGTGCTCTTGAGCACCGGCGGTGGAGCTTGCTCTGTCCTAAGCTCGTATCCCACGTCGATCAGGATGGTATACCTTCAAGGTATACTTCGATCTATCCTGTCCAATATTCAAACCGTACATAAAACTCTCATCAACCTGAACTAACTCCGTTGGTACTACAGCAAAGTACACCCTGACTTATACAGTCCATCCCTGACTAATCTTTCTTCTCCTTTGGTGCACCGTCCCTCAGCCGAGGGTGCAAATTGTACCTGGTGGCCCCAGGCACAGAATGGTCAATGAACAGAGGCTCCTGGATAGCTCGTACTTCCAGAGGTACTGCTGCATTTAGCACGTCATTATTTTCCTCGTCTGTTCATGTCCAGGTCAGTTTGGCATCACTGAAGGGGACAAACTGAGGCACCGTCTCGCACTCAGAGTCCCCTACTCCATCCTTCACCCACTGGTCGTAGGGCAAGGGCAAAGGAATCCTGCGACAATGTGTTGCGTGTATCCAGTTCTTACGTCCAGCGACTTTTACTGCAGTGCGCGTTGCTAACAAGACCTGTTCTGGCCCTCTCCAACGCGGCTCCAAACTCTGGAAGTTTTTAATCAAAATGAAGCCGCCAGGCTGGATGTCGTGCCCGGGCCCCTCTGGTGTAGCTGGCAGGGTGTCCCGGACCTGTTGGTGAATAGAACGCAAACTTTCAGTTAACTGGCCAAGATAGTGAAACAACAATGGGTACTCAATATCAGAGAACCGTCGAGGTCGCGGGACGCCCCAGACATTTGCCGTGCACCGAAACACGACCTCATACGGTGGCAATCCTGTCCTAGAATGTGCTGTCGTTCTTGTTGACAAAAGAGCTAACGGTAGAGCATCTGGCCACTTTAACCCTGTCGTCTCCTGAATTTTCGCCAATTTGAGCTTGAGAGTACCATTGTACTTCTCAACCAAACGTGCTGACTGTGGATGATTGGCAGCATGGAACTTTTGCTTTATGTGTAAACCATCACAAATCAATTGGATCACTTTAGCATTAAAATGACTTCCGTTATCACTCCAAATCAATCAGGGCAAGCCGAAACGAGGAAAGAACTCCTTCAGGAGCACCTTTGCAGTCGTAATGGCTGTATTATCTTTAGTGGGATAAGCCTCAACCCATTTACTGAATGCACAGACAACCACCAAAACCTACTTCAAATTATTGCATCTCTCTAACTCAATGTAGTCCATTTGAAGGACTTCAAAAGGAAAAGTGGGAGGTGCAAAATTACCAGGTGGTGTAGGGGTGCCCTTTCCAGGATTGTGCATCATGCACGCCATACAGTACTTCACTAAATGTGCAGCTGTCTTAGGGATATTGTCATTCTGCCATACAAGATCCAACAACTTACAAATACCCTTAGCACTAATATGGGCTGGACCATGGGCCATCGTAACCACAGGGAGAGCATAGGCATCGGGCAACACCCATCTCTGCTTCCCTGACTTATCAATCCAACATCCTCATCATTCAATTGTGCTGTACTTTCCTGCCACACCGCTAATTATTCTACTGTGGCTTCGCTTGGTATCTCTTTTACATTCTCAAGGGTATCCTCGAACATGACAACCTCAGGCACCCACCTAGCCGGACCTGCTGAAAACATTCTTTTCATCTTTGTCCGAGCCGTTTCCTTAGCTGTCTGATCTGCAAAAGCCTTTTCCCCTTCCTACATCATCAATGACCTTCTGGTGGGCGCTACACTTCACTATGGCCAATTTCTTCGGGAGCGTCAAGGCAGATGAAAGCCTCAATATGAGGTGTCCGTTGTGGATTTTGGTGGCATGGGAAGTAAGGAACCCTCTCTCAGCCCAGAGTCGCCCAAAATTATGCGTGACCCCAAAGGCATATTGGCTGTCAGTATAGATATTGACAACCAGCCCTTCACTCAATTTGCAAGCTCGAATGAGGGCAGCAAGCTCAGCAGCTTGAGCCGACCGATAAGGGACCCGTGATGTCTCTACTACTGTACGCAGTGTGGTAATAGCATAAGCTGCAGGTGTAGTGCCATCTGGTAACTTGAAACAAGAGCCATCAACATATAGTTCCCCTTGTGGGTCAGATAAGGGAACGTCAGTTAAGTCTACCCGTACTTTCGTCTCTTCTTCATTCTGGAAGATACAGTCATGTTTGTCGACTTCATCACTCTCAGGAGGGAGGGTTAGTAACGTGGCAGGATTCAGAGTAGCACATCTTTTGATCCTGATATGTTTAGCAAACAATGTCAATTCAGAGCCAGTAAGACGTGCACTGGTGAGGTGCTGTGTCTTTGTCTTATTCAGAAGTGTATCCACAGCATGGGGTACCATAACTGGGAGATCAGTATCCAGTACGAGTCCAGCCGATTGTCTGATCGAAGCGGCCACAGCCGCAACCGCTCTTAGACAACTCGAGAGGGCTCTCGCGACCGGATCAAGGACTGCAGAGAAATAAGCACACGGTCGTTGCTTAGCTCCAAATTTTTGTGTTAGGACAGAGAGCGCGCAACCAGCCATCTCGTGCACGTACAACACAAAAGGTTTGCCGTAATTAGGGGTGCCAAGTACTGGAGCCGAACAAAGCGCAGTTTTTAATTGCTCAAAAGACTGCTGACATTCAGGCATCCAAAGCAAAGGCTCATGCACTTCTTTCATTGTTAAGGCAAGCAAAGGTTTGATTAGTAGGGAGTAGTTTGGTATCCACTGCCGACAGTAGGAAGTGATACCTATAAAAGCGCGCACATCTTTCTGAGTCTGTGGAATAGGCATTTTAACAATGGTACTGATGCGCTCAGGGGTCAACCTCCTACCCTCCTTTGACAGCAGGTGACCTAAATACGTGACCTCCTGTCAACAATACTGAAATTTAGAAAGGGAAACTTTATGTCCACGTTGAGCCAAATGCAACAATAGTTTAACTGTACTATCTTTACAACCCTCCTCTGTATCAGAAGCAATAAGGAGGTCATCCACATACTGCACCAATACATTACCTGCAGAAAGCGAAAAGGAATCCAACTGACCTTTTAACGCTTGGCTATAAATGCTCAGGCTTTCTGTATAACGATGAAGAGCTCGACAGAACCTAAAGCTCCTACCAGTTAGGGTAAACCCAAACAGATATCTGCTATCTGGATGGATCGGAATACTGAAGAACGCGTTTTTCAAGTCAATGACAGAAAAGAATTGAGCAGTGGAAGGAATCATTGTCAAAAGTGTGGTAGTATCTGGAACTACTGGAAACTGAGGAACCACTAGTTTATTAACCTCGCGCAAGTCAATCACAAAACGGTAAACATCTTCATGATCATCAGGGGAACCTGATGGTGTCCGTTTAAAAATCGGAAGAATGGGACTTTTACAAATATTAGCAGACATCTCCTCAACTACTCCTTTGCATATCAATCCTGAATAATTTGTAAAAGGGCCCGTTCTCCCACCTGAGGTATTTTGTACTGAGGAATACGAGGCAAAACAACATTATCTTTAACCTGAATTGAAACCGGTGGAATATGTAGCAGTCCCACATCTGTATCACCCGTCGCCCATAAAATGGATGGTATGCCAGCAAATTTGGCAGGAAGAGGGAGAGACAGCCACAGTCTAGTACTCACATTTGGGCCCATCGTCCTATAAACACCTTCCGGGGAACAATAAATAGTAGCATGCAATTTCTTCAACAAATCCAAACCCATCAAATTCTCACCACAATTAGATGTCAGCAACAATAGAGAATCCACAGTGAAAGGACCAATAGTCAATGCAAGGGTTCTTGAAATGGGGCTCACAACCGGTACACCTGAAAAACCTACCAAAACATTACTATGGCCAGACAGAGCCTCCCCGGGGACCAAAGATTGAGAAACAGAACTCTTCGTTGCACCTGTATCCACCAAAAATTGCCTAGTCGAGCCATGCAAATCAGCGGTGACATAAGGACCACGCTGATCTACAGGTATCGGAACTGGTCCCTCACTCTGTCCTTGGCTGTCCTAGCTGTAAGACAGTCCTGTCACCTCATCCATATCATAATCATCATGGTAATAGTGTCCATCACGAGGGTCATCAAAATAATTATTATCGGAATGACCCTGTGAGGCAACAGCAGCCTGAGCCTGATCTGTCCCTCGACCTAGTCCCCGAGGACCTCGTCCTCGCGGAACCGCTACCTTCTGCAAAAGCACAGGACCCTCGCTACGCCAATGGCCCTCTTCCTTCCTTACAATATGCACACTGGTTCGGCCCCAAAGGCGTCGTATTCGGTTGCCTACTAGTGCATGGAAGCTGTCTGGGAGGGCCACCACATCCTCTACCATTCCCTCTAAATGCCTGTTGCAACAATACCTTCGTATTCAAACCCTTATGCTTTTTCTCCGTCCTCTCTTTCTGCTCTTGGTCCTGATGTTCATAATATTGAGCCATATTCAAAATAACAGAAGGGGAAGAGGTGGACCAGGTGCTTTCAGAAGCCTGTAAACAAGTCACAATTTCGGGAAGTAAATTAGTAACAAACCTGTCGACAAACAACCGAACACCTCCTTCAATATACATATATTCTGCCCACTGTAATCCAAAAATGTATCCTCAAACCGGGTGAAGAAATCAGACACATTCTCATCTTTCTTTTGTCGACAGGCCATCAGCTTGTCCCAACTTACTTTCTTCGGCGGAATAAGAGAATGCATGTATGTAATTATGCGATCTGGCAAAGCAAGTATCTCGGCTCGGGCTTATCACTTGGCTTTCATTCCTGATCTCATCCTTTAATCACATCCCATGTACCACCCACCTCTGCAACATGGTCTTGAGTATGAACCTGTCTCCAAATATCAACCAGAACAAGGAGACGGGAGAACAGCTCAATGTCAGCAAGAGTCATTACAGTAGAAGAGGCAGCCTCAGTCAGCTCTTTATAATAAGTAGTAGGATTTTTTTCTAGGGTCGGGCAAATGAGTCTTAAGGGATAAAACCTCACTTCTTTTCCACGGAGAATAAGCTCATTGTTCTTGGAAACGGGCCGCTACACCCGCTCGAGTAACATTTCCGCATTGGTCCGTTAACTCTGGTATTTCTGGGTGATATATATGATGAACCTCTCGCATCGGAAACTGAGACACTGGAGTAGGACTCTTCTCATGCAACCTACCTCTGTAAGCAACCAACGTGGCAATGTTCCCAAAAACTTGGCCCGGGTCCAAACCACTGGCATACACGCGGTCTCTAATATCGAATACAATTTGTGACGTGTCGTCCCCAAAATGTTGCTGCCAAAGACCAATCAATGTAGAGGACATATGTTTAAGAGCATGCTGCCGTACAAAGGGCTCATAATCTTTCATCACATCCCAAACATCCGCCACACTATAAATGGGATTACGACCCCACTGCGCAGCCTGATTAGCTACTACCTTCTTCTCCTCATCCCCCACCGCAGACCATACAAAAGGGCCCATACGCTCCTTAAATTTCGTCGAATCTCTATCCTCAAATCCACGTATTGGCGTCTCAGCACTCAATAATGCTGGGAAATGAACCATCAAAGATGGAGAAGCAACAGAAGCACTGGGTAGGATAGTCGCAGGTGGGTGCGCCGGGGAGAGAGATCTGGAGATAGGGATGCCGAAACAATAGGTGTGCTTGGTGTGCTAACAGTCACAGTTGCCACAGACGGTGAAGCCAAAGAAGGGGGAGGAGGAGCCGAAGCCACAGCCGTCGAGACGACAGCAGTAGATACAGGGATAGTAGAAACAGCTGTACCAGGCGGCTGTGATGGCACAGGGACAGTGGGATATATTCTTTGCAGGGCATTTGGGGGTGGGGGTCGGGTGTCTAACAATTCTTCCACAAAAGTATCAGTTTTCTCCTGGGCCATGTACGATTTATCAACATGCAATCGAAATCTCCTATCTTCACATTCAACTCCCTTCTCCTGTTTCTCTCTATCATATGCTACAGCTTTCTGAGTCAGTGTCTGCATCTTCCCTTTTCGCGCCTCCTTCTCCGTCTTCAATCGTCTCTGCATAGCTACTTTCTGCCACTTTCTGAGAGAATCAAACATAGACTGTCTACTTCGTCTCTTGAACAACTGCTCCTGTAAATACCCAATCTTTTGTTCATCAAAAGTGCCCGTCAACGGCCACTGCAACTCGGCATTGATCCTCATATATTTGTGCCATAATGTACTAAACATAATAGGGCGAAGACAATGCTTCATATACATATCAAAATTGGGAGTGCCTTCTGGAGGCGCCGGCTGAGCTTCTTCCAATCGAGCATCTGCAGAACAACAGCGACAGCACAAAGAAAACAGTTTACTGATACCGGGCATTCTCAAGCCTGGCAAAGCAATGGCAAATGCTTTTATCCCAAAGACGGTCCTCAGACCGTACCAAATTCAAGCCAAAATGGTACCATGTCCACAAAGAACCAAAACAAACTCACCTGATATATGCAGGTCAAGCGAACTAATTCTCCACTGCCGACTCCTCAGACCAAACGGTCAGATCCAAGGGTTTCGACATTAAGGACTCCAGTCGGGATGACCGCTGGGTGAGGCACCGTCCGGCAGGACGGAAGAGGCAGCTGCGAGCAATCAATGCTCCTCATACAGGGATCCCTGAACCGTCAGTCCGACCCGACAATGGCCTCGACCTCCCCCCGTCCACGGAAGGGGATGGGTCACTCACCCGAAGGAGTCTCTGTTCGGGCGCCAACTGAAGGAAGTGGCCCGATTAGGGTCACCCGGGTCACTCACTACCTCCTTTCAGCCTTCCATACCAAATGAAGAGTCGGTCAGACAGTAGAGAATACAAACCAATATTTGTTTATTCAGGTACACTTAGAGTGGATCCCGGTCTGCCCAGTCGCTTAGGAGTGCTGCCGAGGGACTGAAATCAACAAGCATAAAGGTACATTATGTACATTTCGTAACTGGGCTAGAACACGCCCATAATGAAATTTTCCAGGCAGGTGCTGCAAAGCAATGAAATACTGGAAACAAGTTTCGATTCTGAGGCCGGGCACACACTATCTACTACTCAGGGTCGCTCTGCCCATGCCTGCCACCAGACTAGTGGGAGAAGGCCTTATCTAGTGGCAAAGGTATTCGCTAATAAAGGCAGTGTATTCATTAGTGAAGCAAAACTCAGCCTTGGAGAAAGGCAACTCAGCAGAGGCATTTTCTCAGAAATAGCAAAGGATCAGTTCCGATTATGATTCAAAATGGCGCCCAAATAGAAAATGGTGCGGCGAATGCTGACTTACATACGATAATACATGAGCAACATCATTTCTATTCTAACATCATGGGATTAAATACACTTATGGAGTGTCCCGATGGTGCTTGTTTTTGTCAAAATCAGTTCTTTTCCTTGGGTTCATACTCATATGTAAAGACCATGAGAGGAAGACGTATGAAGAGGTAATGTTCGTTTCCGTATTAGTAATTTTCATTACCCTGAGTCCATTTCATCCTCGTCACCAGTGCCGGACTGGCTGTAGCGGGCACCGGGCATTTGCCCGGTGGGCCGCCAGGGTGGGGGCTAGTTTTGGACCCCTGGGGGGCCGTTTTTGTTACATGGGGCCGATATTGCAGCTATGCTGCAGTGTTTTCCATGGGCACCAGCTCCCCCCCGGCGTCAGGACCGACTCAATTACCAGTGCCGGTTTGTGTTCCCAGTCCGGCCCTGCTCGTCACAGTCCTGAGTTCCCACCCACCTATCCCGGATGTGCAACTGATTTCTTTATTGGCTTAATTGTTACAGCAATTCCTGGGCAGGAAATGACATGCATATGCACTACATTTGATGGGGGCCATATTGGATTGGGAAAGTAAATTCAAGTTTGGCAATCATTTTCTGCATGTTTAGGAGATATAATCCAGGGGCCTGATTCACAGAACTAACTTACGTCAAAATCCTAAACTTACAACAATTTTGGTATTTACAGAATGAACTTACACATTTGGGTATTCACAGAATGAACTTACACATTTGGGTATTCACAGAATGAACTTACAACAATTTTGGTATTCACAGAATGAACTTACAACAATTTTGGTATTCACAGAATGAACTTACACATTTGGGTATTCACAGAATGAACTTACAACAATTTTGGTATTCACAGAATGAACTTACACATTTGGGTATTCACAGAATGAACTTACAACAATTTTGGTATTCACAGAATTAACTTACTCATTTTGGTATTCACATCAATGAGTAAGTGCCTTCTGTGAATACCAAAATGTGTAAGTTACACAAAATGTGTAAGTTACACAAAATGTGTAAGTTACACAAAATGAGTAAGTTACACAAAATGTGTAAGTTACACAAAATGTGTAAGTGTCTTCTGTGAATACCAAAATGAGTAAGTTTATTCTGTGAATACCAAAATGAGTAAGTTCATTCTGTGAATACCAAAATGGTAGTAAGTTTAGGATTTTGTCGTAAGTTAGTTCTGTGAATCGGGCCCCTTGTTGGGGTGCAATGTGGCAGGGAAGACAAGCATAAGGGGATGTTTGAAGTCCGCGTTGTTGGGGACTACTTTCTCAAAATAGTTTTTAACCTGTGATTCGGTGTAAGGGAGTGAAAGTGTTACAGGCATTGCAAGTGTGATGGTTGGTGTGAAAGCTAGAATGCAGTATAGGAGTGTAAGAAATTGGGTTATTAGGTACGGAGGGTATGAATCCTGGGTAAGTAATAAGTCTGAAATTGTCTTTTTACTGGGAACAAAGCGCCAGACTGTAGCACTTAAATCTCTCAGCATAGCGATGTAGAGAAGTCCAAGGCCTACTCAGTGGAGGTGCTGTGAGCTCGCAATCTCAATTCGCTGGCATGCAGCAACAACACTCAATAAATTATTGGCCAGTCAGTGTTTTTTCTTTTAAAAAGGAAACATACATTTACTACATATGCTCTACTAAATACTACATATTAAATTACATATATATCCATCAGGTAGATGGAAATACCTTTGGTGACACCCTAATGTTACAATTCATCACAAGTGGGTGGTGAGCCCCACAGTCATAATGGCCCCATACCAGATGTGTCAGCTCAATATATGTGGTGTCATTATTTATAAGGCAGGCCACTGACCATGTCATGAGTGCTGTAATATGTAAGGTCATAAGCAGTGCATTGCGGGGGCCTGAGTTATAGCTAGCTCAGCTAACTATAACTGCTGAATTTCACTGGTTTTGTACGAGTGAAACTTGAGCCTAAGTATAATATCCCTGTAATCTTTGGTTTTTTGAATGAATTTCTTTTTTTTTTTATAATCAACTTTATTGGTTTTTAGAGAAACAAAAATAACAATACAGCGCATTTGATCATTAGCCCTTGGGACCCATCTAAGCCGTCCATGACTCCCAGGACGAGGTGAAGGGGGATATGGGGCACCTGCCAGCCCAGGACGTGTGTGAGTTCGGATTCTATTTTATCCCAGTACGTTCTAAGTCGGGGACAGGACCAGACCATGTGGTAAAAGTCCGTTGGCTGCTGTCCGCAGCGCGTACAATCCGGTGAAGTACGCAAGCCTGCCCTATAAAGGCGCTCCAGGTTGAGATAGGCGGTATGAAGATAATATAATTGAATTAGGCGGAGTCTGGCTGAAGTGGTGATGGTCTTGGGGGCCATACGGGCATCCCGCCAGTGTTCTTCCTCCAGGAGGTCCAGCCATCCCTCCCACTGGCGCCTGAGCAGGTCAAGCGTTGTAGGGCCGTTATTGGTAAGGTACCACCCCCTTCCCCAGGTTCCCCATCATGACTTGTGCCTCCAGTGGACTAAACTCGGGGAGCGTGGTGCCTGTTGATATGTGGGCGCCAAGGGCGTATCGCAGCTGCAGGTATTTGTAAAATTGCGAAGTGTGGAGGGTATAGGGCCCCTGTAGGTCTTGGAATGTCCTAATGTGGTCTCCCGCCCAGATGTCACCCAGTTGTGATATGCCGATGTGGTCCCATCTTTTGAATCCCTCTAGTGCTGCCACCTCCCCAGCCATACACCCTGCCAGAGAGGCATTTGTCGACTCAATTTGTTGTACCATCATGTATGTCGCAGGGCCGAGCACCAGGCTAGTAGGACCGCCCAAGTCACTGCCGGCAGCGCTCTAGGTACTGGACAGCCATATAGGATTGCTTGGATTCGGGAGAATTCCATGTCTCTTAGTTCGGTTTTGTAGGCCAGGTCAGACCAACCCCCAGTGAACCAGTCATGGAGGACGAGCAGCCGAGTGGCTAAGTAATATAAGTAAAGATCGGTCATGCCCATGCCTCCATCGAAGGGTGGGATCCGGCATCGGGCAAGGGCTATACGTTGTCTCGCCCCTCCCCACAGAAACCTAGTGGCCATGCTATCTATCTCTTTAAACCAGCTTCATGGGAAGTGGAAGGGGGTGTTTTGAATAATATATAGGAAGCGGGGGAGGATCATCATCTTGAATAATGCCACCTTCCTGAGTGGGTTTAGTGGTAGGGTTTGCCAGCGCTGGAGATCCTCTTTGGCCTTCTTAACAAGTGGGGTAATATTTAATGCCCATTCTAGTTCCGGGAGCAAGGCAACCCATATGCCCAGGTATTTAAACAACTGTTGCCTAATGGGAATGGTTGATTGCCAATCAAAGCATTCCCTGAAGAGGTGGAGGGGTACCAGAGTCGATTTTGCCGGGTTGAGCAGGAGGCCTGAGACGTTCTCAAAGGCCTGAAGGGCCCGAAGACATCTAAGGCCAGAGTGGGCCGGGTCCGCCAGGAAGAGCATAACGTCGTCCGCATATAAGGCAATTTTATCAATGTGGTGGCTCCCCCAGGTTCAGCCCTGGACCAGATCATCAGCCCGAATAAGGCTTGCCAAGGGCTCCATTGCCAGCGCGAATAGGAGTGGTGAAAGGGGACAGCCCTGTCTTGTACCTCTTTGGATCGGAAATGCCTCTGAGAGGGCCCCATTGAAGAGTACTCTAGCTCTAGGGATGGAATACAGAACCCGGACGAAACTACGGAAGTGCTGACCCAGACCCATCATTGTTAGTACATCCTCTAGGTAGAGCCATTCGACCGTGTCGAAGGCCTTTTCAAAGTCAACAAAGAGGAGCGCTAGTTAGGGGGTAAGTAATTGGCGGTTCGCCCGAGCCAGGTGGAGGCATCGCAAGCAGTGTCTGGTGCTGCGTGCCGGCATGAAGCCGCATTGGTCCGGGTAGATCAGTTTACTTAGGAATGGACGCAGGCGCTGGGCCAAGATCATGGCATATATCTTTACCTCAGTGTTGATTAATGAAATCGGGCGGTAATCCGCACAAGCTGGTGAGGGCGGTTGAGTCTTGGGGATAACCACGATGGTCGCTACGTCTGTTTCAGGGGGAAATGCCCCAACCTTTGCGACGTCCTGGAATAGTTCAGAGAGATGAGGGACCAGTAGGTCCCGGCAGGCGGAATAGTATTCCTGTGGGAATCCGTCTGGGCCCGGTGTTTTCCTGGACGCTAGCGAGGAGATTGCATTGTTTATTTCTTCTGGGGTAAAGGGGAGGTCCAGGCCGGCCGCCTTGGAGTGTGTTAGGCAGGGGAGACGGACTTTCCCTTGGTCAAGTAGGTTCGGAAGGGATGCCTCAGGCCTACAAGCTGAATATAAGCAGGCATAGTAGTCAGCGAACGCCTGTGCGATCGCAGGTGATTTGCGTTGAGTGGCCCCAGAGGGGTCGCAGACTTCGGGGACTATTCGGCTTGCCAGGGGGTACAAAACCAGCCTATGCAACAGCTTCACGTTCTTGTCGCCCCAACGATACACCCGGGCGACAGAGGAACGCCATAGCAACTTGGCCGAGTCTAGCGAGATTTGTTTAATCTCTTCACGCAGGATTGCGAGTTGCCTGTCTTGTGCTTCATCTGGGGCCCTGGTTAGGTCAGTCTCCAGACAGGTTGCTTGTGCCTCAAGAAGAGCCAGTCGGCTATTCTGGGATAGTCGTTGTGCTCGGAGCTGGCATCTGGCTACTCCTCGGATAGTGGCTTTACTTGCCTCCCAAAGGGTGCTTGGGGAGGGGAGAGAAACTAGATTGATGAGGAAGTATTGGCGCAGAACTATTTCTATAACTTTTTTGATCTCTTTGTTTTGTAGGAACCAGGCGTTTAACCGCCACACTGGTCGAAGCATGCCAGGGGTTTCGCCTAGGTGCAGGAGTAGGGCTGAGTGGTCTGAAATTCCTCGGGGAAGAATAACAATATCGGCTACTCCATGGCACTCGGGGGCAGGCATGAAGATCATGTTGATTTGCACCTGTGTGCGATGTGCCGCTGAGGTGTGGGTGTAGTGGGAGGTTCGGGGGTTCCAGGTTCTCCAGACATCTCAGAGGCCCAAAGTGGCCACCCATTCAACCAGTCTTTTTGCGTGTGCTATCCTAGCAGGAGAGGGTGTGCCTGTAGTATCAAGCATCAGTTGCATGACTGCATTAAAGTCGCCCCCTAGTATCGTCTGTCCCAAGGGCAGGGTGGAGATGATGTCAGTGAGTTGTCTCAGTGATGGTGTGAGTGTGGCGGGTGGGATGTATATGGATATCAATTTGAGGGTGTTCCCTTCCAGCATTCCAGATATAATTATGAACCGTCCTTGTGGGTCTCTATTGACGTGGGTGAGGACAAAGGGAAGGATTCATCATAGTAGGATTGCTACCCCCGTGAGCCTCTGTCGAAGCCTGGGAGGGAACACTGGGTCCCCAGGAGATGGGTCTCTTGGAACAAGAGAATGTCGGGAGCAAGCCATTGGGCATACTTCAAGACTGCTGTATGCTTGATACGATCAAGCAACCCGATGACTTTCCACGATAGGACTCGGAGGGAATTGCCCCTATGAACTGCGTGCGTCATGTGAAGTGTGTGAGATAAAGGAGTCATGGAGCTCTGGCCCACTGCGGGCCTTTTGCAGAGTTTCAAGAGGGTGTGGTTCTGGTCCCTGTCTTGTAGTGTGCGGGGTCGAGATGCATGTGTAATAATCAGATGTTAGAGTGCTGTGAATAGTGAACGAAAATAACAACAATACAAAACACAAATCTAAACATTGGACAACGGTCCTGGCCCCCCTTCCCTACCTCCCCCCGCCCTATACTTCTGGAACTGA
Organism: Calotriton arnoldi; assembly: GCA_963921515.1. Taxonomy (NCBI): domain Eukaryota; kingdom Metazoa; phylum Chordata; class Amphibia; order Caudata; family Salamandridae; genus Calotriton; species Calotriton arnoldi. Next base: position 1,667,537 of record CAWUFW010003527.1, read on the forward strand.
AGCATCTGTCACCCTGTAAGCTAGAAAGTAACAAGCTAAGCTAAAACACTTAGCTTAGGAGTTGCATGGTGGACCCCTCCTCTGATATCGGATGTGGCTGCAGCATCGGCAGATTTCTCTGTGTTCTATAGTTCAATGGGGTATATATCCTGGGACCCGATGGAATGAGGCCTCCCGACTGCGCCTTGTTGTGCCCCCATGGTTCTTCAGATCATTGGGCTTTGGGAAAGGTCTGAGTCCACAGTTACCGAGTCCAGAGTTCTGGGGGGCTTTGTTCGATGGACAAGTTGTCTGTGGATCCTTCCTGCTGTCGAGGCTGGTGAACCCGTCGGGCTGGTGGTGTTTTTGGGTTCTCGAGTAGCTGAGCCGGGTGACCTAGAGGCCTCTTTGTGGCCTCCACGACCCTTGCGCGATTGCATGCGCCTTCTACGTTGTTTGGGAGACAGTGGTCTTGGGGCCTGGGATCTGGAAAGCGTGGGCGGAGAGGCGGGGCAGACCCTGAAGGGCTGCTCCTCAGTCAGCCAGGTCCAAGCGGCGTGTGGAGATTCAAAGAAGAGCGCTTTGTCCTGAAAAACGACACAAAGACAGGCTGGGTAAAGCAGTCTATAATGGAGGCGAAGAGTGCACAGCTTCTGTTTGACGTCTGTGTAGGAGCGCCTTTGGGTCTGAACTTCCTTGGTGTAGTCCGGAAAAACCATTATGGTATGGTTTTAAAAAGTCAGGGCGCCCAGGGTCCGTGCCTCTCTCAGGACAGCGTCTCTATCCTTAAAGTTGAGGATCCTGGCGATGATAGGACGAGGCGGAGCGCCAGGTGGTGGCTGAGGCGCGAGGGACCGGTGGTCCCGCTCTACGGCAAACCAGGACAACAATGTATCTTTAGGCATCCACGATTCTATCCATTTCTCGATGAAGGTTGCCATTTGACCCTTCTCAATCCCTTCCGGAAATCCCACCAGGCGGAGATTGTTACGCCGTGACCGATTTTCGGCGTCTTCAGCCCCTCTGTGCAGTTCTTTGGTGTTGGTCCGCAGGTGGGCTACCTGTTCTTTTACTTGGTGGACATCGTCTTCAACTGTAGAGAGACGGGATTCCGCCTCCGAGATGCGGGCTGTGGCATTGCGCAGGTCCTGTCGGATGAGGGCCCAGTCCACCTGGACCTCGCCGATCTTACCCTCCACCGAGGCTTGGGACGTGCTGATCGCCTGCAGGATTGCGGTAAGGTCGCCCCCAGGGAGGGATGAGCCCCCGTAGCTCCCACCATTGGGCCGGGCTCGATTGTGGTGAATTGGTCCATTTTGGTTTGCGTTTGTGTAGCGGATGACTTGAGGCCTCGGTCTTTCCCCATAGTGAGTGGTGGGAGAGTCTTTAGCAGGTCGAGTGACGATGATTCCTTGGTCTGGGCTCGATCGACCGGGGAGCCAGGGATCGGCATCCGCTCCGCTCTCGACTAGCTGTAGTAAAAAGGATTGGGCCCGGTGTTCTGCGGTTGGGACCTACAAACACTAGGGCCCCCAGGGCTCGTGTTCAGCTAGCAGGGTTCTGCAGTCCATGCGCGTGGCCTCTAGGCCTGTGAGCGTCAATGGCAAGGTCGCGCCCGGGGGGGCACAGCCCACTGCTCTCAGTCAGGCATGCTGGTTCAAGGATGCCTCTGTTTGGATCTAACTGGTCTTGTTTAGAGCCCAGGGTGAAGGTAGGGCAGGGGCTTCCAAGTAGAGCCCACGTCAGGTCTGCAGGGCGGTGGCAGCAAAGGCCCACAGCGGGATCCCCAGAGATGGTGGCGGTCCCTTGCAGTAGGGGGGGCCCAGGGATACGGGATGGGTGAAGGCTACAGTTCGTGAGAGACTGCTTCTCGGCCCCCTTCCTAAAGTCCAGCCCAAGGAACTGGCTCACCTCAGTGGTAATTTGAGGATTCGGTGCCTCTGGTCCGGGTGTTGTCCGCGCTTGGCCCCTTTGGTATCGCTTTGTTCGCCCTAAGTTGGCAGGGTATGCCCAGACGTGGGTCCCTTGCTCACTTTGCCACTGGATTCAAGATAGCCTGGCTGATGAGGGTTTTGAACCCAAAACCGGTCCCAGGATGCTTGTTTCTGGTCCAGGGAAGACATGGCTTGGCAAATCGGGCTGGACTGTTCCCATGAGGCACAGGGTCAGACTGATTTGCATATGGCCATGTCTGAACTGGGGTGGTGGAGTGAGCTAAAGAATGATGATGGATTAAACCCAGATCAGTTGACTGGGGGTGAGTGTTTGATTTGCTCTAACGCTCCGTCCATCATCCCCTTTGGTACCAATAGCCCCCTCGGCAGCTCAGTCACTGTGGGCATTGAAGTGGGGAGGCCCTGCGCCAGGAGGAAGGGGTGCATGGTCACTGTCACCTTGGGTGCTTATGTAAGGCAGGGCTTGCGTGCTGGCTGCGCCTCTGAAAGCAGCCGATCTGGGGCTGCCGCCGGCCCACCCAGATCTGTCCGGGGCTCTGATCCACCCCACGTGGAGCCAGAGGGTGACGGACTGAGTTGAATCTAGGGCACCCCCCCTGGGACCAGTCGGCCGATGGGGCATCCCACCCAGGAGATCGCTGGCATCAGGGGTGAAGGAGGTGAAGCAGGAGGAGCAACGGCACGAGGCAGGTGGACTTCTCCTTGGAGCTCCGCCCAGTCTCAGCCTGAGGCCCAGAGCGAGGGAAGGCCCAGGGGAACAGTACCCTCCGGAGGCCCCCGGGGGCCACGTACCCCGGGGATCAGGTGGGTAGTTATGTTCCTCCCCTGGGTCGGAAGCCCCCGCCGGACTACGGGTCCGGGAGTTGCCGGAGGTGGGGGGCACTCACCACTGCCCTGGTGGGTTTCTGTAACGCAGAGCCTGGCGTCCGGACCGGGGCATCGGATCAGCTCTCGGCGGGTCACTTTGGCATCAGGGTCTCTCCTTCAGCATCGCATGCGTGGCGCGGGGCTGTCTTGCCATTCCCTTGAGCGGGACTCCGCTCCTCACCAGCAGTGCCCCCACCCCGCAGGCCCAGAGTCAGGATCTCCCCACTGCGTGGGCCGTTGCGCAGGCCCAGGGAAGGAGGTGGCGAGGGTCGGTGGCAGTCAGGCGCCCCCGAGGTCAGCTGCGGGTCATCCCAGCGCCGAGTATTGTCAGGAGTCTGCAAGTAGGGTGCCGGGTAGCTGTTGTTCTTCGGCCCAGGCCGTTCCACTGCGGGTTATCTCTGGCCTCCTTGGGGCTTCATGGAGACAGGGTCAAGTCCGCCATGTTGTGCGGCTGCTTTGCAGACCGTGAGAAGAGATGGCAGTGGTTAGCAGTAGGCGGGTGCCACAGGATCTTCGTTCACCTCAGGGTGATGGCGCCGCAACAGGGGATGAATATCAGTCTCCGGGAAAAGGATTGGGCTGCCGATGGCTGTGAATTTCGGAGCGGATGATGGAGGGGTCCGGAGCACTCTTAGAGTGCGACCGCCATCTTGAAGCTTCAAGCAACGCCCAAATGAATTTCTAAGGTTTTTTCAATTCCATTTCTGAACTATAACGTCCCTGTAATCTTTGTTTTTTTCAGTGAATTTCTAAGGTTTTTTTAAAATGCTAATTTCTAAGTATAACGTCCCTGTAACCTTTGTTTAGTTCATTAAATTTCGACTGTTTATTAAGTAGTAGTTATGTTTGCAGAGTGGTGAAGAAAGGGGGCTGGGCCTCTGACCAGCTCTCAGTAATACTGCTGTGTAAGACATATAGGAGGCACTAGGAGGGCTTCTTGGCCCCCAAGGCCTCTCAGGAGTAAAGAGGACTTCATCCCCCAACAAGTAGTGTGCCAAGAGGTGTGTTTTCAGAGTGGTGGAGAAAGGGTGTGTGGTCTCTGAAGACCTCTTCGTAATTCCGCTGTGTGGAACTTACTGGAGCTAACAAGAGGGGTAGTTGGCCCCCAAGGATGTCCTTGGGGCCCAACTATGCCTCCTGTTACCTCCAGTAAATCCCACACAGCAGGATTGCTAAGAGGTTGTTAGAGGCCAGACCCCCTTGGCTCTTGAGGGTCCTTGGGGGCCAACTACCCCTCCTGTTACCTACAGTAAGACTCACACTGCTGGATTGACGAGAGGTCATCAGGGGCCAGGTCCCCTTTTTTCACCACTCTGCAAATGTGCCTCCAGGAGCACTACTGGTTGAGGGATGACGTACACTTTACCCCTGAGGGTCCTTGGTGGCCAACTACCCCTCCTGTTGCCGCCAGTAAGTCTCACACAGCTGGATTGCTGGAAGGTTGTTGGAGGCCATGCCTCCTTTCTCCACCACTCTGCGAACGCACCTCCTGGCGCACAACTGGTTGGGGGAAGAAGTCCACTTTAGTCCTGAGGCTTTTAGGAGGCAAGTTGACATCATCCCTCCACCAGCAGGGTGCCAAGACTTGCTTTTACAGAGTGGTAGAGAAGGGTGCCTGGCCACCGACCACCTCTAAACAATCCAGCTGCGTGGGACTTAATGGAGGGAACAGGAGGTCTTTTTGGTCCCTAAGTACCCTAAGCAGCTGAATGGACTTCATCCCCCAAACAGCAGCGCATCAGGAGGTGTGATTGCAGAGTGGTGCAGAAAGGGGGCGGGGCCTCCGGCGTCGTGTCAGTAGCATTTTCTTTTTTCTTTTTATTATTATAAAGGAAGGAGGGCTGTGTGGCCAACCTTCACGGGCCAATTATGGCCCCGGGACCCCATCCTCTGGGGCCCGGCATTTCTTTTTAATTCTTTTTTTAAATTAAAGGAGGGGGGGCCATGTGGCCATCCTTCCCTGGGTTGATTTTGGCCCCTGGACCTCTTCCCCTGGGGCCTGCCCTTAATTAATTTATTTTTTAATTAATAAAACAAGAGAGGGGGGTCAGGATCCTCCCCTCCCTGGCTGATTTTGAGCCTGGGGACTCCCTCCCCGGGGGCCTGGCCACAATACTGGGTGCCCTGGTCCCCCCAGTACTAGAATCCTAACAAGGGTTCAAGTGTAATACTTAAACTAACAAAACATACATCATAACAAAAGAATATTAAATTATATAAAAAGAAAGAGAAAGAAAAGAAGAATCATAAACAGTAAGAGAAAGACTTTCAAATACTGTTTAGCTAAAGGATACCTATGCATAAATTAACTCAGTTTGTAGAAAATTTATTAACAAAAGATAAATAGTTATATCAAAAAATATAATAATAATGGCGCTCGAGTAGTTACACAAACAACAAAACGAACAATACAATGTGTAATCAAAAAACTGGCTGAGGAAAGAATTATACAAAATAGGAGGTTCAGGACAAAACAGAAACAACACATAGCAAAAATGCGTCCTCTTCAATTAGGGCCACATATATGCATCAATGGCGTTTCAACCATAGTGTAGTTACATGGTCATCATCAGGACAAAACAATGAATATGGGAGCGTCCAAGGAAATTCAGAAAAACATCTATTACAACGGTAGATCCAACTGGAAAAATGAAGTAAATATAATTTGTATGGAGTCCAAAGGTATCACTGTATGGTTAAAATTGTGCCCTTATCCAGCACGGAATGTGGCATATCCAGAAAACTTGGTGTCTCAACCCCAACAAATTATGAGGGACTGCCACCCCACAGCTGAGTAAATAGCTGTACTGCTTCTTCAAGTTAAGCAGAGAGCCGTATCAATATATGGCAAGGAACTGATATACATATGCGCACGCCAGTCCCGGAAGATCTGGCGAAGACCTTGACCGAGCTGGTAATCACCTTATTTAAAATGCTATATGGTTGGTGCAAAACTTCATATCAAAATTGCAGACTCAGCGTGGACAGAAGTGGGCTTTACTCATTATAACAGTCCCACCCGACGGGCTCAACTTCCCGCTGGAAGAGTTGAATCAACCTGGGTGTCTGTTCCGGGCCAAAAACCCACCCAGGGCACACAATTTTTCCCATTGGCCTCAAGGCCTCCACTGGACCTGCCGGTACCCGTGTCATGGAGAAGTTGGCATTGCTTTTGGAGAGAGAGAGCTGCTAACATGCAGCTCCCTTTGTCCAAAAACACTTCTGCTCCGCTTCGTGCATGCAAGAGCATTTTACATGCTCTAGCTTGCACGAAGTGGAGCAGTGTTTACTATGGCTTGGTAGGAGCGGCGCTCTCACCAAGCCATGGCAAACTGCAATGTCCCGGGGGTGGGCACCCAGGGACATTGCTGGAGCCAGCCATGGGGGTGGCCATCCCCAGGGCCATCTAGGGCTCCAGGAGGTCCCCCTCCTTTGTTTATATTTTCCCCAGCAAGGTGGCGGTCCTCAGGGAGGTAGGGGGTCCACGGGTCCCGGCATTTGTTTAAATTAAAACCCCGGGGAGGTGGCAACCCCTGGGGATGTGGGGGGTCCATGTGGCCCCTCTGTTTTCTTAAAACATAAAGCCCGGGGGAGGTGGCAGTTCCTGGGGCGGGGGGGTCCAAGAGGCTCCCCGTTTATAAACATATAAGCCCTGGGATGGTAGTTGTCCTCAGGGCATCATGGGAGGCCGTATGGGCCTCCCCCGCATTCTTTGTTAAAAAAGCCCCTGGGAGGTGGTGGTCCCCGGGGCAATATTAAGCCCTAGGAGGGAGGGCCTATGTACCCCCCTCGTTTATTTGAACAATGCCCCCTGAATAACCCCCATCTGGGGGCCAATAATGAACGAAGCACAGGAGCCGGCGCTTCATTTAAAAAAAAATCTTCAGCCAGAACCACGGTTCCCGCCAAAAATCTCAACAAATATGCTTTTTTGGCCCTGGGGGAACCCTCAAGAGGCCTAGGGGGTCAGAGTATTTCTACCTTGCCCCCTTTTATTTAAAAAAAATTTTTGGGTGGGACTCGTTTCAATCGAGTCCCAAGATGGCTGCCAACACTTCCTGGTTGAAGTATTGGCAGCCAATCAAATTTCAGTAGGGTTTCAGTAGGATGTTAGGCTCCCAGATATCTAGATTTTTTACAGTTAAATATCTCTGAAACTGCTTAAAGGATTTACACCAAACCATAAAAAACATGTTTTCTGGATGAACATCTAGCTTTCTGACAAATTTGGTGTAATTACGTTCAGCGGTTCCGACTGTAGTCGTGTTCAAAAAATGAAAAATCTTCATAGACATAACATAGGGAAAATAAGTTTTGGGACCCCCTTTTTCTCGGCTCCCGCTTGACGGATCACCCCAACATTTAACACAGCAGCTGAACCAAAAAGGGGAAGTTTTTTGAGAATTTTGTGAAGATTTGTCAAGCGGTGCCAAAGTTATTGGCAAAACAAAAAACGCTTTTCCTGGGGAACTTTGGTCATAACTATAACTACCTACTGGCGATCGCCAGTAGGTTATATATATATATAAATAAATAAATATATATATATATATCAGCATCAGCAACGCACTAGCATTTAGAGGAATATATAATGATTTCTATAGCAAGTTGGTAGCCTGGAAAAGTGCAGGTCTATTAACAACAGATGAGTATAAATTCATCAGAAAAGAAAATCCCAAAGTACCCCACATATACTTCATTCCCAAAATACATAAAAACATTCACAAACCACCAGGAAGACCGATTATATCGGCACAAAATAGCCTCCTGGAAAACGCTTCAATATATGTTGACTTCTTCCTACAGGATCTGGTACAACAGTTGCCCTCTTATATAAGAGATACTAGTGACTTCATTTTAAAATTGAAAGACTTTTGTTGGAAAAAGAACTATCTATTAATGACCCTTGACGTCGTGTCCCTATACACGTGTATTAATCATAAAGATGGGATACGGGCTCTTGAATTTTATCTAGGAACAAACAAAACTGCCCTATCCCAACACAGTATAATGTTAGTGAATATGATCAGTTTCTGCCTACATAATAATGTGTTTATGATTGATAAAACTTACTATCAGCAGATGCGTGGAGTGGCTATGGGGGCCAGCTTCTCCCCTAGCTACGCCTGTTTGTTTATGGGCTGGCGGGAGAAGCTGGTCCTCGGCGTTACTCACAAACAATACATGGAGAACAATGTCAAGTTGTTATATCACTTTATTGATGATTGATTCATTGTGTGGGAAGGGTCTGATGTGGAAGCTACAGAATTTGTTGCAGCCATCAACAAAAATGACATCAATTTAAAATTCACCTCCACTGTTAGTGATAAAAATATTCACTTTTTGGACGTAGAATTATATATAGAAAACAATAAGGTTGATACAAGAATTTACAGGAAGGAAACAGCTGGAAATTCGGTGTTGCATTCCACGAGTTTCCACCCCAGGCACCTGGTTGAGAGTATCCCCTATGGGGAAATGTTGCGACTCAAACGAGTCTGCAGCAACCCCGTAGATTTAGCTGCAGCACAGCAAGAAAGTAAGAAAAGATTTATATCACGAGGGTACTCAAGAAAGACAATAGAAGCTGCTATCAATAAATCTCAAAATCAAGACAGATCCCTTTTACTACAAACCAAAAAGATGAGAGATCACATTGAACTGCAACAACCAATGGAAGTAAGGTTAATTTTAGCTTACAATGCCCAACAAAAGGAAATTAAAAAGATCATGCAGCACAACTGGCCTATTGTGTGGAGTGACCCAGTTATAGGGGTTAAATTAGCACCCAATTTGGGAGTCACCTACAGAAGAGCCCCCTCCATGCACAATAGTCTAGTAAGCAGCAGCCCAGAAACAAAAGACCAAAGAAAATGGTGGGTACAAAATGGATTTATAAAATGCAAAAGTTGCAAGGCATAAATAAGAAATGGCATAAATAAGAAAACATATAAGATGGCGTTCAGTGAAAAAGAAGTTAACATCAGTAAGCCACTTAACTGTAAAACCGAATACGCCATATATGTTTTGGAATGTTCTTGCAACTTTAAATATGTGGGAATCACTAAACTTCCTGCACATAAAAGAATTCTGCAACACATCAGGGCCATCAACAACTATGACCAAACGTACCCAGTTGCCAGACATTTCAGGGAGGTGCATGAAAGCAAACTTAAAGACCTTACATATTACTTAATTGACACCATTCCCATTAGCAGAAGGGGTGGTGATAGAGAGGGGCAACTTAGAAAGTTGGAAACCAGATACATTCTCAACTTTGACAGTAAGACCCCGGGAGGTTTGAATACGACGGAGGACCTATACACCTGTCTATAGTGACATTTAAGATTCATTAGACTTTCAAACTGACCCTTGCATAAAATCGGATACCATTTAGTGCAAATCAATATCAGAAAATCAGGAAGGGTGTTGGAGGGTCACAGCAGTAGAAATGTAAGAAATTGTAAGAGTATTTTAACTTAAAGAATGGAGGCCGCCCAACCAACCTTAACCACAAGAATAGTGGTTTTTTAAAATTTTAATTAAAAAAATTTGAAGAGCACCTTAAAATTTGTAGATAAAACACTGTGTTGCCAAAAGGGAGACTGTGTATCTTTCACCAATAGGAGAGCACTAGCACTTTTAGTTTATGAAGTCATTGAGCACGAACAGACGGAATTTGGGGGAGCCCATGGTAGGACTTTTTTTCTCCTGTGAGACTGGTATTAGAAACCTTCGTACAGTAGAAATAACGCATTTAAGCAAGGATTTTACCAGCATAAAGAAAATGTCTTTTAACAATGTCTGGCTTCTCTGAAAAGAATTTTAAATAATGAATATTTATTTATTTAATTATTCTGAGCATTGAAATTTATAATATGAGATTTATATATATCTTTATAGTGTTTTATATTTAATACTGTTTTAATATCTCATGATTCATTAATTTTCCCGTATATTTATATGAGTACAAGAATATTGATTCTTATTGAGATGCTACTTGTATTTAACATTTAAGATGTTAACCAGGAAAGCATTTACAATGATGGGGTGAAAAAGAAAGAAAAAAACTGTACTGTATTATACCGAAATATCACGAGAGAGTATGTCCTTCATGTCTATTACCTACTACCAATGGCAATGAGCACAAGTCACTTTAAAAGAGGTGTAAAAAATCATAGGCGTTGTCATGTGATCAAGGTCCGGCTGGACCGAAACGCGTTATGGCCGACATGAAATAAAAATAATTGAGGCACTTACTTTGTGGTCCGCTCCTGCTTTGGCTGACGAAGAGCTGATAGAGAAGGCGGTTGATTTGGATATATATATATATATATATTCACTGAAAAAACCATAGGATTCAGGGGCGTTATAGTTAGTTGGACATTTCACTCGTACAAAACCATAGAAATTCCCCCGTTATAGTTAGTTCAGCTAACTATAACTCGCGCGCTCCGCAATGCACTGCTGATGACGTCACATATTACATCACTCATGACATGGTCAGTGACATCACTGATGACATCTCAAATGACATCACTGATGACATCACTGATGACATCATCCAGTGAATGTGTGTTTTATCTGAAAATTAAATATGTTTTATATATGTATATCTCAAGGCGATGGAAGAATAAATGGGTATATAAGTGTCTAAATGGATGATTTTATTTTGTAAAATTGATTGTATAACTGACTAAGTGTATCTTAGTGAATACATGGGTTAGTGAGTAATGTTTAAATATGAAAATATCTGTATCAGTCTCTCACTTTGTGTATAAGTGGCTGCATGGGTTGGTGAGTAGCTACATGAGTGTCTATATGGGTTATTAGTTGGTTTTTTGAGTATCAGTATGAGTGTCTGAGTGTCTGTATGGTTCGGTGGGGGTATTACTTAGGGCATAGATGCATGAATGAGTGACTCACTGTTTGTATGTGTTGAAGACAGCATGTGTGCAGGACTGTATAGGTGGATGAGTATGTGTATGGGTGTGTTAGTGAGTGAATGACTGTCTCAATAGTGTCTTTATGAGTAACTACATATGTTTTAAACTAGTATATGTGAGTATTGGTGTATATAAGTGAGAATATGTGAGAGTGAGAGATTGGAAGAGTTCCTGTACAAATAAGTAGGTGTTTCTATAAGTGATTGTTTAAGAGAGTAAGTATGTGTAAGTTTCTGTAGAAGTAAGTGTGGTAGTGTGTGTATAACTGTATATGCAAGTAAATGGATGTTTGATACTTTGTTTGCATGTGTGACTATGTGTGTGAGTAACTCTATGGATGAGTGGCGGTGTGTAACAGGATGTATAGGTGTATGAGTACATATGATGAGTGAGTACATGTATGAGTGACTGTATAGGGACTGTTGGTGAATGAGTGGATGTGTGTGTAGATCTTGGAATTACTGAATAGGTGTGTTGTAACTGGTATTGGTATGTCCATTGTTTTGAAAATGTTAGTTTGTATTTTTGAGTGTGTGTATCAAAGGTTATATTAGGGTGAGAGGAGGTCTGCCACTCTATCACAAGGATGATGTCATCAGTGATGTCATCAGTGATGTCATTTGAGATGTCATCAGTGATGTCATGAGTGATGTCACTGACCATGTCATGAGTGATGTAATATGTGACGTCATCAGCAGTGCATTGCGGGCGCGCGAGTTATAGTTAGTTGAACTAACTATAACGGGGGAATTTCTATGGTTTTGTACGAGTGAAATGTCCAACTAACTATAACGCCCCTGAAACCTATGGTTTTTTCAGTGAATTTCCAAGGTTTTTTAAATGCTAATTTCTAACTATAACGTGCATGAAACCTATGGTTTTTTCAGTGAATTACTAAGGTTTTTTAAATGCTAATTTCTAACTATAATGTGCCTGAAACCTATGGTTTTTTCAGTGAATATATATATATTTATTATACTATGTATACATGTGAAAATGTCTCCGTCCCCTGTTTGCATGGTCATTTACCACGCATGCCTTTACAACGAATTTTGTTGTAAAGGTATGTATGGTAAATGACCATGCGTTCTAAAAAACATGTAGACGATCCATGTCGTTGTAAGGAAACAGAGGCTGTTCCGTTTCCTCACAACGACGTGCACCGCCCCTCAGAGATGACATGAAGCAGGAACCACGAGGAGAGAGGAACCATGAGGAGTGAGAGGTAAGGGGATTGGGCATGGGGTGGGGGTTTCTTTTCTAGGGTTTAGGGTAGTGCAGTGGTGTTTGGGTGGTGTAGGGGGTCGTGCTGGGGGTAGTGTTTTAGGGTTTAGGGTAGTGCAGTGGTGTTTGGGTAGTGTAGGGGGTCGTGCTGGGGGTAGTGTTTTAGGGTTTAGGGTAGTGCAGTAGTGTAGGGGGTCGTGCTGGGGGTAGTGTTTTAGGGTTTAGGGTAGTGCAGTGGTGTATGGGTAGTGTAGGGGGTCATGCTGGGGTAGTGTTTTAGGGTTTAGGGTAGTGCAGTGGTGTTTGAGTAGTGTAGGGGGTCCTGCTGGTGGTAGTGTTTTAGGGTTTAGGGTAGTGCAGTGGTGTTTGTGTAGTGTAGGGGGTCATGCTGGGGGTAGTGTTTTATTGTTTAGGGTAGTGCAGTGGTGTTTGGGTAGTGTAGGGGTTCATGCTGGGGTAGATTTAGGGTTTAGGGTAGTGCAGTGGTGTTTGGGTAGTGTAGGGAGTCGTGCTGGGGGTAGTGTTTTAGGGTTTAGGGTAGTGCTGTGGTGTTTGTGTAGTGTAGGGGGTTGTGCTGGGGGTAGTGCTTTAGGGTTTATGTTAGTGCAGTGGTGTTTGGGTAGTGTAGGGGGTAGTGCTGGGGTAGTGTTTTAGGGTTTAGGGCAGTGCAGTGGTGTTTGTGGGGTGGGGGTTTCTTTTCTAGGGTTTAGGGTAGTGCAGTGGTGTTTGTGTTGTGAAGGGGGTCATGCTGTGGGTAGTGTTTTAGGATTTAGGGTAGTGCAGTCGTGTTTGTGTAGTGTAGGGGGTCGTGTTTTAGGGTATAGGGTAGTGCAGTGGTGTTTGGGTAGTGTAGGGGGTCATGCTGGGGTTAGTGTTTTAGGGTTTAGGGTAGTGCAGTGGTGTTTGGGTAGTGTAGGGGGTCGTGCTGGGGTTAGTGTTTTAGGGTTTAGGGTAGTGCAGTGGTGTTTGTGTAGTGTGGGAGGTCATGCTGGGGGTATATTTAGGGTTTAGTGTAGTGCAGTGGTGTTTGGGTAGTGTAGGGAGTCGTGCTGGGGTAGTATTTTAGGGTTTAGGGTAGTGCAGTGGTGTTTGGTAGTGTATGGAGTCGTGCTGGTGGTAGTGTTTTAGGGTTTAGGGTAGTGCAGTTATGTTTGGGTAGTGTAGGGTGTCGTGCTGGGGGTAGTGTTTTAGGGTTTAGGGTAGTGCAGTGGTGTTTGGGTAGTGGAGGGGTAGTGTTTTAGGGTTTAGGGTAGTGCGCCCAACCAGCCACAATATCCGTGGACAAAGGGGATCCTGACTCTTTGGAACGCTCCGTCAATTGAATAATTTGGGTCAAGGGCCCTACCACGTCCAAGACCTGTCAATTCCTTTCTTGGGATCCCTCATATACTTGGAGAAAAAGGTACATAGTTTCTCATCAATTTCAGGCGTGTGTGCCACCTTCCCCTTCAGTGAGGGCCTGGGGCATTTTCCCCTCATCCTATTCCTGACCTCCCTTTCAAGGGGTTGATGGATTTTCCCCACCACATACTCTGCCACTTTGGCGTCAGGTGTCCACTCTGCCGACCTAGGATGGTAAATTTGGGTAGGCTCGAACATGTCCGAGTGGACCCCGTCCCCAACCGGGGACTGAGAGGAGTGGGACTCTGGACGCCAGGGACGCCCCGAGTCCTTATCCTCATCGGAGGAGAAATCGTCCTCCGATACACCCTCTCCCTCTAAGGGAAACCTGCCGTCGGGGTCTACAATAGGGGTGACAGTGTCGCAATTTTCTCCCGGCCCCTCCTCCTCCCGGCAGGGTGCATGTTTTAGCGTTCGGGAACTCTTGAGGAAGGTCTCCGTAAGTTTATCAAATCCTTCCAAGTGCCCCGCGTTATGCTTAACGGCCCTTTTATTCCCCATCTGGGAGCTACTTGGACCCGCCACCACCAGATCTGGGTCACTGAACACCCCAGGGATGCTTTTCGCCAGCTTATCAACCTGATCCCTAAGAGGAGCCAGCGCCCTAGAAATAGCCAGAGAGAGGGCTTGGTCCACTGCTGGAGGGAGAAGTTGGGGGCCATTCCTCCTCCACTTCCTGGTAGGAGGAGTAAAAATGGTCTTCTGGAGAAGACATGATAGCAGAGGGTGTGAGCACAGAACAAATGCCCTTAAAATCCTTAATACAGCCCCCTCGCCGGTGCTCCAACAGCTGGGCTTTCCCCAAAGCTGTTATAAGAATAGACTGAGGCGCAATACCAATTACCACCACCAGGTGGCGCAGGTCACTAACGTGGCCGTGTGGGGAAATCACCGCGTAGCGGTGTCAAAATTAGGCGAGGGTTGGTCAGGAATCAAGCGGACACTAAAGGAGTGACCGGATTCCCAAACGCGCGTAAAGACCAGCGGGAGCGCTCGACGGAGCTGCCTTGCTCGGACCAGACGCGCCTGACAGGATCACACCGCGCGCAGAGCACACAGCGGGAGAAACTGCGAGGGGGAGAACGCGCTCGGGCAAGAGCCTGCTGCGCAGGGAATATGAAACAATACCAAGGCAATAATGCTAATAACGTGCACAAGAAACCGCTATACAAATAGCAACAACGTCAGATTAAGCCAAGAATGTAAGGAATGCACTTAACTGACGAGCAGTGAAGAAAGAGGAAGCGGAAGGGACGTCACGATATTATATACGATGGACTGTGATATGATTGGACTATAGTTGCCTTGGAGACTACCCCCTAATGGTTCATGGGTTGTGTAGTCTTTTGTTTAATGATTGTTGTGTTGCGTTTTCTTTGAACTGCTATGCAAATAAAGTGAGGAAAGATATGAATAATCCTCGCCTCCGTCCTGCCATAGAATTAATTAAACTTTACTTGATCTGATTTAGAAACATAGATCATAAAAGTGTACATAAAAACAGTAAATCCTCTTTCCTAATACAATACAGTGAGAATTAATTAAAACCAGTAGGTAAAAACGGGTGTTACAAAGCCCGGTTCAGAGCAACTTCAGGTTAACAGAATCGTAAAGTTCAATGTTTCGCAAGATCAATCTCATGTACTTCGTGCAAAATACGCAATAAGGGGTCCAAGTAAGATGTAACGCTCCAATACCTGACCAGTTTGCACTAAATAAAACTGCAGAAAAACTAAAACTAAAAAGTGTTTTGCACACTTCTGTCATTGGGCTATATGTGGGCTACATCTGGGTGATATTTGTGCTACATTTGGGCTCCTTTTTTCTCTGGTTGCCATCTTGTGAGACTTATTTGTTATGAAGTTTCCTAATTTCGTCATTTACTGCAGTCTCCTCAGTAGGAAATGCTTTCAGTTTTTTACTTTGATTCCATCAAGAAGGCATTCAGATGTGTCACACATTTGCCATAAATTCAGAATGTTAGTACTCTAGTTGTTCATTAGATCACTGTAGTAAAGCTACTGCTCACCAGGGAGTTAACTGGAAGTCTACTGCTGGTATTGAAAGTGATTGTTTTAGTCTGCATGTCTGAGGATTTGAGATCTCACTTAAAACATGCCCTAAATTTTCTTTCTGCAGCACTAACCATAATTTCTATGGCAAAATGAACCCCCTCATTTTGTTCCTTTTTAAATTAAATGTTTTAAGTGTTACCAGTTTATTCCAATCAAGATGGCTTCAGGTGTGCCATACTTTTGTCATAAGTAAGACTGTTAGCTCTCTAGTTGTTCTTTAGAACACTCTGGGAAGCTGCAGTAGAACACAAAGGCATCAACTGATAGGCTGCTCCTGTTGAAATATAACAGGAAGATATTTGAGATCTCACTTAAAACATGTCCTAATTTTTCTTTCTACAGCACTAACCATAATTTCTATGACAAAATGAACCCCCACATTTTGTTCCTTTTTAAATTAAATGTATTAAGAGTTACCAGTTTATTCCAATCAAGATGGCTTCAGGTGTGCCATAATTTTGTCATAAGTAAGACTGTTAGCGCTCTAGTTGTTCTTTAGAACACTCTGGGAAGCTGCAGTAGAACACAAAGGCATCAACTGACAGGATGCTCCTGTTGAAATATAACAGTAAGATATTTGAGATCACACTTGAAACATGTCCTAATTTTTCTTTCTACAGCACTAACCATAATTCCTATGACAAAATGAACCCCATCATTTTGTTCCTTTTTAAATTAAATGTTTTAAGTGTTACCAGTTTATTCCAATCAAGATGGCTTCAGGTGTGCCATACTTTTGTCATTAGTAAGGCTGTTAGCACTCTAGTTGTTGTTTAGAACACTCTGGAAAGCTGCAGTAGAACACAAAGGAATCAACTGACAGTCTCTGCACTTGTTGGATGTACATGTTTTACTGAGAATGTCAGACTTCATTCTCACATGACTGAGAAAGATAATGTGAATTTACAGAAAATATGCTCTCATTTTAGCTTCTGGAGCACCTTCCAAAACTGTATGGGACAAGCATGTGAAAATAGTTTTCTCTCAAACATGATTCATGATATCCCAGCAGAATGTTTTTCACAGGGTAAAATCACCTTAGAACACACCACAATTCCTGAAATTAGTATGGTACCATCAACAAATGAATTCTAATGTAACTAAAGTCTGTTATCACCCTTTATAGTTCTCCTTTTGGTAACCCTCAAAATCTTCGATTCACTACAATGCATTTCAATGGGGTACTATCATTTATATTGGTCCCAAGATGGCTGCCAGCAATTCCAGGATGAAGTGCTGACAGCCAATCAGATCTCACGATGACATGTGTGGTTAGGCTCCGCCCAGATATATATGTGTTTTCTTTTTCAAATTTCTCAGGAACTACTGAACGGATTTACACCATTTAACCAAAAGGCACGACTCTGAACCAAGGGCTACCTTTTTGCCAAATTTGGTGTAATTCAGTTCAGCAGTTCGGGCTGTAGCTGCGATGAAAGGTTCCTATGGAAAATTGCATGGGGAAAACACGTTTTGGGACCCCCCTTTTTTCTCGTCCCCCACTTGACAAATCACCCCAAGACTTTCAGGATAGGAGCAGACCGGAGCGCCCCACGAGTTTTGAAAATTTCGCGAAGATTCGTCAACCGGCGCCAAAGTTATTTCAAATAGAATGTTGCGGATTTCCTATGGAAAATAGGTCCTAACTATAACTATCTACTGGCGACCGCCAGTAGATAATATATGTGTGTGTTTTATATATATATATATATATATATATATATATATATATATATATATATATATATCCAACAAAGTTTGCCCATGAAGAAAACGCCACTCACGGTGAGTCTTAACACCTTTAATTGCAGACTTCAATGTTGAGGTCACCTTCTCCACACCAAAATGCCAAAGCCCTACGCGTTTCAAACACCTCTGTGACCTTGTTCATGGGCAGTAAAGGAGGGAAGGCAGGGGCAGACTTTTATGACGAACACCTGATAAATCCAAGTCCCGCCCCAGTGGGCGTATGCGAAAACTGCATGCTGGTACTTGTTGTTCGTTCATCTCTGTTATCACAGTGGATGCTGCCTCTGCTCTTTCAATAAAACACATTCTTGCCCCAGTGGGTTGATGGGGACCAGGTGACACCCCAACATTGTTCATTCATGGTCTCGCAACACGGACCTCACCGTTCCATCAGCGCATTAGAGGTCTAATCGCCGGATCTGCAAGCCTTGCAGTGGGGCGTTTTCACGGTTTAGGCGAGCCACTAAAACATCCAACAAAGTTTGCCCATGAAGAAAACGCCACTCACTGTGAGTCTTGACACCTTTAATTGCAGACTTCAATGTTGAGGTCACCTTCTCCACACCAAAATGCCAAAGCCCTACGCGTTTCAAACACCTCTGTGTCCTTGTTCACGGGCAGTAAAGGAGGGAAGGCAGGGGCAGACTTTGATGACGAAAACCTGATAAATCCAAGTCCCGCCCCAGTGGGCGTATGCGAAAACTGCATGCTGGTACTTGTTGTTCGTTCATCTTTGTTATCACAGTGGATCCTGCCTCTGCTCCTTCAATAAAACACATTCTTGCCCCAGTGGGTTGATGGGGACCAGGTGACACCTCAACATTGTTCCTTCATGATCTCGCAACACGGACCTCACCGTTCCATCAGCGCATTAGAGGTCTAATCGCCGGATCTGCAAGCCTTGCAGCGGGGCGTTTTCACGGTTTAGGCGAGCCGCTAAAACATCCAACAAAGTTTGCCCATGAAGAAAACGCCACTCACGGTGAGTCTTAACACCTTTAATTGCAGACTTCAATGTTGAGGTCACCTTCTCCACACCAAAATGCCAAAGCCCTACGCGTTTCAAACACCTCTGTGTCCTTGTTCACGGGCAGTAAAGGAGGGAAGGCAGGGGCAGACTTTTATGACGCACACCTGATAAATCCAAGTCCCGCCCCAGTGGGCGTATGCGAAAACTGCATGCTGGTACTTGTTGTTCGTTCATATTTGTTATCACAGTGGATGCTGCCTCTGCTCCTTCAATAAAACACATTCTTGCCCCAGTGGGTTGATGGAGACCAGGTGACACTCCAACATTGTTCATTCATGGTCTCGCAACACGGACCTCACCGTTCCATCAGCGCATTAGAGGTCTAATCGCCGGATCTGCAAGCCTTGCAGCGGGGCGTTTTCGCGGTTTAGGCGAGCCGCTAAAACATCCAACAAAGTTTGCCCATGAAGAAAACGCCACTCACAGTGAGTCTTAACACCTTTAATTGCAGACTTCAATGTTGAGGTCAACGTCTCCACACCAAAATGCCAAAGCCCTACGCGTTTCAAACACCTCTGTGTCCTTGTTCACGGGCAGTAAAGGAGGGAAGGCAGGGGCAGTGGCGTTTTCTTCATGGGCAAACTTTGTTGGATATATATATATATATATATGTATATATATATATATATATATATATATATCACTGCTTTTCCACGTAGGACTTGAAGGTTCTTCCCTGCAACGGACACGGACCAAAATGGTTAGTGCAAATGATTATTTATTTCCCAATGCCGCCATAACGTTTCGGCTCGTCCGAGCCTTGTTCACATGACATTGTACTCGTGTTCAACTTCCGTTTTGAAAAGTGACCAGTGCAATTCTCAAACAAACACGTGAGTGTGGCGCCCATAGACAAAAAAGAATTTGTAGTTCATTAACATTACATAGGTTAAGTTAAAAACCAATAGCAAGTTAAAATATTGATATACTGTAAAATCAATATAAAATACAAATAAGGACATGAGGTGAGGGTAAAGACAGCGGTAAAAATAACATCATATTTACATCAAAAACATTTTTTGTGCAAAATAATGCTAACCTGCTGCTAAAATCGAATTCAGTTGGTATTGGCATAAATGCTTTATACTTGTTTGTCCGTCTCCCTCTATACAAGCAAGAACTAATATATTGTCCAAGTCTAGGAATCCCAAAATTTATAAAAAAGGACCCCTATTGACTCACTTATGGTTTTTGGCCATTACCATGAAATTCACCTGCATGTTAAGTAACACTTGTTAGAACAATCAATTGTTGTGTTCAGGGTTAAATCTCTTTTCTAACACCACATGCATATGGTAATATTTATATAACTAAGGAATTTACACAGAATTCAATTTAACTTTATTCACACGCAGCGTAAGCAAACAAATGCGTGCGCTTGCTTTCTTCTCTGTTTACTCACCCAGGTGCAAGGCATGGAAACAGACCACGCGCACCTGGAGCTCGTTAGAGAAACCTGTTTTCACCCGCAGTAGCTGCCAAGGTATTTAAACTCCCGCTTCGCACCAGTCATTCACCGTCGGAGTTCCGATGCGGCCAGACTAGGTACGGAGACGGACCACTGATCTTGAAGAAGTAAGTGGGGCGTTTTTCTGGGGGGTTCCAGCCTTAGAGGGACACGGAGTCCCCTATCCACATGGCACGCCAGTGAATTACATCGTATGTGCCTTTACTTTCACTTTCCCTTTCTTTTTCGAACACACAGAGTGTGATTATAGGTCGGGACCCCCACGGAACTCATGGGGCATTTATCAGACAATTTCTGAGTGAGCATAAGTAGTTTTTATCCTTTTATTCTTCACCATGCATTATCGTATATTGATTTTCACATGATAACGCATATATACGAGGCATATACATTGTTTTGATTTAATTACAATGCACAAAAACGCCACGGTCCGTCCTCACCACGTATTTTACCCGTATAGAGCACGGACACCACGCTCCTGATTCACACTATTGGATGTGCTTAAACGATATCATCTAAATGTATCAATGTGTATGTTTGTTTGTCGTCTTTTTACCCCCACCACCAGGTATGCGTCACGAGAGGAAACTATCCTCTATCACATAACGCACCTTAGCGAGTGCGCCACATAGATGGTCTCTAACACATTTAGTTTTAGACCACCATTTTAATCCCACACACATAAGGTCCTGAAGAAAGCCAGCCCAGTACAGAGAGACTGACTGAAACATGTTGACCACACAGGATATCGGAGCCTAAATATCTCCAGAGATATCCACCTCTCCTTTTTAATTACTGCCGAGGGCCCACACATTAAAATAGTCTTTTGTTGTTTAACGGGACCCTACGGACAGCTTTTTAAACCACACTCATTTCACCTTCTCTGCACACTCACTGCACAGAACCAGCTCCGCTGCATCCAGGCGTCGAAGCACACCCAAGGTACACTCGGTACCTTGGGTGGGACCCGATGATGAAGCATGTCACCAACTAGGTTGGTGAGTGAGGGTCTTCTAAAACACATATGTGTTGCATTACATACACATATCAGGAGCTCCTATCCAGTAGCTAGTTCCCTTTGATACTTGCATATATACCCAGGGGAAGTGAACTGGCTTCTACCTTCCTCGCTCTTCATTTTGATTTCTACCAATATTTATATATGTCCATAGAGCCTCCAAATGTGCGTATAAAGACTATCCTCCGTGATGAATTTGACCTAAAACATGTGTCTGTTAAAAAAAGAAGACTAAAAAAGTGTTCAACGATAGTTACTTTATTAATTAATCCTCATTGCAGTGTCAGGGCAACCTAATGCGGATATTAGTTATACAGATCCATACCTGGGTCCACATGGAGGGTTATCCTGTTCCACCCCAAATCCTCAGTGTTTTCTAGAAATTACTTATTAGAATGTTTAGGATATGTCATGTGATAAGACCCCAATATCCCCCTCCTACCTGTTCTCTCCAGTTTAACCTTTGTAGTGTGTGGATTCCTGTCGTACTGATGTAAAACTATGTACAGATTTGAAATTGTCACACTATCCTGCATATAAATATATAAATAAATATAAATATATAAATATAAATTCATGAATATAAAAATGCATAAAAACCAAATACATGGTACCTTATCACTGTACATATAAGACTTAATGTATATAGCTAAAAAGGTAATCCAGAGTACAAAAGTAGAAGGTTAAAAGGAGCTCCAATCACATAAAAATATATACAACAAGCATTTCAATCTATAAATAGATAAAATACCCAAGTTGTCATCTACCCCAAACATGTGTGCAAATCCTCCGTTGCGTTCAATCCCCCTGGGGTTTTGGAATCAAACTGGAGAATATATCTTGTCTCTAATTTGCGCAGTTTAGATTCCCTGTCCGGATCTGCAAGCCTTGCAGCGGGGCGTTTTCGCGGTTTAGGCGAGCCGCTAAAACATCCAACAAAGTTTGCCCATGAAGAAAACGCCACTCACAGTGAGTCTTAACACCTTTAATTGCAGACTTCAATGTTGAGGTCACCGTCTCTACACCAAAATGCCAAAGCCCTACGCGTTTGAAACACCTCTGTGTCCTTGTTCACGGGCAGTAAAGGAGGGAAGGCAGGGGCAGTGGCGTTTTCTTCATGGGCAAACTTTGTTGGATATATATATATATATATATATATATATATATATATATATATTTATATATAGTGAGAGAGAGAGAGAGAGAGAGAGAAAAAAATATATATACTCACTAAGAAAATGAAGGCTACAGGGATGTTATAGTAAGGAAATAGAGTAAAATGTCACTGGCTGTCATGAGTGATGCAATATGTGAGATCATAAGTAGTGCTTTGCGGGGGCATAAGTTATAGTTAGCTCAGGTAACTATAACTGCTGAATTTCTGAGGTTTTATACAAGTGAAATCTGAGCCTAACTATAACGTACCTGTAACCTTTGTTTTTTTCAGTGAATTTCCAAGGTTTTTTTATGTTAATTTCGAAAGCTTTTTTAATTGTATTTCCTAACTGTACCCTGTAACCTTTTAGAGTGTGTGTGTGATTTGCTGTATAGGTCAGTGAGTGGGTGTGTAAGTGGCTGTATGGGGCTGTGACTGGGTGTGTGAGTGGTTTTGTGGGTGTGAGGAGCTGTTTGGGTCTGTGATTGAGTGTGTGAGTTGCTGTAGGGGTCTGTGAGTGGGTGTGTGAGTGTGTGAGTGGGTCTGTAAGTTGTATATGAGTTTCTGAGTGAGTGTCTGAGTGGGTGCATGAGTGAGTGCCTGGGTTGGTCTGTGAGTGGGTGAGAGTGTGTCTGAGTGGATTTGCGAGTGCCTCCATGAGTGTGTGAGTCAGTCTGTGAGTGAGTGCATGAGTGTCTGAATGAGTTTGGGAGTTGGTTCATGAGTCTCTCAGTGGGTCTGGGAGTGGGTGTTTGAGTCTGTCAGTGGGTATATGACTTAGTGCATGAGTCTCTGAGTAGGTCTGTGAGTGGGTGTGAGAGAGTATGAGTGATTCTGTAAGTGGGTGCATTAGTCTCTGAGTGGGTCCGTGAGTGGGTGTATGTGTCTGAGTGGGTCTGTGAGTGGGTGCATGAGTGTCTGAATGGGTCTATGAGTGGTTGTGAGGGTGTCTGAGTAGGTCTGTGAGTGGGTGCCTAAGTGTCAGAGTGGGTCTGTCAGAAGGTACATGAGTGTCTGAGTAGGTCTGTGAGTGGGTGTGTGAGTGGGTCTTCGAGTGGGTGTGTAATTGTCTGAGTGGGTCTGTCAGTGGATGTGTGAGTGTATGAGTAAGTCTGTCAGTGGGTGTGTGAGTGGGTCTGTGAATGGGTATGTGAGTGTCTGAGTGTATCTGTGAGTGGGTGTATCAGTGTCTGAGTGGGTGTGCCAGTAGGTGTGTGAGTTCCTGAGTGTGTCAGTGGGTATCTAAGTGCCTGTGTGGATATGTCAGTAGCTGTGTGAGTGACTGGGCCACAACAGAACTGTACCTGCCCCTTTATCCAACCAGAGTCCACAGTTTTGCACAAAATATCTACTCAAGTGGAGTACTTTCTTCTGGTTAATTAGTAACTGCTACCTCATTGACTAAATGTCTAGTACATATTCTTCACTACATCTCTATAATGGATCATGAGGAAGTGTCTCCAGTGACCTTGAGTGCATGTGATTGTTCTTTCTGTGTCTTTATCCAGATGATATGAATCCTCCTATAGAGAGGACAACGAGACTACAAAGAGGTAAATCTCCACCCAACAAGGGTACTTCCTCTTAGCTATATGAAGTAAGTGCTTCTTTGTTTGTTGGAGATGTCCTCATATTTCTCGGCATGAAGAATGCATCACCAAAATCGGTGGGAAACATGTTGGTTGGCCATTTGGTAAGCTGTCCATCATCCTGCCAAAAAGCAGGAAGGCCCTTGAATACTACTAAGGTGGGCAGGAAGGCCCGCCTAATTATTTGAAAGGAAGGGGGGTTTCATGGCCCCACGCCCTGGGCTGATTCCGACCCCGGGGACTCCATCCCCTGGGGCCCGGCCACAATACAGTGGGAGCTTCCCAGGGCAATTTTGGCCCCTATGATCCCATCCCCTAGCCCCAAGTCAATGGGGAAGGGGGACGTTTGGCCCTAGGGAACCCACCGCCCAGAGCCTGGCTTTACAATGCTGGGTGCCCTGGATCCCACCCAGGGCACCCAGTAAACAGCATTGGGGACCTTGGGGGGAGCCTCAATGCCCCAGCAGTCCCTGCTGGCTCCCCACCTCCAGAAGATGCTGGCATAGCTCTCATACACAGGCAGCTGCTAAACATGCAGCTCCCTGTGTGTGAGAGCAAAAGCTTCGTCTGTTTCCTTGCCTGCTTGACAGCGGCAGGAAAACAGATGTAAACTCCAGCTCCCAGCAAGCAGGAGCGGTTTGACAGCTCCTGCTTGCTAGGAGCAGAATTAGTGTTTGCTCTTACTTGGCTGGAGCTGTCAAAGCTCCTGCCAAGTCAGAGCAAACAGCAATGTCCAGGGGTGGGCACCTCGGGACATATGGAGCTGGCCCTCAGGGTGGCAGTCCCCAGGGCTATATATGTCAGCAGGTGAGGGGCTGTGCAGCCCCTCCTTTGTTGTGCACAGACCGGCCCCAGGGAGGTAGGCTCTGTGCCCCCTCCAAGTTTAAATTTTGTGTTTTGCCCCTGGGAGGCAGAAGTCCCCGGGGGTCCGTGCGGCCACCAGGCATAATATTCAATGTTGCCCCGGTCAGGTGGTGGTCCCAAGGGCATATCAAAGCCCCAGGAGGGGGGCGCTTTTAGGAGCAGGAGGAGGGGGATCCGCTCAGCCCCCCTCCATAGTTAAAAAAAAGCACCTGGGAGGTGGTGGTCCCCGGGGCTAAAAATAGGACCAGGAGGGGGGCTCGTGCGTCCCCTCCTTTTATTTTTAAATGCCCGTATGCCCCTGGGACCTGGCCCACCCAGGGTCAATAATGTAAACAAGCGCGGGAGACCATGCTTATTTTTTCATCTATTTTTGCCACAGATTCGCTGCTCTGTCATGATTTTGTATCACTAATTTTTTTTTTAAAGTACTTTTTTCCCTGGTGTGGTCCCTCTGGGACCCCAGGACCAGATCTAGGGGGTCAGGGTATTCTTACTCTGCCCCCTTTTCTTTTTTTTCTTTTTTTTTCTGGGACTCGGCTGAAGCCAAGTCCCAAGATTGCTGCAACACTTCGTGGTTGAAGTGTTGGCAGCCTATCAGATTTCAGTATGAGACCAGGAGGGTTCACTGAACCTTTGCATTCCTAGATATCCAAATTTGGATTTCTTTTAATAACTCTAAAACTGCTGAATGGATTTACACAATATAATAGAAAGCACTCTTTTTGGGCCAAGTGCTAGCTTTCTACCAAATTTGGTGTAATTCTGTCCAGTTGTGTTCAAAATCAGTGTGTGTTTAAAGACGTCCATGCTATTAAAGAATTTGAAGAATTCATCTGTTGAGGAGTGCGTTTTCAATTGAGGGCAAATTGAGATGAATATATTATAAAGGCAGTCCGGCCGTGAAGACTGCACTACCCCTAGATAGCTTGAAAACTCTGATCATTAGAATGGAACAGCAGACAGGCTGATTAACTGAAGATTTACGATTTGGAGGCCCACCGGAGGGTTATGTAAAAGTGCTTATTGCATGGTACAGCACAGAATCTGCTACAGAAACAATGGGACTGAAAGGCACTACAAATCCTAGCATTCAACACCAGTTGAACTCACCTGTTTAGGCCCACTGAAGGGCAATTGAAGTAATTTATATACAGAGGAGAATGCCTTTCAGCAGCACTACGAGCACCATGGCAGCCTGTGATCAAGGAGTTGAGCTCCAAAACGCGTTAGACATGTAAAGACGCCCAAACGTTAAATGCTAGTTTGCTTCTATTAAAGAATTTGAAGATTTCATCTGCTGTTTGAGAGCGTTTTCAAGGGCAAATTGATGAATATACATATATATTTATAACCTACTGAGCCACACGACAACAGCAATGCTGTGATAGGCTGTCCACAACCTGAGAGAAAAGTTGTGGCTGCAATTTTGTCAATTGGGACACGGTTCCCTGGAGGGGGAATAAAGTGTAAATAGGATATACGGGGTCAGGATAGAGGTATCCTGACCCCATGCGACTGATGGAGGTGTCTGTGAGGGACCCCTCATGGGCAATAAATTATGCAAAAACCTTTTTTTAGCGTGCATTGATCCGTGGATCCACCACGTCGCTCAGCGTGGCCCCCGTGTGAATCCACTGCTCCAGATCCCAATTTTTTTTAAAAATACACCCACTCACACACCCACTTATTCACCCATACAACCGCTCACACACCCATACAGAAACTCACACACCACACTCAGATACCCAGAGAACCACTCACACACCCAGTCCCAAACCCACACAGGCACTCACACATCCACTCAAGCACACACACACACACCCACTCACATACCTGTATGGCCACTCACACACCCACTCAGAGACCTATAAAACCACTCACAAACCCACTCACAGACCCACAAAGCCACTAACCCACCCACTAAAAAACCCACTCACACACCCACTTACACACCCACACAACCACTCACACACCCATACAGCCACTCACACACCCATACAGCCACTCACACACCCACTCACAGACCCACAAAACCACTAACACACCTACTCACAGACCCACACAGCTACACACACTCACACACCCAATCACCCACCCACTTACACACCCACACAACCACTCACACACCCACTCACATGCCCATACAGCCACTCACACACGCATTCAAAGTCCCACAGAACCACTAACACACAGACTCACAGACCCACAGAGCCACTCACACAACCACTCCCACATGCACCCATACAACCACTTACGCACCCACTCATACAGCCATTCAAACACCCACAAAACCACTTGCACACCCACTCACAGATGAATATTGCCCTTTACATCGCATGCGTTGTTACATCGCAGTACCATTACAATTCAAGTCGTTACAACGACTTGCTCTAGGGGGCGCGCTGGACTTAGGAACAGTATAATTTACTATTCCAACTCCAGTGTGTGCAACAGTAGGGAAGGTGTTGGAATAGTGGCTGCTCAAGTAAAAAATCTTCTGAAAATACTGACCTGCGACTGCCTGCCTTTCACGTTTTAAACAACTGTTGAACATTCTGATCTCATCCACCAAAGGACGAACATGAATGTTCGCACTCTCAAAATATTTCAGTGCTTCTCGCAATCCGATTTTCCCCAAATGGGAGAGTGGCTTACACTACATGGTATCATGGTATTACAATCGGTAATTCTGCATCACAAGAGTAACTTGGAATTACTGAATTACTCCAAATTCTCCACAGTAATTAAAGTTATGCCCAGGCCTAGTGGTAATGATCCTATGCATGTAGATGTGGTATCCACTCTGGCGTAAACGGCTGGTCACATGGTGAAAAAACAGCCATTAGTGCATGTGACTAGGATTCTTCATATACGCTCTAACAATTAAGACTGACATGTTATGTCATCCACATATAGATGTCGTTCAGATAGACAACCTTGGTCATATGGTTATTACATGAAGGACTGTGGCTATTGCATAGGAGAAATCTGAGAAGAGAGTGTTTCTTGTTTAGCCATGATGCTAAACACGTGACTGACTGTTGAACAGCCATTGGCTTTACAGTTTGTTGTTGTTGCACTACAAAAACATCAACACAGTTCTCATGGTTGGAGGCAGGGAATGCTGCAAGATTAAAGTTGGAGGAGTGAATATATTGGTATATGTCATATGTGTATGGGACACAGTTGTGACATATGTACAGTGAACATTACATTTAATGAGTGACTTGTGTAGAACCGTGCAGACTAATATAAGTGGAAATGTGAATGAGGATGGTGTTCATGGGAGACAGAGGGTATCCATATAAACCGAATGGAGTGACTTAAGCTTATGTGAAAAGTGGAATGACTGGCCTTGTGTTTGTTTGAACTTCCTAAGTTCCAGAAAGAAATTTTGTTTCTGCACAATTTGCATCTGAAGCTGTAATTGGTACAATTTTAGAAATAAATCGAGTGCTCATATAAATCATTTGAATCAAGCAATGCATTCTCTGACCAAGTTTGAACAAGTCTCCTAATTTCTTCCACAATCCATTATAATGTTTTCGCCTATTGTGCACAGTGGCGTAGCAAGGGAGGGGGCGGGCGGGTCCTGGCAGCACGAGTTTTAGGGGCGGTGGCCTCCCTCCTGCTCTTAGCTGCGGCTGTCGCAGGGCGGCTGCCACAGGAAACCCAAGAACCTATCTTACTAATATTAATAGACAGGGTTTAGCGCCAAAAATGAACGCAGCTGGAAAGAGGCATTAAAAGGAGAATGTTTTAATTTCTCCTTTCTTTTCCTACACACATACAAAGTAGGAAAAGATTTTAAACTTGTCTAGGCATAGCATTTTGTATAGTAAGCATACCCTTCCTGTACAAAACCTATGCCAGACTGAGGCACGCACCCTAGCACTAAGGCACAAAGGAGTGTGAATGGAGCATGGCAGCTAAAATCAGCACCAGCGCTAGAGATAGGGGAGAAGAGAGCCACATCTCTGCAAATATGGTGCTCTCCTGCTCTCTCCTTGTCACGCAACGCAGTACAGCCACTTTGCGTGCTGCGTTGCGTGACACCTTTCAGAATCTGGGCCAAAGTTTTACCATCTCTCTGCAGTGAAATTCTAGGCATTCCTTGCACTACTGGGATACCTAAAGCTAAGATTTGACATCTCATCTGTGGCTCAGATATTTGAATAAATAGTCCAGAAAGTGAGAACGCCTGTTCACAATTGTTTTAACAATTACAACAAAATCCTATTTTTTGGAAAGGTTACAGTAAACCATAATCTGAGCTTTTAGAGAGGCATGCATAGTACATCGAAGATCAGGACTCAGACTTAAACTATACCATTATGTGTTCCATAAGCTGGAACGCCCATTCTATGGCTACAGTAGGAGGCATACAACCTGATCTGAAAAAGGTAGAAGTATAGAACAACGCCCAAATTCCTTCCAATATAGGCAATCTGACACCATTCATATGGAATACTTCTCCAAGTGCATCAAATATTTTTAAGTTATCTGCACTTCAAGAGGTCATTCATCCAGGCAGGACGTTCGAATGGCCCGAGTAGTATTAAGTAGCGTTTATGAAAATAAAGGCCGAAGTAGTGCGGGGGGGACAATGGCGTAGTTTGACTCAGTCCCCAAAGAAAACTCATGGTTGACACCTGCACCCTCGCATCCGGGCTAGGAGCTACGCAAGCACTTCAACAATCAAGTCATCAATCTTCCTACAAGGTGATATCATACACCAATGAAACCTCACACATATGCCTACTCCTAAACAGAAAAAGAGAGTTTAGCTTAGAATGTAAATGTGAATATTGTCTCTTCTTCCTGTTCTGAATGCGATTCACCTTAACGAATAATCTCAAGCCATCCTGACACTATTCATTAGTCTCAAAATCAAGAAGCCTCCGCCTTTTGAAAGGTGGAGTGTTTGCTTTGTGTAATATGGCAACAAAAATAAAAAAATATTATAGCCTTAAAGTCAGACGTAGCGGGCTCTACCGGCCATTAAAGGCCCACTTTAGCTTTAACAAGGGAGCGGGCCTTAAATGGCCAGTAGAGCCGCTACGGAGGACTCTAAGGCTATTGGAACATTCTGCTCATAGAAGGCACAATGTTCTAATTTGTAAAACAAAGGCCTCACTGAGCCCGAGGGGGTTGAAATTCCCTCGGGCTCCGTGAGGCCTTTGTTAAACATTGGAATGTTGATGCTCCCGGCTTCTACTGGCCATTAAAAACCCAGAGCACTCCATTGTTTTCAAAGGAGTGCTAAACATTCCAATGTTTTAATAATACATACATCTGAAAACAACTATAAAGCAGCTGTTTACATTTTAAGTACTTGACCTAAACACATCAAAATCAGTGGCTGGAGAATAAAGCATGCTATGCTTATGGTTATGACAACTCCTTGCAGTCATGAAAGAAAATCAGGGAGGGACCATTGTAGGCAGGCCAGGACAATTAAGCAGTTAGCATAGCCATTCTGAAACAAATAAGGCAGCAGATTGTGGATTTATCACAGACGAGTAACAAGGGGTCCAATTGTGTAATCGCTATTCTAAGGTTGTAATGGATGAGGCCCAAATAACATTCGTGTCACCGCTGTCAATATGCCAACAAGTCACCACAACCCGAGCCAGTACAAATGCAAGAACAACCAGAAAGAACTTCTTAATCAATCACTGCAAACATCTACGAGTCATTTGAATGTGTCCTTGTGTAACGCAACTTGTGCTCATATAAAGTGCTCTGAAACCTTCGGGTCAATTTCCTCTCAAACCTGAAGTGACACTGACTGAAGTCTCAACTTTGCTAACCACCACGATGCTGTAATACCTGGTCATTCTGGAGGTATAAAAGATCGATATTGTGCCTTTTAGTGGGCAATAATTTGGAAGATTGCTGAAATACTTTGGCATGCCCCATATAAACAACACTATCAAGACCCATGCCACAGGGATAATTTGATGGCCAAAATAAAAAAAATATATTGAGAATTAGTTACCCAATCATTTCTTAGTGATGCAAACAGTTTTCTGGAATTCCAAGACAAAAGAGATATCCGCGTCAAAACTTCAATAGGAGGAGTTGCTCTGAACCAATGTTCAGAAGATTCCCATTCAAGAAACCTGCAGACAAACAGGGCATGCTCGCTGAACGTTTACCCTTCTATGTTTTCAGATATTAGTGAAACAAATAGGAATTATTGAACTGACAGACTTTTGACCCAATGCCTTTGCAAAAGACTGATCAAAGAGAACATTCTGTATGCTTCTTTAAACAGCTGTTCAACAGCAAAAACAAGTCACACATTGGGGAATATCACAATCACTTATCTAAATGCCAATATCTCAAAATCCATCAGAAGAAAATAGCACAGAGTAGCAGCATATTGATGCACAACTGACCCAGGAGATCACTATACCCCAAAAAAATAAAGAAATTCGATCAAGTTACACTTTGAGAAAATGTGGAGGTGTCATAGTATGTGCCACTTGAACATAGTTTAGTTCTCATTTAAGTTCCTCTCAATTTCTCCTAGCAGTTTTCAACTCATGCACATGCCACAGCTGTTTTTAGGCAGTAGCAAAGTGGGTGAATGCCCAGGACCCTCTCTTTTTCTTAGCTTTCTCTCTTTCTCAAGACCATCCCTAAACTTCCTTATTCTATTTCCATCTCACCTTCCTGTATCTCTCCTTCATCTACTTTGCATCTGTCTCCACTTCATCTCTCACTTTGCCTTACATTTCTGTCTCTCTGTTTATCTCGCTATACCAAAGCTCTGTATACCTTTCTCTCATCCCTCTCCCTACGTGACCCTGTGAGAAAATCACTCTTTTTTGTGATCACCCCCATTTTTTGATGACTGATATTGCTGTTTTTTGTACTCAGCACACTGGGGAACTGCTGTCCAGGCCCCAGTTTAGGTACTCTGACCCCTGACACATGGTAAATGGATTAATCCTCAATTTGGATAAGGCCATAGCATATGGAGCAGAAAAATATACCAATGGTATGGAAAAGTTAAATGCTACCTCTAGACTGCAGCCCAGGTTGTGTTATCCACTAGGTGGACAAAGGAAACAGGGCTTCGAGTCTACATGTGTAGCCTGGCTACTGGAGCTTTTAAACCTGCAAACTAACCTGTCAAAATAACCCTTTTTGACTGGAAAAAACTCTATTTCAAAATATTGAATAAGTCCCTTGTAGTCCACAAAGCAGGGTACTTAGTGTTTAGAAGTGGCTCATGCAATTATTTACTGTTGCCAAAGATCTGCAGCGACTAGCTCCGGAAAGTTATTTTCATTGTACAAGACTGTAACTGCTGCAATTAGGAAAACTAAAGTTCAGATAAGGGGCTCCCAATTTTCACTGCGGTATCAGCCATGTGAGGGCAGGGCCCCACCCCCAGCACCTCGGCAGCGGGGGGACCCCAACCCTCGCACTCCCACAGTAGCGACAGTACCGACGGTGGCTCCACCACAGCCGGCCGCCAGGCCACACCAGGCCGGGGATTTGCTGTCACCTCAGGCCACCATCCCCATGATTTTAGCGATTCCTAGGGAGTCGCAAATTGGGACCTACCTCATTAATATTAATGAGTTAGGTCGATTTGCGACCCCCTAGGACTTGCTAAATGAAACTCTGGCGCCTAGTTTCGCACAACATTATCATGATGCCTCAAACATCATGTACTAGGCTTCTTTTCACACTAGGTACAAATGTCGTCCTATCTTCATCCACAGGGCAACATGGCTATCTACATATCTATAACATCGCTAATCTACACGTACATTGCAAGGCTGCTTTCTATTATAAATGATGAGCATCCCGATAGATTATTAGAGGAGGCACTTCACTGACGGTCTAGTTGGCAATGGCTTGCACCTTTGCCCAAGTAGGGACCCTATTTCCTAGTCAGGGTAAGGGGGATACACTTCTAAAATAACCCCTTCTCACCTCCCTTGGTAGCTTGGCATGAGCAGACAGGCTTATCTCAGAGGCAGTGTGTAAAGCATTTGTACACGCAAACAGTAACACAGTGAAAACACTACAAATGGACACCACATCAGGTTAGAAAAATAAGCAAAACTATATCTAAATCAACAAGACCAAATACGACAAAAGTCCATCATACAATACTGTAAAAATAGTTACTTTGCAAGATAACCTTTAAATTGCAGAGATAGCTGAAAAAACATTTCTTCCGAGTTGGTAGCTCATTCCGGGGCTACTGCTATGCTGAAAACGACTAACAGTTCCAGCCGACCGCGTCAGTGCGGGTCAGCTAAAGTGAAGACAGACTCAAAGGCAGTACCTTTCTCATTGCGGCCGACCCGATGGTACGAGCCGGTGGGGGCAAATGTCACGGTTGCGTTGCAAAATGGAAGCGGTGCAGGCAGCGGCTCGGTAACGATCGTCCAGACGGCGGCGTCGAGGCCAACACTTACGGTGCAGGGTGAGGCGGTGCTCGATGCGGTGCTGGCAGGCTGTGGTGCAGGCGAAGGAGCAGGTCGATATACCGGTCGGGCAGTGACGGTGTCGGTGACTTTCAGGCAGGGTGAAGCGAGGGGGTGCAGAATGCGGTGCCCTCAGGTCGCGGTGTGAGCAATGGCTCAGTGACAATCGTCAAGACGGCGTCGGTGAGACCAAGGATGAGGTGCGAAGTGTGGCGGTGCCTTCTGCGGGGCCTTCAGGACACGGAATCCTGCGACGGACTCGGTGACACTGTCGGTTGCCCTTTTCTTCTGCGGCGACTGAAACCAGCGGTTCCAGAGATGGTGCCCAGAAGGATGATGAGGTCTTTGCTATTCCGGAGACCTCTTGAACAGGGGGCAAGCTCCACTTCAAGCTCTTGGAGACACTTTGCAAGCAGGGTACACACACAGTTCCTCTCCTTGGCAGAAACAGCCACTGCAGGCCAACCCCAGACAGCACACAACAAAGGGGGCATAAATGAGTGCAAGGTGATATAAGAGGGGAAGCAAGATGCCCCATGTCAGGCACGACCAGTTGTATAGTGCTTTGCTTTTTCTTTGAATTCAATGACTTTTAAGACGTTTCCATTTTAAATGCCGGAGTATAATTGCCAGAAAGCACCAGTATGTTAATGCAACCCTAACATAATTAAAGTGTATCATACAATCATTTATTGAACAAATTGCTTTATTTTTACATGTACCCTCAATATTTGTATTAAGCATATCTCAAACCTGGCCCAGTCCAGAGCCATACTCATCATCACATTTTTAATACATGTTAAATATAGTGGTTGAATAATTTCGATAGCTGGTCCCAAACCAAAGACAGCAAAATCATTATTTTATCTGAACTTTAGTTTTTCTAATTGCAGAAGTTACAGTCTTGTACAATGAAAATAACTTTCCGGAGCTAGTCGCTGCAGATCTTTGGCAATAGTAAATAATTGCATGTGCCACTTCTAAACACTAAGTACCCTGCTTTGCGGGCTACAAGGGACTTATTCAATATTTTGAAATAGAGTTTTTTCCAGTCAAAAGGGTTATTTTGACAGGTTAGTTTGCAGGTTTAAAAGCTGCAGTAGCCAGGCTACGCATGTAGACTCGAAGCCCTGTTTCCTTTGTCCCCCTAGTGGATAACACAACATGGGCTGCAGTCTAGAGGTAGCATTTAACTTTTCCATACCATTGGTATATTTTCCTGCTCCATATGCTATGGCCTTATCCAAATTGAGGATTACTCCATTTACCATGTGTTAGGGGTTAGAGTACCTAAACTGGGGCCTGGACAGCAGTGCCCCAGTGTGCTGAGTACAAAAAACAGCAATATCAGTCATCAACAAATGGGGGTGATCACAAAAAAGAGTGATTTTCTCACAGGGTCACGTAGAGAGAGGGATGAGAGAAAGGTATACAGAGCTCTGGTATAGCGAGATAAACAGGGAGACAGAAATGTAAGGCAAAGTGAGAGATGAAGTGGAGACAGATGCAAAGTAGATGAAGGAGAGATACAGGAAGGTGAGATGGAAATAGAATAGGGAAGTTTAGGGATCGTCTTGAGAAAGAGAGAAAGCTAAGAAAAAGAGAGAGATCTCCGTGAGGGCGGTGTCCAATTTGTGATAAAGACAGGCTCCTACATTCTCTCTCAGCAGGTAATGGGGTTGGCTCGTCCCTAGGTGGGATTCTTGGCTTCACACCTACATACACTCTAGGTACACTGCTTGGCCATTGGAGTGGATTTTAAATTACTATTAATTTCAGTATTTGAATCATGATTCCAGCTATTCCCAAATTGAAGTTATGCTTTATAAAATGTTAGAATGTAACCCAGTCCTTTTCTTTGGGAGACCCAATCTTGCCACAGTAAAAAACAACTTTGGAGATGTTTCAATGGCAGGACCTGTAAAAATGTATTACACGTGTCCTACCTTTTAAATAGCCTGCACCTTGCTCTAAGGGCATTTTTGGCATTTTGGCCTACATTAAGGGTGACTTATAAGTATTAAAAAGGACATTTTAACCTGGCAAAATGTTTATTTTGCCAGGTCAAATTTGCAGTTTTAAAACTGCACACTCAGGCTGCCTGCTTTCTCTGTCACTTTGGTGGTGGCACTATAAGTGCTGCAGTGCACTAGTGACATTTAACTTACAGGCCCTGGGTACCATATACTGGATACCATATACTAGGGACTTATAGATAGGTTAAATGGGCCAATGAAGATTTTGAACAAATTTGAAAAGTCAGATTGGACTCAGAGGCCATTAGCACATGTACTGGGCCCTTGTTTGTAGGGTCCCAGTGTACAGAGTCCAAAAACCAAACAGCCTCAGTTAAAAAAAACGTGGCTGATCATGCAAAAAGAGGCATTTTCTTAAACCACTTAGGGGGATATTCACAAGAACGTGGGATAAACATCGCCAAGATAGGCTAACACAATTTTCCATATCGCCGTCTATCGAGGGAAAATAACTCTGTGTCAACGTCGTATTCCCAACACGGCGGTAACATGCAATAGCTTCCCGAGAACGCCTCAAATGTCCGCGATACAACTACTGCGATGGCGATAAAAAAGGAAACCCGAACGTGAAAAAAGTTGCGATGGGCCCAACGGCGATAAAAATCCAGCGAAAAGCAGCGCCAGGCCTGCAAGTCCCACAAGTAAGGCGGGAACAATCACTATAAAAGCGGCAACAAAAAAAACACCTACAAAACACAAACAACTGCGAAGCACCATGGAGGGAGTCCGAGCAAGTACAGAGGACAACCAGAACCCCACAAGCCCCACAGAGGACCAGCCTGGGACCTCGGGGACAGGGAAGGGCAAGGAGAAGAATAAGAGGAACCCGTGTTTCAGTACGCAGGAAAACCAGAACCTCATTACGGAGGTGACATAACACCACCACCAACTGTCCATCACCTCCACTGTGACATTGGCAACTAAAAATACAATATGGCAGTTCATCTTGGCCAAGGTGAATGCAGTCGGAGTGAAGAGAAGGGAAGTGGACGACTGCAAGAAGCGCTGAACTGATGTGAAGCGCAAAACCAAGCTGAAAATCGCTGCCAACCTGAGAGCAGCAATGCAGACTGGAGGTGGGAGCTCAGCGACACACCAGGAGCTGGATGAGATGGAGGAAATGGTGATCCGAGTCATCATTGGGGAGACGGTGGCAGGAGTTGGTGGACCGGACACTGCACAACATGACCTGAGCCAACAGCAACAGGGTGAGTAACGACCAGGGACTGGGGAGACGGGGGGAGATGAGCACAATGGCACACATGCACAATTAAGTAGAGCACATCTGCGGACAAACCATGCCCAAGAGTTACAACTCCAACCAAGAGCCCAATTTACCCAATACAATATCTCAGCACTGTATAAGCACAGAAGTGAAAGGCACACCGCCTGAAAGGGAGAAGGGCCAGCCAAATCAGAGCTGAAGGGGC
Source organism: Calotriton arnoldi (assembly GCA_963921515.1). Lineage (NCBI taxonomy): Eukaryota > Metazoa > Chordata > Amphibia > Caudata > Salamandridae > Calotriton > Calotriton arnoldi. Next base: position 1,703,780 of record CAWUFW010003527.1, read on the forward strand.
AACACACCCACAATGCAGCACACACACATAAGAATCAGAGCACCTCAACATTGACAACAATGTGGTACAAGCTGCAACACTCTCACAAGAGAACAGAGGACACAACTGCTGCCACTTGTGTGTAGTAAATGGCCATTCGCATTTGGCATAGCAAGAAACTGTGAGATGACAATGGACAAGTACAACCTCACATCCCTGATGGTGTAGAAATGTCAACTGTCCCGCATCAAATAGGCATCTCTTCACAAACAGTCACAATGTACATTGACATGCAGTCCGTTAGTAAACCTGTACAATGCGTGAACATACATGTGAACACAGTGTCAATCTGCATCTCCCCTTCACATTGCAGAGGGAGAATCAACACCTCCTGCAGAGCAGACACAACTCAGCACTGATGATGAAGAGGACCTCCCCAACATCGACACTGACGCCCTCCAGCAGCTCATGGACAGCTTCGGCACCCCACCTCCAGGAGCAGGGCAGCCCAGCTGCATCGAGGAGACCCTACCCCCTGCACAGACCACACAGCAGGAAGCACCCACCACCACAGCTGTCTCCCAGGACCCCCACGACCAACACATGGCATTCCAACACTGTGTGTCAGGGTGCCAGGAGAAGATGGCTGATCAGCTGCGGGTGGGGTTCGACCTCATGGCAGCCAAACTAGATGCCATACGTGGGTGTCTAAGTCCCATCAGGGTCCACTTACAGTCCCTAACGGACACCCACTGTCCGCTCCATGCTCTCCAACAATCTATGGCTGACATCGCTGGAGTCATGACTCGGAGACAAGAACAAGTGTCTAGTCAGAGTGGCTCCAGCGATGTCAGCCGGGAGTCGGGGCACATGCGGAGGATCATGGAGAACATGGAGCGGATGCATGCGGAACGATTGGCTGCCACGGCTGCACACCAGCGAGATGTAGCTGGGATCTTCCATGCCCTGCAGAATGTGGAAATAAAATCTATAATTATGCCCCTTCGCTGCCCTCTGCGCGATCTAATTATGCCCCTTTGCACGATCCCCTTTGCGCGATTAATAATTGCCCACATTAAAAGCCGACACCATTTTGTTTTTAATTCACCCTTTGGTGTCCCAAGACCCCGAGCACGAGCACGACACCCCTGCACCTGGTTTTCCTCATTTTCACCATCTGTCTCTGTGGTTTCTGCCAAGTCCGGGAAACCAGTACATGAGTTCCTGCTCCCCGCAGAGATGGTTCATGTTTCTGACATGAAGCACGAGCACAAACCCCCAAATGAGGAAGCCTTCCCCTTCCAACTGTCAGACTATTTCACATCGCAAGTCCCCTCACGAAGCCTAAGACACGCCCCATTTCTTCACACTCTGCTCCTCTTGCTGAATCTTTGTTCCTCTATCTGCCACGACCTGTTTGTTCCTCTATTTTGCCTCGTGACCAAGACTGTATAAATATTCTGCTGTTGAAAATAAAGACCCCCACTTAAAGAGAGGGACTTGAGAGATTGCTCCTGTGCCCGCTTGGTGCTGGAAGCGCTCCCTTTAACTCGAGTTATTGGTCTTCTCCTCCTTCATTTGAGCACCACGGACTCCTCGCTTTGCATTGACAAGAAATTATGATTTATTAAGCATAGAAATTCAGAAATGAGGTAATAAGTCAATTTAATTTACCACAGTAATTGGCGCCCGATCAGGGACCTTCCCTTTCCCCCACGCGCCGGCGATATTGGACCCGGTACTGTCCCCTCCTGACCGTTGACGGACTTCAAAAGTGCACAACGCGGGAATTCCCGCTAACTCCTCGAGGCGAAGAGGGGGACCGACTGCGGCCCAGCATCCACACGAGGCGGTGAGGAAATAGCGGAACGTCCTGAACCAAAGCCCAACCTGCGAAGCAGACGAGTCCGAGGTTCTACAAATCCCACCTTGAAACTGCGCGCCGCGTTTTCCCAAAATCTTCAAGAGGCCTTCCAGTTACTTTTCGGTGAGTACTGCTGAAAAGTATAAAAACGAACCCACAGCTTTTGTGGGGGCGGTAAAGATACGCGTTTTTGGTTTCTCACCTATCTTTGGTGAGGATAACTAAAACTAGTATAAAGACGGACTCACTACCTTGTGGGCACGGTAAAGATACATGTTTTTTGTGGGTTTCTCACTTATTTTGTGAGGACTACTAAACTAGTATAAAAGACGGACTCACCTCTTTCGTGGGTACGGTAAAGATATTTGTTCTGTTTATGTTTTTCTCACTTCTAAAATCTTTGAAAGTCTTGCCATCATGCCTATTTTCTCGAAAATACGTAAGATGGCAACCAAAGGAGTATTCTTGAGAAGGAAATTCCCCTTCCTCCTCGGGATACTCCAGGACACTTCATGTATGCCAAACATGGTGTCGGTGCACTTATTTATTGTGATCTATGGGTAGAATATACTAAAGACCTAGAACTCAGATATAGATGGCCTGAAAATGGTAGTTTTGATACGGAGTGTATTATGAAATTAGAGGAACAGTTATGGAAGAAAAAGAGAGTCCGCCAGTCACAGAGTGACTCAGTAGAATTATGGAGAAAAGATGCCCATAGGAGGCAACAGAAGGAATTGCATAAAGTTGAAAAGGGTAAGAGAATGTCAGAGCAGGCCAAGAAAGAACAGTTACAAGAAATAGGGAAAGAAGTAGTTAGTGAAAGGAATAAAAGGGAACAATCAGCCATTTCTACTGGTTTTTATCCTGTATTGCCATCTGCACCTGAAAACCTTAACATTGCATCAGCACAGCCTACAGCCCCACCACCAGAGGATACTTTTACTAATTTTCTCTTAGATACTCCACCACCCTATGAAGTTCCAGTCATTCAACACCCTCTGCCTCCGCCACCCCTTTCACAACATAACGCACCACCTCTCACTCCAGAAGGGGGTGCCGTAGGTCCAGACCCAGGTAAAACAATTCCCGACTGCCCCTATGACCCGACTCCGAGCAACACAGGGGAGGCGGGCCGAATAAGTAAAATACTTCATGACTCCTGGGAAGAAATAAGACATCTACCAGCAATTGACACGTTTCTTCAAGCGGCCTCTGAGTTTCTTCGTACTGGAGAGAACTCACGAGCCATTAACGCTATGACTACAAGAAGATCACACCCTGTAAAAATGCACATGTATAGGTTCCTCCTTTGCTGTTTCATAAAACACATACAAGCAGAGGAAAGAAATGTACCAGTTTCACTTTTTGACTTATTAGATTCCGCATCCGACCACACTAGTCTAGAACTTATAAATGATGCACTAGACAGGTTCACCCGTAATGTGACCCGTATTCTGCAAAACTTGCAAACAAATGAAGAGAATAAGAAACTTGAGGAGGAAATTACTGAACCTACTGAAAAAGTCCTACCCGTTCGTTCTTCCGCCCCTAATTCACGAACACCCCCGCCTACATTCCTCCAAGGTCACTCTGAACGGTCATCTCCAGATGAGTTATTTGAAAATACATCCAATGCATTAGACTACTGGTTAGACCAGGAACCTCCGCTTACACCGGAGGAGGAGGAAATAGCCTGAACTGCGACCCTATGGGTCTCTCAATATAAGATATATGACAATGATCTCATAGCCCAGCTTTTTCTAGCATTACCACGCTCACATCAAAGATTAGCAAGTCTCTACATGGTACAACATCTCATCACACTCAATGACACTCATTTTAAACATGATCCAAGACTCGAAGATTTTCTGTCTGACTGCGCTGATAACATGTTCCTCCACAATAGTTCAGTTTTTCTTAACACATTTATAGATTTTAGACAGAAATACCAGAAAGTGACTGGATATAGATCTCCCCATAATATGTGTGGATCAACTAATAGACTTCCTCAAACACGCCAGTTCCCCATGAGAGAGGTCCACCCCAGAGCTGACACGAATGGCGCGCTACAACGCGTCTTCATTTATGTACCCTTGACAAAACTTGAGTTACTAAGGATGAAAGAGATGGTTCCCTCCCACTCAAAGGATCCTGCTGGATTCTTTAAGGAATTAGGAGATGTATTAATGATGGGAACATATACTCTTTCTGATATCACAGCAATTCTGAAATTATTGTTGCCATCAGGTATATATGACAAACTAAGAGAAAAAGATTGGGAAGTAGCAGGTGAACACATTAAATGGACTGAACTTCAGAATGACGAAAATACTAGAGTAGCAGGTCAAGGTATAGGAGACAAACTAAAAGCACTTCCTGGCACTATTTTAAAGGTGCTACCACAGTTACTAACAGTGAAAAAGGAGGACTGGGATGCCATTTCCTCCTGCAAACAGAAACATGGTGAAGACATAGGAGATTATTACACTAGACTTGAAAAGTGTTTTGCGGTAAATAGCGGCCTTACGCCAACAAGTGAAGCTTACCCGCATCTGTTTGTTTCCAAATTAGTAGATAACGCCTTGCCAGCCATTAAGGACAGAGTACTAAAAGTAGAAAGTACCTGGCAAGCACATACACTTCCACAGGTGTTACAAATGCTACAATATCACCAGAATCGCATTAGGGATGAAGAAGAAAATGATAAGAAACGCATGAAAGACACAAAGATGAAAGCATTAGTAGCCCAAACTGCACCCCAGCGTCAACAGACACCAAGTAGCCAGACAAATATAAAAAGCACTTGTAATTATTGCAAAAGATGGGACACTTCGTTAAAGATTGCCCTGTCTTAAAGCACAATTTGGCTACTGGTAAGACCCAGCCACGCCCATATCAGCCAAAACAGAATGATTCCCTAGACAGTTCAACACCTTCAGTTCCACTGACAACACAAATGGCCCAAATGAATATTATAGACAGCGCCTACACTGAATATTACCCAGATTTCTCATGATGTTGCCCAGAGAGAGAAGATGACAAACTGCCCCTAATCCCCATTCCAGTAGATCAGACAGGTCCATTTATAGAGGTCCGACTTCTTGGGGAGGATAGGAAGTTTCTACTAGACACTGGGGCCAGTAAAACAACAATAAGCCATCAAGAGGTCCCAGAGGCTCCTCTCTCGGGTTCAAAAAGTATTTCTCTGGGTTTCTCGGGACAACCTGTGACAAACGTCACGTCAAAGCCACTGCCCTTGCAGGTTGGTCCCCTCATGACAACTACAGATCTTATATTGACAAAATCATGTCCAGAAAACTTGCTTGGTATAAAAACATTGAAAGAATTAGGAGCTGTCATTGTTTGCTCACCTACAGATGTCAGACTATTTCTGCGAGATTTCAAGGGCCACTACACAAGTAGAGAATTAGATGAGCGTTTGAAAGATTTGCCACACACCCTGTGGGCCACTGATTCCACCACAGTAGGATGTATGGAAATAACACCTCACAAGGTTACACTGAAAGAGGGAGCCCAACTACCACGCATAAGGCAATACAAAATTCCACCTCAGGCTGAACAAGCATTAATGTTAATTATTCAGGACCTAATACAGTCAGGTGTGATTAAGGAAACAACTTCTAACATTTGCAATTCCCCTGTTTTACCAGTTCATAAAAAGTGGAACCAGGAACACCACCTGTCTACAGACTAGTGGTGGATTTGAGAGAGCTCAATAAATGTGTCGTTCCACAACACCCTGTGGTTCCAGACATCTCCACCCTACTCACAGCCATAGATGCGGAAGCAACGCATTTTTCAGTCATTGACTTGAAAACGCATTCTTTAGCATACCTATTCACCCAGACAGTCAATACCTTTTGGCTTCTCCTTACAAGGACGAAGTTTCCAATTCACAAGAGCTCCTCAAGGTTTCACAGAGAGTCCAAGCGTATATAGCCAAGCATTAAAAAGACAACTAGATACTGTTCAAATGCCCACGGATACAGCCATACTACAATATGTTGATGATATCCTCATTACGGCCAGATCTGACGCAGCATGTGCTGAAGCATCACTACTAGTACTAGAATTCCTAGCTGCAAATGGCCATAAAGTTTCCCTGGTAAGCTCCAATTTTGTTTACAGCAAGTGGCATACTTAGGGCACTTGCTGTCAAAGGAGGGTAGGCAGCTTACACAGGAACGCATCCAACTCATACAACAAATACCACAACCAACAACACAGAAACAAGTTCGAGCCCTTGTTGGTCTCACCTCATATTGTAGACAGTGGATCCACAATTTGCACTCATTTCCAAACCGTTAGTGCAGCTGACAACACTCGAAGCTGGAGCTACTCCACAATTACCCTGGACAGATGAACACACGCAAGCCTTTCAGTCTCTTAAAAAGCTATGTGTCAAGCCCCAGTGCTGGCAACACCTAATTACACCAAAGATTTTACATTATTTGTAACAGAAAACTCAGGTACAGCACTATCAGTTCTGACCCAACTTCAAGCAGACAAACATAAACCATGTGGTTATTTTTCAAGCACATTAGATCCAGTAGCACAAGCATTGCCTGCATGTCTAAAATCAGTAGCAGCTACTGCACAAGCTATTAGACAAAGCGATTCTATTGTATTGGGACATCATCTGATAGTTCAGGTCCCACACGCTGTAGAACTTCTGTTAAACAGAACACAAACACAGCATCTGACAATAGCCAGACTCACCGGATATGAGATGACACTTTTTCAGCCACACATTGAGATTAGACGCTGCAACATTTTAAACCCAGCAACACTGTTGCCACTGACCTCTCCTACTGAAGAAATTCACGATTGTATTGACATAATTGATTTAGTGACCAAACCAAGACCAGATTTACAAGATACTCCCCTTGCTAAGGCAGAAATGACACTCTTTGTTGATGGTTCATGTATGAGACTCCCCACAGGAGAATTAGCAGCAGCCTATGCCGTCACAAATGGTACAGACACTTTAGAAGCACACAAGATAGAGATACTGTCGGTACAGGCAGCAGAACTCATAGCCCTAACACGAGAATGTCACTTAGCAAAAGGAAAGTCAGTTAACATCTACACTGATTCACAATATGCCTTTGGAGTTGTACACAACTTCGGTACATTATGGAAAGAGAGAGGATTTCTCACATCACATGGGTTCAGAATACAGCATGCTACACTCATCACTGCCCTCTTAGAGGCCAGTCAGTTACCAGAGAAAATCGCAGTGCTAAAATGTAAAGCGCACACAAAAGGAACAGATGAAATATCAAAAGGAAATGATTCTGCAGACAGTGCAGCCAAGTTAGCAGCAAACACAGAATTAAGTATACCACACCGCCAATATACAATACGAGACCCCTTTTCTGACATCCAGGATGTCCAAAGTCACGCCACACCACAGGAACTGCTAGAATGGAAGGAAAAAGGAGGGGTCCTTACAGATCAAGGCTGGATGACACCTGAAAGAGCAGTATGGTTTCTACCGGATGCCATGGTACAAGTTATGGTAAACACCATACATGGACCAGCACATCTGGGAGAAAAAGCAATGTTAGACAGCATACAGAATATATGGCACAACAAACATTTGAGAGCTGCAGCCAAACAAAAAGTTAAAACGTGCATGATTTGTAATCAGTTCAACCCAGGAAAAGGCACAAAGGTGGAACAGGGAGGATTCCAACCCCTGACCATCCATTTGAAGTTCTCCAGATGGACTATATCCAGATGGAGAGATGTAGAGGTCACAAGTATGTGCTAGTTGTAGTGTGTGCTCTGACCAGATGGACAGAAGCCTATCCCGTCCCAGATTACACTGCAACGACAACTGCTAAACAATTAGTTAGAGAGTTTTTCCGAGGTATGGGTTGCCCCGTGTCATCTACTCAGATAACGGCCAACCTTTTTCCTCTGAACTCATGAAGCAAGTGTCTCTTCTGTTAGGGTACACTTGGAAGTTTCACTGTGTAAGACATCCTCATGCAGCAGGTCTAGTAGAAAGGCACAACCAAACTTTGAAGACAAAATTGGCCAAGATATGCACTGACAAAGGCGTGGACTGGATGGTAGCCTTACCGGTTGCCCTCTTCTACATGCGTATGGTAGCCCATTCCAGAACTGGCTTATCTCCATATGAAGTGGTCTTTGGCAGACCACCAAATATGTGGGGTACGCCAAGGCCTAAAAGAATAACTGATGTTGACAGTACTATGCTGACTGACTACCTGGCTTCCCTGATGTCTGCACTCCAATCTTGTCGTTCTCAGGTTGCTGCCACCTTCCCTGACAAAACCAACCCGGAAGAACACGCTATCCGACCCGGGGACTGGGTCCTCGTGAGGAACTTCGACCGGACCAGTCCCCTCCAGCCCAGGTGGAAGAAGCCAAGACTCGTACTACTAACAACACGGACAGCAGTGAAGGTCGAGGGCAGGAAGGGCTGGCTCCACGCAAGCCACTGCCGGAAACATTTTGGACAAAAAGACACTGTTGCTGATGGCCCTGCCAATCCCACTGACATTGTGACTGAACAATCTTTATTGCCTTTGGAACTAACCCCACAACAGGATTACAAATCAAAGTTAAGGTCTGCCATTCGGACTCTGGCTAATTAAGTCCATTGGGCGTCGGTCCAGTGGTGAAGCGGTTGGAGCATGGGAATGGATTTTAACACCTTGACTATGTGGGAGAAAAAAAAAAAATGAACTCTAGAAAAAGACATAATGGTCCTATTATATGTTTGACAGTATTATTTTTCCTCATGGCAGTTATGACGTGTCTTGGTTGGATTCTCCACACTGTTTTTCCCCCAACACAACACACCTCTCATACACCCAACAGCACTCAGGAACACACCTATCACGACCTACCCCCTCATGAACAAGCCCATAGACTAGCCTTGCGAAACAATACCTTCATACAGATGCTACACCACACTCAGCAAGCCAGTAATAGCACCAATTGTTGGATATGTGGCCGCATCCCACCTCATCAGAAAAAGGGAGGGATGCCTCTTTTTTCTTTCCCATTCTCTTATAATGGAACTTGTGAAGCCTGGTTCGCCCTAATAACAGCTGACGCTACTACCCCCACCTCCTGCCCTGACGGAAATAATTCATGCAAGAATGGGTGGCCTTGGGGGATTTAAACAAGGTACTCAATACTGCCTGTTACCCTAATAAGGAGGGAGATCCTCAGGCGACCGGTACAGTCCTAGAAAGTGAAGAATACAAGCAAGGGAACATGACCATGTCCTACAAGATGTTAAATACCAAACCTAAAAAGAATGCTGGTTCCCCTTCCATCTCGGTCTCACCAGTAAAAGGACACCTGTGCATCCAGAAAAATGGCTCTGTTCCATTAGGACACAGTGACTGTCATACCACTATAAGTTTTGAAGACAGAGGAAAGTCCTAATTTCTAGCATCTCGCCATACTTATTTCATCTGTGGCCAAACGGCCTATGTGCAGCTGCCCTTGAACTGGGGGAACTTGCTATATAGCATTCCTGTTACCCCCTGTCTTTGTGGCCCCATCCACTTACCACAGAGACCTCCTAGTGCCCCATGTCAGACATAAAAGAACGATCGATACCTCCTTGGTTGACCAAACGGAAACCTCATGGGAACAGTATACAGATTTTAACAAAGGGTTCTTCTTCTTTGTTGGCCCTGTACAGAACAGCAAGCTTATACGCAGGTTGACAAGGACCTTAGAGGCTGTAGTAAACCAGACGGCGTCTGCCCTGGGGAGCTTAACCCAGGAGCAGTCTGCCATACGATTGGTTACTCTCCAAAATCGCCTTGTCCTTGACATCATCTTGGCTGACAGAGGCGGAGCCTGTAAAATTATAGGCTCTAGCTGCTGTATATTTATTCCTGATAATTCCCCATCTGTATACACGGCCATAACAAAATTACACAAGATAGCCGTACGTTTACATCAAGAACCTGGCACTTGGACGTGGTCTGACTGGTTCTGGAAGATAATATCGTCCTGGGGATGGCAACTGCTGTCAGCAGCAGGCATAATATTCCTGATAATAACTGGATGCTGCCTTTGCATCCAATGTGGTCCTGCCCTATGCGGTCTATGCGCTGCAAAATGCATTCCTAAACCACTTGTCCAGCAGAGAGAAAGGGAAAGAATCATGTTACAAGAATGTATAAATGATCTCATGCAAATTGAGATATAATGTAGGTACACTCTGGGGCAAGGAGGGAATGTGGAAATAAAATCTATAATTATGCCCCTTCGCTGCCCTCTGCGCGATCTAATTATGCCCCTTTGCACGATCCCCTTTGCGCGATTAATAATTGCCCACATTAAAAGCCGACACCATTTTGTTTTTAATTCACCCTTTGGTGTCCCAAGACCCCGAGCACGAGCACGACATCCCTGCACCTGGTTTTCCTCATTTTCACCATCTGTCTCTGTGGTTTCTGCCAAGTCCGGGAAACCAGTACATGAGTTCCTGCTCCCCGCAGAGATGGTTCATGTTTCTGACATGAAGCACGAGCACAAACCCCCAAATGAGGAAGCCTTCCCCTTCCAACTGTCAGACTATTTCACATCGCAAGTCCCCTCACGAAGCCAAAGACACGCCCCCATTTCTTCACACTCTGCTCCTCTTGCTGAATCTTTGTTCCTCTATCTGCCACGACCTGTTTGTTCCTCTATTTTGCCTCGTGACCAAGACTGTATAAATATTCTGCTGTTGAAAATAAAGACCCCCACTTAAAGAGAGGGACTTGAGAGATTGCTCCTGTGCCCGCTTGGTGCTGGAAGCGCTCCCTTTAACTCGAGTTATTGGTCTTCTCCTCCTTCATTTGAGCACCACGGACTCCTCGCTTTGCATTGACAAGAAATTATGATTTATTAAGCATAGAAATTCAGAAATGAGGTAATAAGTAAATTTAATTTACCACAAGATCCTCATCATGGCATTGCCGCCACACGGCCTGGCACGGATGAATGCTGCTGCTACTACTCCATCCACATTTCCGCCCCCTGAAGTGTCAGTGCCACACAGTGCGGCAGACCAAACACCACCACCCAAATGTGAGGCACCTGACACATCAGAGGACGAAGATGATGATGAATCTGGCTTGGTGGTAAGATTGAAGGGGCAGCATACATCACCGTCATATGGCCTGTTTCTGCTTGTTTCTGCCCTCTGCATCATGCCCTGGAATAACATCTTCCACTGTCCCCCGTTACACTTAGCGACACTCACCTTGGACCACGAAATGGACTGCCATATTTGTAATGGTTACCAATGACACAGCAATCACACTGCGGACTGAAGTCTTCCTCTTCCGATGAACCTGTCAATCCCTAAAGGACTCTGGCTGGCCCTCCATGGGGCGACAATGTAAAGTGGGGTTTGCATGGCCCTGTACTGCTCCATCTTAAACACCCCACTGGAAGCGAATGAAACATTCCAATTCACACTGATGTGTCATGGCCCTGATCAATTAAGCATGAAAGTATTGATGAATGTAGGGACAGCGATTCCACATAAATGGTACTCCTGGGTAATGCTATCAATGCGCATGTATGGCCGTGACCCAGATAGGCAGTGAGACACACATCGTCATCCAAAACAACTCACATCACAGTTGAATACAAGTGAATGTGCGTAGACTTCATTAGCATATGTGTGTCAGTACGGGCAAGAGAAGTGCCGTAACATGCGGACCAATGCAGCAGTATGTCAGAATGAGGAACGTTTCCAAACGCCGCTGTCCACTCCGGGGGAGTGCCTCACCTTTCACAGGTGTGTGTTACCCCGCGTGGTTGTCCGCCCACGTATTCGGGGTCCAGGCGAATGCAGCCATGTCCACTGTTGTCGTGGGATATGTGACCAGAACCCCAAGATGCAACAAGGTGTTGGGACATGTGCAATGGGTTCCAAACTGTTGTGGCTGCAGGTACGTAGTTACACGTCAATGAAAGCGATTGCAGCTTCGTAGGCAATCATTTCCAACATGAGGTCGTTGTCGACTCCATCGAACAGGACGGCGAGGCTATCCATTGGCAGGTCCAGACAGATGTGCTGCGTCCACTCCCTGTCACCAATTAGCACTACAGCCGAATAGGGGAGCGGCTCAATGTGGTCACTGCACACGAGGAGTTCTGCAATCTCCCAGGTCCAGCTGCCAGCATGTATGCCAAGTATCCAGGCATCCCATAGACGGGTATCACGGTGACACTCCTGGTCGTGGGCCAACAGGGGGTGCACTCACATGTCGAAATCCAGTTCGCTCACCATCCTGTTGGATAGGCAGACATCCATGGACCACTGGAATATGCACGATCGACAATGCAACACAGGCTGAATGCAGGTGATGTTGGCAAGGCGGAAGCTTAGCCGGTAACTGACCCGCAGCACTACCAATGGCAGTGCCCCCAGTAAATGCAGCATACGTGCACGGTACAGTTCCACGTGACAGGGGTTGTGCATGTGTCCGGGATGTTCTGCCATTGCGTTAGTGGCCCTGGTTGAAGTGGCACTGTTCTGACCTGCGCCAGTTCTGTGGATGAAATGCCACAGCTCGGATCAATGAGTTTTTTAAGTGTTCAATGGTTGTACGCCTGGGATGGTGTGGGAGTAAGTGTGAAGGCCATTCCATGCAAGATAACTTTGAGCAAGGACTTCTGTGTGTGGGGTGTGTATACGTTGGTCTGTCTTCGGGCTGTGCGTAGTGTGGGAGTCATCCTCAACTGCTATCGTATCTGTCAGGGGGTGCCGGGCACATGCAATTCCGAGGTCGGATGTGCAGATGTGCTTCCGCCTGATAGTTCAGACAAAGGAGCTTTCATCCCTAATGTCAGTTTGTCATCTGCTTGCATTCAGGAATTGTGATGTGGCTTGTTGGGTGTGGGGTGGGATGCGTGCGACTTTGGGATTCATGTTTGACATGACTTGCATGTGGGAAATGAGCGGCATCACTGTGTGTTATGTTGCCTCACAGCTGCTCCTCCCTCCCCCCGAGCCTATTCACTTGTGTACGCTGCGCGGTTGCATCACTTGCACTCCAAAGGCACACCATTGTCATGCCTGTCTGCGCATGTCCACAAGCCTGACAACGACATTGTGATGTTGGCCGTTGAAGGTGGGCGGCCACGTGAGTGTAGGCCTATGGTAAGGATAGTGCGGACACAGATGTAGAGTTCATGCCTGGCTGAACTCGCGCTGCGATTAAGGCTGGGCATTTGGCTCATGCTGCAACAATGCAGATACACACAACACTTGGCATGTATGAGCCAAGACCCCGAGCGGTCTTGCACTCCTTCATTTCTCCATTCGTGCAAGCCCGCCTTCCGGGTGCATGCTACATTGCAACATTGTCCATTGCGGGCCGGGTGGCGCCGACACTACAACAGAGACACACACATTAGTTACTTCCTTGTCCAGGCCAGAACTGAACCACGCCCTGAGCCCCGGGCTAATTCTACACACCCCTGCGCTGGACTGACGTACGCCGGCCCAGCCCACTCCGCTCACGCTTACAGGAAGGGGGGGACAAAGCTACATGTCCAAGGTCTTACCCACTGCCTGAGGTGACATGCTTGTGTCCGTTGTCCACAGCACGATGTGATGTGGTAGGGCCAGGGGCCATCACGCATACATAATGACCACACGGACACACTTAGATGTATGGTGGAACTGGCTACGGGCACGTGCGCCCGGCCCCTTTTTATTACCAGGGTCACATGTCCAGTGACGCCTGTGCTGGATGGGTGTGGGGTGAGTGTAAGCCAGCCCTCAGGGAGTGGTTGGTGCTGGCAACAACTAGAACAGTGATCATCGGATCACACACACAGATTCAATAATAAAGGGTCCATGACTTGCAGTGCACTGAGGTAGGGGCACCAGAACTGGACATAAAGGGTCCATGACTTGAGCTTCACTGACTTCATGGCACCGGAAGCGATCAGTGCATGCACGGCCTGCGATGATGCGTCTTTTGACTTGGGGGACCTGCTGACCGCAGTGTAGGCCGGAGGCAGCGGTCAGCAAGGGCCCACAGCCACGTGGCGTTGACTTGAGCTGCACGGAGTTAGTGGCACCTGGAGCACTCAGCGGGTGTGCAGCCAGCGATGATGCATCGTCCGGGCGGCCCGCACTGGATGCAATGTCTGTTGCCTACTGGACTGTGCCATAAATAAATCAAGACTGGATTTGAATTGTGAGCCCTGCTGACCACAGTGTAGGTCGGAGGCAGCGGTCAGAAAGGGCCCACAGCCACGTGATGATGACTTGTGGTGCACTGAGTTGGTGGCACCTGTAGCGCTCAGCGGGTGTGCAGCCAGAGATGATGGCGTGTCCTCGCAGGTCAGGATTGGATTTGATTTGAGGGCCCTGCTGGCCGCAGTGTAGGCCGCAGACAGTAGTCAGCACACACATAGCTCCGCGGTGCTGTGCCGCTGGGTGCACTGGGGGCCTGTGTCGCGGACGCCAGCGATCGGCTGAGGAGGCTGGCGGTGATGGCGGCGGACTCGTGGCAGGGTGAGGGGCGCCTCCCTGGTAGACGCGTTGGCCATCCGGGAAGTGAACCACGCCCAGAGACCCCGCCTATTTAGTCACACTCCTACGCTGGCCTGGCGTACGCCGGCCCAGGCCACTCCGCTTACGCTTACAGGGGGGACGACATGGATACATGACCGGGGTCTTCCCCACTGCCTGAGGTAACATGGTTGCGTCCACTTTCCACAACACTACAAACACCAGCAGTATATATCCACATTGACATGTCTGTGCTCTGCATACTGTAGTCTGTCTAGCACATCACCGCCACACTTGGCATTGTGTACATTCTTATTCATGGGTGACTTGCCTCCTTCACACATACTTGGTTCCCACCTCTCCCCACATTCTGCAATTGTGTGACTGTGGGGCCATGCCGTTTTGGGAAGGTCAGCTGTCTTGTTCTGCGGTGCCTCACGGTAGTCCGGGGGGGGCCTGGGGGTTCTGGCGGTGGGTGTTGTGGCCCTCTTGGGTCTCCGAGCTGCATGGTCAGTAGCTCCATGACATGTGTTGGGCTTCAGATGTGGCTCTGGGCTGGGCTCCCTTTCATGCTGCAGGTTGCCGTCCGGCTTTACACCAGTAAAAGGCAGGTGTTAAATCCCTGCTGCTAACGCGCCTTATCGCCTGTTTTTGGGTCGCATCGCGGATCGGGCTGGTCGTTGAGAATATCGCGAAGTGGTGTTTTCGTGTGTTTTTGCACGGGTACGCCTACTCTGCATATCATTAGCGTTAGTTGTTGCTCTCATCCGTGGCGATGTTTTTTGCGGCAACTATCGCTGGGAAACTGGCGATATCGGCAGTTTGCACCAGCTTGGGAACAGGGCGATGAATCTATCGCCACTTTGCGGAGCTAAAGTGCCGATAAATCGGCGATAAGTCCTTGAGAATATGCCCCTGAGGTGCTTGCTTCCATGTGCATGCTTCGTAACACACCAGCAGCCATCTTGGTATTTTTCAAAATTAAAACAGAAAGTGTTCTGGAGAGTGAAAAAGGTAGTGAGCAGTCCGATAGCACTTTGAGCCTTCCTAGCCTTTGTAAAATAAAGAATTAAAAATTAACAATATGTAAAAATGGGAAGTATGATTAGGGAGGAATGAATAAGTAGAGAAGGAGGGGCTGGAAACTAGAAAGCACATGAGTTCCGGGTGCTGTATAAATAAAAGCTGAAGTGAGAGCAACATCGGGCCAGGAGACATACAGAAAGAGAGAGCAGAGGACTAAGTATGTGGGGAGAAACAAGTGAATGTGGTAGAGACCACAGAATGACATGCACTCCCATTGAGTGCTTAAAGGGAAAGAAACATTAGACCCTTCAAGTCACCATTGGAAGGAAAACAACACATCCATTTAAAGCACTGTGAGACTGATTTACTGATATGCTCTTGTCTCAGACAAACACAAAAATAGGAAGATCTTTGCCAAGAGTATTTTAGAGCATCTCCTGACTTGGATCACAGAGAAATCTATCATCCATTGTTGGTGGCTGGGTTTTAAAACCAATTGCTCAGCACTCAACAGCATTGCTTTACTCCAGTCCCCACTAAAAGGATACATTAAACCTGAGGGGCAGTCAGTGTATACAGCTTTGAATTTTGTTTTTTCAGCTTTCAATTGTGTCTGTAGACTTATCCTGTGGAAAAAGGTGGCTGGACTTGAGATTCCTACCGACCTACTGAACTTAATAATTGCCCTTCACTAGGTTTAAAATGTTAATAGAAGCAGACCTGGGTTTGTTCTCATGAACAGAAACACTGAATGGACTAAAGCAGTCACAATAAATCTTTATTCAGATTAAAAATCCATTAAAGAGTCACAAAGTAAAATATAATACTTTTATTGCAGAACATCATAACTATAAGTGTTTAAAACAACATCATGTCTTTATCAATAAAATTTAATTCATTGTCAATCTAAAATACATCTAAAAGATACAATACTTATCAGTGATGTATGCAACATCAGCAAAGATAAAAATAGTTGTAGCATCATCATCTAATCAAATTCATATCATGGTCAATTACAGAAATATCTTGACAATCTGAGTTTGCATAAAATGCCTGTAGTGCCGAGTTGTCGCGTGTGCAATAATTGCAAAGATAAATATTTTCTCTATCTAAGACCATAGGTCAGTAAACAAATCATATGTGCAAAAACAAAGGAATGAGAAGTATATTGAGAACCACTTCCAGTATCAGCGTCTTACTGACGTCATAAAATAATCTTGTCAATGACCTTGTCAAGATCTATTATACAAAAGAGATTAGTCAAAAGTAGGAATCACAAAGATAAATTGTGCACTGTAAATGTGCAAAGTGAATTTAGAGGCTCGAAGATACAAAACGTCATGTGAGGGATGGAATAAAAGACATATAGGGGCCGCATCGTAATGGGCTGGTCGGATTCATTTACGACCGCCTCATTACGATGGAGGCGATCATAAAGGAATCCAACCGGTCATTCCGGCTGGCTTAAGATGGGCTCGGAGAGCCCGTCGGCCAGTTGGGATGCGGCCTGTAATCTCAAGGGCGGCTCTTTTCGCCCTTAAGATTACAATGTCAGGTTTCGGCAGCCTTTCTGTGATGGCCTTTCCGACACAGGAAGGCTGTCGGAACTCAACTTTGGGGGCCCCCACAGGGCCCCCTTGGGTGCACGGCCTCCAGTTGGAGGTTGATGGGGCACCTATGGTGCCCCCCTGTTGTTCCCTGCACCCCGTGGCAGGCACCTTGAGGTGCCTACCACGGGGTGCAGGGATGAACTTCACTTCCCATTTTACAATGGGAGCATGCATTCCGGCCAGTTTACGGCCAGAATGCATACTCCCATTGTAAAATGCAGGAATGCGACCGAACATTGTTCGGTCGCATCCTAATGAGGCGGTCGGGACCGCCGACCGGGTGTGTGTAGGTGCCATGACAGATGCGGTGTCGGGCAGAAGTGATTCCGCCCGACATCGTAATGAGCCTCTTAGTGTATACAAGCACACTAAAAATATCATCATTATTCAACCTCATATATTAAGTCTTCTAAATATGAATATGATTTCCTTCTATTAATGCCAGTTGAAATAATATGGAGACTGTATGACATAGAGCAACATTATCTAGTTTGCATAAGAAATTAAAAGCATCCAGAAAGTAATTGAGTTTTTGTGACAAAAATAATGGTGTAAAACTCATTTTCTTATGTCCCTGTAAAACTTACAGAATAGGATAAAATGCATTGTGGATTGTGATGATTTTCCATCACATGGGCATGTAGGTAATTTGTCAACTAATGTCCCCTTTTTGGGGAAAGCTACCATAAAGTGCAAAGTGCCTAACCGTAATCTATTAAGATAAAAACTATTCTGCATGTTCCTTACAACTATCAGATAACTTTGAATACCTCGTTGCACATAGCCGGAGCAATATCCATAAATAGTTCATTTGTATCTCTCTCTGTTTTCTCTTTTAACCTCTCTATTTTCCCTGCGAAGACCGTTTTCAGTTCCTTTTTGCTATAGCATAAATTGCCTGTTGGGTCCTCTATACTAATATTTGCATCCATCTCTTTTAAAAGACTTTTCACATACGCGAGCTATGGAATGTTATCTCTGTACTCAAGTGTTAAACAACCAATAATGATATCTTTGGTAAAGTTAGTGCCTACCTTGCTCCAAATACTATGCCAAATTATATTCGTTCTGATCTGAATGGTCTCTTCAAATTAAGAAACAGCTAAATCATTGTGAACAATGTAGGTTGAGGTTGACAGGAGTCTACACACAAAATGTTCTCCTGCGACTGTAGTATTGTACTGTTTACCGTGCTCCACAAGAGGTCCACATAGGTAACACTTGTTAAGCTTTTGCCTAGGTACAGTCGCAGTATTTCTCTTACTGACTTATTCCCAATTTTAGAGTAAAATTTAAAAAGGCTTCGGATGATCTTAAAAATTAAAATTTCCCAATTTTCAACTCAGGGCCCAGTGTCCACAATTTGAGAAATGTATACCCAACTATGAAAAATTCTGTGTTTCTGCTAGCTCGTGACCTTTAACATAGTGAGTTCTCTTTTATTCTTTTCCGTTCCCACATACTATTATGAAAGATTGTGCTAGATTAAGTTTCAGGTCTTTCTCCTCCATATACATGACAAAGTTATCAATCAGGTGCTGCAAACCTATTGCGGTTCTAGATAGCAGCACTGCATCGTCTGCATATAGTAGGACCCGAGTCGAATATTTGCTAACCTTTGGGGCATCAGCATTCACCTGTTTCATATCTTATCCACCCCGTTGATAGAAAGCGAGAACAAAAATGGGGCAAGGACAGAACCTTATTGAATGCTTCGTGTAACCCTAAAGCTTTATGTGCTTTCCTCAGTTGCCCCATATGATACTTGAGCGGTTAAGCGATCATACAACTGCGACAGATATGAGATAATGCCTATGGGGCACCCATTTTTGCCGGAGTCTGCCACAGCTTGACATGATTTATCAGCTTGAAGGCACTGCTCAGATCTGCAAAACAGTCATTTAGTACCTCTATTATTCTCCATATATTAATATGATTTGCCCCAAGTATTTGAACATTTATACGGATATCCCCTCATCTCCAGTCACATCCTTTCCACACTCTAGTGCATGCAGATGATGTGATCCTTTTTTTAAAATCTTACTCCAATTGATCTACAGTATAGTTTGGATAAAATATATCACTATTTGACTAAACATCTCTTGAAGAAAAATGTTTAAAGAGTAAGACTGCAGTCTTCGGAGGAATACTGGAGACTGTTTCAGTTAAAAAATGCAACTTTATCTAGAATTATCTCTAAATCATAAAATCAGAAGTCCGATATTCTTGTTAAGAATGAAGGATCTTCCATTCAAAATTGTTACGGGGTTTGGGCAGGTCTTCCTTACATCAATGGTTATGCTCTCTTTGTGATGATGATATACAAGATCTTAGCCATGAGGTTTTAGGTTATTCTGCGTTAAAGTTTCAGCATAGCAGGCTTCTATGTCAGTTATTTTCTAAATATGTTATCGATACATTCAATGACGCCCAAATGTTAATTATGTTTCCTTCCAATGAGCAATTCTCTTATTGCATTATTTTTTATGTATTTATATGTTTCTGTTCTACGTGCAATAATATTTTCCTTGTATTGTGGTTTGTTGATCTATTTTGAAGTTCTATATCAGTAAAGCAAATACATTGCTAGTATCCCTGCATAATAGAAGGTTCAAATTTAACTTAGCATGTTTTATTGAGAGTGCAATTTACATTTTAAAACCCAAATAACTTAGGAAATACTTTGATACAGGTGTAAATAATACTGACATTATTTTCTTAATACAAGTATAAAAAGTGTTCCTGTACTTGCAAATGTTGTATCCATGTTGAGTTATTTATTTGAAGTGAATACTTGTTCACTGCAGCAAGGTACAGCTTTCTCAATCACTGTCCAGAAATGAAGCATAGCAGGTGGTTCTGCAGTTACACTAAATATTTCCATATATTAAAGACATTCTAATAGTTGCCTAGAATTTGATCTTTAAACTAGCAGATAAGCAGTGTATAATTAGCGAATGATGTGTAATGGACAGTAATCTTAACTGGAGGTTAGCAGTACTTCCAGGAACATACAGACTGACAAAAGAAATGTCATGTTTAAATTATATACTCTGTGATTCAAGATTTAAACGTTTTTTCAACATTTTGCATGAAATTGAAGGTAGAAACCAGCTTCTCTTGTCTCATTATGAACTCAGTAATATTGAAAAGTTTTAAAAAGAACCAGTTCATTTAGGAGTACTGATTTTGCTTTTGACCAGTGGACCCTGTTCCCAAAGCCATTTGCCCATCTAAGTTTAACTTAGGTGGGCAAATGGCATATTGAACCATGGGCTGGTGATTTAGTTCATAAACCACAGAAACATGCAACACCTGTGCACACAAACTGCAAACCAATGTTTGTATATGTGCGCATTCTTCATGACTTGGCTCCTGGGTTTTTTAATTGATTTCTAAGAAATCGTAAATTCTCCTCACAAATCTCTGCCCGTACAGGCAAACCTACACAAAATTATGCTCAACTTTATTTAGCAGCGGGGAAATTGACTTTTTGAGAGAAATTGAGATGCTGTCCTAGTCCCCAGCACCGCTACTAGAGAAACTAATCAATTTAAGAGGCAATGGCCACTGGATAGTAATAGTTAGGTCAGTGCAATAGTTATAGAAATTGGGGCTCTAGTTGGCAGAGCTTTGTCATTTTCTGTACTAAATCACTGTTTTCTGGCCCGATTGCATAATTTCCGCGTCAGGTGTGGAGTCTCCGCACCTGGGGTGGAGACTCTGCAGCCGGGCCGGATCCCAAAGATTTCATACAGGAATGGGCAAACAGGAAATAAAAAGCTGAATGTTCAATACAGGAAATTTTATGGTGATATTGAGTCATCCTCAAATCCAAGCAACATCCTCTGCTATTCTGCAGCTGTTTCACTCAAGGCTGAGGAACTTGAGGACAAGGCACCCCTTTTCAGTGAAGGTGAATTAAACGTACTAGCTGAGGGGGTGCATGATAGGTACACTCTGCTTTATGGGGGGCCTGAGGAACAGCTGAGCAATGTAGCGCATGCCGGAATCTTGGAAGGTATTGTAGTGTGCTGCAGTGCAATGGGCGTGAACCATCGGTGGGCCATACATTTTCACAAGCGCTGGGGGGATCTGCGATGCTGGGCCTGAATCATAAACCCAGGACTTTATGGGTCTGTCTTCCCAGCCCCACTTATAGAGGCCTGCCATAGCCCACTGTACAGGAGGGTCCTGAAGGCAAGCTGGCCAGCTTTCCATGCTCAGCTGAAGAAGTATGAGCAGCAGAGACCTAGTAAGCGCATAAACTGCATTATGTCTCTGGTACTATGATGTGAGTGGTGAAAGAGATGTTCCATCATGTGTCTTTTGTCACCTTTCACATAATCAGAGTAATGGCTGCAGAACATATAAGGTCAATGCATCATTGGAGCACATTGAATGCAGTTTTCATAGTGCATTCTGGGACATGAAGTGTTCTAAACACAACGGGGAAATGGCCCCTTCAGTTACATTTAAATGAATAAATTTGCTTACAACATCATGACTAGTGAACTAAGGGCCTTATAACTGCTGTATGCAATGGCGAAGGAATGGCTTGGACAATGTCAAGTGTTGATATGAGAGGCGATTGGGTGCTGCATGCTGCATCATGCATGCTTTTTGTGTGTGTCTTTTGTCACCCTTCATGTTATCAGAGTAATGGTGGCAGTACTTATAAGGCCAATGGATCATTGGAGAAGATTAAATGTAGTTTTCAGAGTGCATTCTGGGGTGTGTAGTGTTCTAAACACCATTGGGTAAAAGACCCTTCCAGTTGCATTTAAATTAATACACGCACTTACACCATCATGCCTAGTGAACTAAGACCCTTCTAACTGTTATGTACATTGGTGACAGAATGGCTTGAACAATGCCTAATGTTAGTATGAGAGGGCTGTGGGTGTTGCATACTGTATCATGCATGCCTTTTGTGTGGTTTCTTTTTCGGGTATAATATCATATGTATGTACCATGAACTAAAGGCTGACTTTGTGATACTTGTCTCACTCAAAATTATAAAAACATATCCAAGGGGGACGAAATACACACATCTTCTTAACAGTGTCATGTATGTCATTTGTAATGTCTAGGTAGCTGTACTAACTATGCACATGTGCTTACTAGTGTACAGCACAAACGAAGCAGTCTTGACATGCTAAATGTGGCACTTGCCATGTAGAGTGTCTGATGTTGTCAAGGGATATTCCAATACTTAGAATCAGATCTTTGCAAAGGTCATATCCAAGGCCTTGTTTGCATATGGATACGCAATTTTGCATTTATGTTGTGTTACACAAGGCTGCACAACAGATGACATTTGATAGTAAGTGTAAGACTGTTGAGACTGCACATTTCAGGATAAACCTGGATCCGCATTTAGGTGTGGATATATCCATCCGGATTGTGTCCCATCTCCACTTGTAAACTTACATTGGGAGATAACTAGGTTTCAATGTCAGGAAGCACACATTACACTAATGCTGAAGGTGAGGGTTAGTAAGTACAGAAGAGTATACTTACCTAAATTGTGACAGATGTCAATGTGTGAGTATATTCTGGACTTTGCAGTGTTAGTACACATTACACATACATTTGGGTCCAAGAAACATATAATTGGTTAGTGAGATCATAGAAGTACAAAATCTGCACTTGCTTTAAGTTGTCATGTGCTTTGTTATGAATTGTACACCAGCTACATAATGTTTTACCTTCTATTTCAGTGGACCAGGCTGGCCAATACTCAAATGAAGAGGACCAGGGGCAGAACGGGACATCCTTGGCTCATCGGTGGGCATGTCCTCTTGTTTCCACCAGCAAGGAGGAGGAGGAAGGACAGGCACTTCAGACAGGAGTAGTGGGCCCACCCAGTTGGAGCTTTCTGCATCATTAGCAACAGCCCGGGTGGTGCCTGAGGAAACTGCAGGGGGGGCATTGATCGGGCATGGGGAGGTGGCTCTCCCCCTGACACACAAGAGCTGGACTTTGATGTGGTGTCCTCAGGGCAGGCCCCATCACCATCTGGTGGTGTATTCCCGGGTTAGGCCTATGTAGCGAAGCAGCTTATTTCTTACACTTTCCTCACAATAACGTTTCCTCCGTGAACTTTTGCACATATTTGCGTGCACGACAATGTTGGATTAGTTTCTCTGAAACGACTTTGTTTACACATTCGCACAACATAATCATGATGCCTCGAACAAAATGTTCTAGGCCTCTTTACGCACTATGTACAAATGTTGTCCTATCTTCATCCACAGGGCGACAGGGCTATCTACATATCCATAACATCACTAATCTACATGTACATTGCAAGGCTGCTTTCTATTATAAATAATGACATTCCAATAGATAAGTAGAGGAGGCACTTCAGCTGACACCGAGGGTCCCTGCATGCCGAGACTTTACCAGGCGGTGTTCTGACATCTCCGTGAGGGGTGTCCAGTTCGTGACCAAGACGGGCTCCTACATTCTCTCTCACCGGGTAATGGGGTTGGCTCGTCCCTAGGGGGATTCTTGGCTTTACTCTTCACATACACTCTAGGTACACTCAGAGTAGGGTTCTGCATAGTAGGAGTACACCAGATTACTGCCTTGTTATACCCCTGCATATATACACTCTTTTAGCACCATGGTAGAACTATATCTACTATTTACACTTTAGGTGCTTGTAATCACTTTCATTTGCTTCTGTCTACTGATTATCGCAGCACATTTATTCTATACAAGAATCACGTTGGTTCAATAAATATATTGAAAATGTCCTACTGTGTATTCTGAATATTTCTCTGAGAACAAGTGGGCACGAGTGACTGAGCAAAAGGTTCTGATCTGTTTCCACGATCCCTGAGGGGGTCAGGTTTGTAATGTTCAGTGGTTCACTAAACCATTCGCTACCTGATAAGGATAGGGGGCTTACTGTGACACTGTGAGCTAGTTGGTCTATAGGCCAACATATCCTGCGGGTGTGTCCGGAATCTGTCTGGGCACCAAGCCCCTAGTTTATGTTGTCTAACAAATGCACAGATCCTACGGATTGGTAGGAACTACACGACATGGCACTGCAAACGTTGGTTGGGATCTGATTTAACAGTCTACCTGAGTAGTTCAGTCGTGCTTTCTCAGAGAGTCCTACTCACCTCCAAGCTGGAGATGTCCGTGGTGGGAAGGAAAATCCGCCTCAGCTGAGTCGGTATACCCTATGTATTGGCTGTAGGGGAATCAAACTTATAGGATAAAAATTCTCTCAAAATGTGCTAACCCTATCTCCATAAATTCATTTAATTGAATATCTTTTCTCCTTAACAATGACCGAACAAGCTGAGAACATTGAAGAACAAGAATTCAATTAAATATTACAGAATATTGCAGACATGCAGTTACTATTAAATTATTACATTACGGCCTCCCAACAACGGGTGGAGATGTAACCTTCATGGTTGAGGCACATGAAGCATTCAGAACAGAGGTATTCTGTCCCTGGGTTAAATTCTCAGTTGCGGATGCATGTACACAATTGTTTCACACTTACATTGAAGATAAAACATCAGAGGAATACTTTCCATATGTGGACATAGAAATTCCGTTAACTTACCAAGAGCACATAAATTGGTTTAAAGGCACCCTCCCCCATACCGTAGAAAATATGAGACTCGGTCTGCTCAGTAAAGAAGAGTGACCTGGCCAATCTTAGCTGCTTATACACCGCATAATAATCTCGCTAATTTAAATGGAGCAGAAATAGGAAAATTATACAAAGATCTAGTCAAACTTAACCAAAACCTCACGCAGTACATTATGTGAACACTCACAGTTTACCCTGCGTGGACAGCTCAGGCTGCACAACCACAATTACTACAGGTATCAGCCCTCAAACACTGAATGCTGTTATGGCAAAGGTTCCCACCAGTTGGAAGCAAATTCCGTTCTGGATAGAAAAGAAAATTAGCCAGCTTGAAGCAGTTTTTCCCCATAAAGGCCTGCAGGAAAAACACAGAATATTGACAATTTGCTTGCGGATGGGGATAGCTTCCGCGGTGGAAGATTGTGCCACTTGGGGTATAGTCTTTGCTGTCATTTATACCAGAACACATGGTACCCCTTCAATATCAGTTCCACCTGAGGTACTGAAACAAGTACGGAATAAGTTTGGGGCAGCACCTGCCCTGGACTTAGGGATGAAACTGGTAGGGAACTTTGACACAGTACTGTCTATATTGTTAGGTAACATAAAAGGGGAG
Source organism: Calotriton arnoldi (assembly GCA_963921515.1). Taxonomy (NCBI): domain Eukaryota; kingdom Metazoa; phylum Chordata; class Amphibia; order Caudata; family Salamandridae; genus Calotriton; species Calotriton arnoldi. The sequence continues at coordinate 1,729,049 of CAWUFW010003527.1, forward strand.
GCAGCAGCGTTGGCTATACACCACAGCCTAAAGGAACTCACTCCTGCACAGCAGGAGCGAGAATTACTGAAAATTATTGAAGTAACCTATGCTACGCTGGGTAGTAATAATTTAGGAGACAGGCCTGTGAAACCAACGGTTCAGAGTAATTCTGAAAAGGATAACTCCAAGCAAGAATCCGATTCTTCCAAAAAGAAGTGGGATAATAAACAAAAAAATAAACAAATAAAACACGATCACGGGGTGGATCTCCTCAATAAGAACCCACTGATAAAAAATATAACCTGAGAAACAGTGATAATATTAGAAAGCCTGACAGGTATCAGGATATTGATACACATTCCTCTCGTTCCTTTCAGGATTCATCCGGTATGCGTTCAGAGAGAGGTGGACGGTCAGAGCGCAGATCTGAAGAGCAAGTGAAGGTAAAAAGGGAAACACATCGCACTTCAAACTACATCCTTAAGGAGGACAAACAAAAGACTCCTAATCCTCAATTGAAAAAGAAGAAGGTATCAGGGATCAAAATAAGACATGCCCAGGCTACTGAGGACTCTGCTTCTGAACGGGGAATGGGCAGTGACGATACTGGACAGCGCAGCAGAAGTCACAACAGCTCACTGGAACCTGATGGATTATCTGGCAGTAGTAGCGCTGAGTGAGCATATCACGGTGGAAACACTTGACACAAGGGTAAGTGTCCCTCATCGTTTATGTGAAATTACACTCCAAATTGAGGAGGACATACCCAGGACGGTTAAGGGTCTTTTTTCGGAGGACCTGACTTACGGTTACGACATTCTTTTGGCTGAAAAGGATTGGCCACCTGAGTTCGTAATGGAGTGCCCAATGGGAGAAACAGTAATTTTACCAGCTTTCTCTGAACTCGTTCCAGAATCAGTTAAACAGTCATACGCGCAGGAGTGGGCACTAGCGCTGACTCCTGCACTTTACTGAAACCATGTTGGGTGGGATGAGTATCCTCATCACGAGATCCCATTAAAATCAGTCCCTCAATCCCAGAGACAATACCCAATGCAAAATGAAGCTAAGAAACAAGTTAGGGAAATCCTAGAACAACTTGAGTACCAGTGTGTAATAGAAAATTGCACCTCGCCCATGAATAATCCCTTGTTTCCCGTAATGAAACCAGACAATTCATACAGTCTAGTCTTAGACTACAGACATTTAAATACTTCCACACGCACATCTGCTGTACAAAATGCACATAGTGCTGCACTAATGAATAACGTTGTGCGGAAGAAATACAAAACAACACTAGATATCTTAAATGGATTTTTTTGGCAAAATATAGTGCCTGGTAGCAGATACTTGACAACATTCTTGGCGCTAGGGTCTTAGCGGCAATTTTGTCATTTACAACAGGGGTATAAGAATAGCCTGGGCTGTATTCAGCAAGAGTGACCTAGTTACTTCAAAATTTTGATGAGGAGGCATTGTCCTACATAGATGATATTTATCTGACCGACGATGAGTTAATGGAACACTTGGCTAGAGTGAACCACATAATCCTAGGGTTTGCTCATCTGGGTTACAAATTCAATTTAAAAAAATCAAAAATTGCCCATCTCAGTGTCCTATTTCTAGGATATAAGTTGTGAAGTGAAGGCAAAAGCCTGCCTCACATTTTTAGAAAAATGTGCACTGCTCCAACCTTCAACGACTACAATCCATTTTAGGATTTTGTAATTTTGGCAGAACATACATTTTGGAATACACAGAAAGAGTAAAGTCGTTCTTCGACTTAATCACACCTGATTTTTCAATCAGCCATTGGACACAGGAACATACAAACATTTCACATACTGTACAAGCTGACATGATAGCTTTCAAACATTTACACACATGTGTAAATTCAACTAACCTGGTAATCCGTGTAGGCGCTAGACCAACCAGGTATACCTATATCACTTTCAAAGAGGGTGATACTGTACCCGCTGCATACAAACCACATTTGTACATGAACTCTGAAATGCGTTTTGCCCCCACTGAGAAATTTCTCACAGCAGTACAGACTGCTGTAGTGAGAGAGAGAGCACTGGATCAGGGTAAATAAATAATTGTAGTTACCCCAGCACCGACCTTAGAGGCCGTTACCAAAGCAAGTGTTTCAAACCCTAAACCTTGCATCCACAATAGACCCAATGGGCTAACTCTCTCACTGCAACAGATGTAGACTACAGATTTGATGCTACACTACAAACGCAAGCATTTCTGCAGTACAAACAAGAATATATTTTGCTGAATGAATTAATGCCTCTAGATCGATAGGGCTATATCATTTATACTGATGGATCTGCTCAACCAGCCATAGGGATACGTCAACAATATTTTGTGGCATGCACAATTTTAAAGGGCTGCATGCATTATGGAAAGTTCAGTCCTGAAAAAACACACATACAGTCCCTAGGGGACTGTACAGTGCAGCAGGCAGAAATAAAAGCCCTGATAATGGCACTACAAAGTACGGATCTCGAATTCCACACACTCACAGTGTGCGATTCATGCTATTGTGTTTGATCATATAATGAATATCTTCACTATTGGGGCCAAAATGGATTTCGAGATTCAAAGGGTTGCACAATCAAGCACAAGATGCTTTGGGAATAAGTGGCAAAGCTAAAAGTAGGCATGCCAAGGGCTCATGTTATCCATACATTGAGTCATCAGCGTGTTGGCATTCACATTGAGGGAATTCCATGGCCAATTAGGCCGAAAAGGTAACAGTCCGCACTGCTGCCATTGCTGTAATCATTCGTTCTAGTCCGAGATTAGACAGAGACATCATGGTGGCTGTCAATGCGGCCAGCAACGACACCTACTTGCCAAAAGGCTATATACTCAAGTACTCCTACAAGTTAGATGCGCAAAATATACTATAGGCTCAGATTCCAGGAATGGGGGATAGAGTAATACCAAACACTGATCACAGATTGGAATTGATACTAGCTGCACATGAGGTTCTGGGGTCAGCTCAAGCAGGGATTATGGCTACAGTATCATTACTAAAGCATCACTATTGGTGGCCAGGTCTTACCAAACAGACCAAGGACTTTGACCTTAAATGCGACATCTGACTGCAGATAAAAGATTCCACCATAGCACATCCAACACAGACACCTCTATTGATCTCAGACAACCCTTTGGTTGTGCTTATTTGGACCACTGCAGCCCCTTACACTCAGATGGGGCTTACAAGTACATCTTGGTGGCAGTGGATTCATGCTCCAGATTCCTGTGTGTTTGGCCACAGCACTCAACTGACACTCAAACTGTTATAAGGGATTTGCGAGTCAACATTGGGACGTACGCAATTTTATTTTATTTATTTATTTTATTATTAAACTTGTAAGGTGCAACAGCTACCCAAAAAGGGTTTCCCGGCGCCAGAGCGGAACAAAAGAAATAAGCGGCAGCTGAGTTGGTTACTGGTTGAAGAGCCAGGTCTTCAAGGATTTTCGAAATTGAGAGTATGCCGTTTCACTATGGATGGCTATGGGACGTGAGTTCCATAGTAGGGGACCGAGGTATGAAAAAGATCTCCCTCCCATCCTGGATAGTTTGATTCTGGGCACAGAGAAGTTCCCTTGGGTGGAAGATCGGAGGCACCGGGAAGGCACATAAGGGTTGACCATGTCTCTGAGGTATTGGGGTGCCACGCCTGTTTTGATTTTGAACATATAGCTCAGAGCTTTGAACTTAATACGGTTCTCCACCCTGAGCCAATGCAGGTCTCTCAAATAGCATGAGACCGAGGAAGTTCTGGGTACCCTACAAAGTAGCCTTGCGGCTGAGTTTTGTACCAGCTGAAGCCTGCGCGTCACCACCTTGTTGGATCCGAGGTAAAGGACATTGCAGTAGTCCAGTCGCAAGGTAACAAGGGCCTACATTCCAACCAGGGACAGGCGTTTAGCTCTCAGGCTTACAAAGAAGCCATGGGAAATTTGGTTGTGGCCTTGCAGTACTCCTCCCCACCATCCCGAGGGAATTTCGGTAGTTGAGAGGAAAAACTGTGACTTAAAGCAGTCCTTAACAGCAAGGGTATTAGGCTTGGGTGTCAGTTGGGTCACTCACCTATATGGCGTCCAGAGAGCACTTAATAACACGCCAAGAAAATCCCTGGGGGGTCGTACTCCATATGAAGTCCTGTTTGGGGTGAGAATGTGGGTGCCAGACCACGATAGTCAGCGCAGTGGCAGCGGAAATGCCATTTGACATCAATGAACATTTGGCTGTTTTACAGGAACTCAAGGAATTCTGGGCTTTACAAAGCAACATCCAAGTAAAATGAACCGCCACTGGGGAAGTGAAGGTAGTTCCGGCAAGACTTTCCTGGGTCCCAAAGATTGGGGATCTTGTCAGAGAGAAAATAGTGGACAAGATAGAATTTGGGCCATCATACAGACCGCCTGTACTGTCATGTAGTTCCTATAGTACCCCTGCAGGACCTGCGCGTTTGGATAACATAAACTGTGGGCTTGGTGGCAGACTGATTCTGTGCACCCCCACCGCGTATGTTAGCCGGATTTGCATTAGCTAGCTCACAGTGCCACTAGAATCTCTTCTTATCGGGGAGAGATTAGTTTCTGGCCACCTTAGATCATGACAACCCTGATCCCTCAGAATCGTGGAAACAATGTACTACTTTTCGCTCAGTCACTTGTGCTTACTTATTCGGTTTGTCTCAGAGAGTTACACAGAATAAACAGTCTGGGCGTTTCAATAAGTATTTATTGAACAGTTGTTATTCTAGTGTAAAATATATGTGCTGTAGCAACCAGCAGACAATAGCAGAGATATATTATCAGCAGTACGATAAAAGTGAAGGGATAGAACAGTTCTACCATATTGCAATAATTATGAATGCATACATGAATATAAAAAGCATTATGAAAAGTGCGCGTACTCCTACGATGCCTAACTAGATGTACCTGAGTGTACCTAGCATATGTGTAGGTCTAAAAGCCTAAGAGACAAGAATCCTTCTAGGATTTAGCCGAACCCCATTACCTGAATAGAAAGAGTGTGGGACCCCGTCCTGGTCTCGAGTTGGACACCCCGCAAGGGCTGTGTTAGACCGCTGTCAGCTGGAGCGACTGCATGCAGGAGCCTCAGCGTCTCTGGTCAGTGTGTCAGCATGGAAGTCTCGGTTCCCTCTATCTTACCATGGCAAGATGTGGTGTATTTATACCCTAAAGTGTCTCATCCCTCAGTATGGTTTGTGTTGGTCTTTGTTAGACATGAGGAAGACGTCAGGGGTGAACTTTGTACATACATATTATGCGGGAGATGTAGCTGGTGAATGCTCATGCATAATTTATGAGTACATTGTAGGCCTGTGTTTGGGAAAAATCCTGCAGTGTTCTAACCACAGACTAGATAACGTTCAACCCTCAGAGCTCATTGTGTACTGTAGAGAACTAATGTAGGTGAAAGATCATGCCTATATTAGGGCATAGGAGATCATGACTATAATAGGGCATAGACGACTATGACCAAAATAAGGCATATACGATTATGACCATAATAGGGCATATGCGAATATGACCATATACGGCATACATGAACGCGTCTATATTAGGGCCTCTATATGAAACATAACACCCACTCCACTTTCGAATTGGATGACAATGACCATACTTAAAATCTGGACAATTTAAAAATTCTCTTAAAAACAGCTAAAAACATGGTTTTAAAAAGACATTAAAAAATGATTAAAATGTTAAAAGTCAGCTATTCTTTTGTTGCCACTTGAAAAAAGTCAATTCTGTTTCATTTATAAAAGTTGCATTACTAAAAGCAGAAGAAGGCCATTCTTTCTCAAGTTAAAGTGTCAATTTAGGAAGTGTTCCAAATTTAGTTCATTTATTTATGAAACGAAGTGGAGAAGCCGAATTCTTTCCCAGGACACGATGAGCCAATTCCAGATTAAGTGTCCTGGCCGGGAGATACAGCATTATCGGTGTTAGCTACTCCAGACGACAAATCCAACGCCTCACAGAGGACGTCAATTGCACATAGATGGAATTCAGCACTGCCAACAGTCGGTGCTGCGGCAGCTTGTGCGGCAGTGGTTACCTGAGTGCCTGTGGAGGAATCACCTAACCCAGCAGGAGCAAACGGCACCTGTGGATTCTCAAGGAATGTGTTCATCAGAATTGGAAGACGCTGGGGACAACGCAGAGCATGGGCCTTTAGGGGGTCCAGCATAGCATCCCTGTCCGGAGGCGTATCTGATGGAAACGTTAGACAGAGATCCAACATGCATTCTTCTCCGCAAAACAGGCATCGAAGAACAGGTAAGATGCAGTCCACCCAGACTGGTCTAAACGATAGAAACCAAGAGGCGTTCAGTTCTCTTAAGCAAGGTATTCCCTGAAGCTGTACCATGCGTTCACTGTACTTCCGCTCCATGAGTACGTTCGCCATTTCCTCGAAAATTGGGCCGTCCATTGCGTAGCAGTAAGATTACAATCAGGACTCCTGCAATTAGGAACAGGATAAGCGGGAGACCTCCAAACACGTTTCCCAACACGGAGTGTATAAAATTTGGGATTACTCCGAGGACTGTCTGAAAGGTGCTTAATAGTCCTGACCCTATGGTCTTAAATAGGTGTACAATCCCGCTCGTATCAGACATGTTAAAGATACGACCCACCATTTCTGCAAAATGAAAGGGGCAGTTCGTACGTATAAGCGCTTGTATCTCAGTCAAAGTCCTTGCAACTTGAAGTTCAAAGATTTCTCGAGAGGAGGTTAAGGGCACGGGTTGCTGTAAAAGCATGGCTTTCAGTCTGCTCAAAGTATCAAATTGTATGAAGGAAACATTCAATGAAGGCCATAACGGCGCCTCCCTGACTGTGTTCAGTGGCGGAAACAATATTTGCATACAGCAAGTAACCCTGGAGTTAACGGTGACCAGATAGGCGACGCCCGGAAGCATCCCACAGCAACCTTGATCGTTTAGCATCAAGTAACTCCCATTCGAGAGCAGCTGGAAAACCGGCGTGATCATGGCCGCTGGTGTCCCTGACATGTGGCAAGATAGATTCGCTACCGAACTACTACATGCTCCGTGCAGAGAAATATCCTGACACATGAGAGAACCGCTTAAAGCGTTCTTGCAGTTTGTACCACTCAGATACACTTCTCGATCCCCATTCCCGCATCGATATCTATATGGTAACTCCCAAGTTTCCTTAATGTAACTCTTACCCATTTTTTCATATTTGCCTGCCTGCCTTTGCTCAAGGCAATATTGAAACTGAAACGTAGTGACCGGCAGAGTGATTTGGCCATGAATTAGCAATTCAGTTGATGGTAATTCGGCTACAGTGAATGGCAACCTTTCCAGTTTCTCAATACGCAGCATTGTATATTTGGCTCCCCTTTGAGCCATTTCTGTCTGTTTATCAGTTAGTTTGTATTCTGAAAACAGAGACGTGGTGTTTATAAAACGCCAGGACACATAGCCTGCACGCAAAGATTGCAGCGTCCAGCTTAGCATCATAATAGAACGTAATTGGGATTGCCCGTGTTGTAACAAGGCCAGATCTTGTTCTAATATGTCAATTGCCTAAAATACAATGTTGCCTAAGGAGTAAATCCTGGAGGTCAAAGTTGCTAACCCATTATCCACTACAGCTAATGCCTTCTCTAGGTGAATACAGTCTATTACCCGTATTCTTTCTGCGGCCTCCTGTTGGGATATTTTCCAGTTTTCATTATAATAGGCGTAAATGCCAGCATATTTGAAACATTTCTGACGTGTTTTCCTTGGGCCTGACAAGAAATCCCTAAGGTCCACATCAGGTGTGAGTAAGGTCAAATGATGTTTTACTTCTGTGAGTGTTGAGGTTTCTAGCCAATCAAGGCACAACTTCCCAACACTATAGGATGTCACTACCCCTGGGTGTTGTCTTTGTACATAGCGTGTATCTGGCCTACTGATACTAAACCCCTCGGTTATACCTAGGAATCTCTGTTGACATGTGTTTGTGTCAATGGGCCAAATCAGCCATTCTGTCCAATTGGGATCTGACCTGTTGTACTGGAGGATGTCATCAAATCCTATCCCCTGTGTGGTTGAATTCTGCCCCCCAACCATCTGTGATGGTGCTGGAAACCCCGGTGTGTTCATTTCCTTGTTCTTGGCTAGTCCAAGACAGGATGTCTGTTGCACAGTGTCATTTAGAAATATCATCTGCTGTGGAATGAGGCATGCTCTAAAAAGTGCTTCTGTTCCCTGGACTTGCCAGTCCCGCGAACCCCAGATTGATTTTAAATCTATAGTGTCCTTCCATAGGTCAAAACCCTGTGTAGACAGCTGGGCCATAAAGGAAGCAGAATAAATCTGTTTGGTGTTAGTCAACATAATTTTTTGTGCTGATGTTGTTGCCACTTTGTAATAAAATGACTTCGGGTCAGATGTATTACACCCTGAAAAATATGTGAATTTCTGTGCAAACGTTTGCGAACTACCTCTTGGAGGTGTTGGGCAGTGTTCCCACTGGTGGTATTCAAATACATTTCTAGGTGTTATGGATTTGTGCAAGAAATGATGACCATAATGTTGGTAACAGTACAATGTATCATAGTCTGAAGTACCTTCTAACATTTCATTGTTCGGAAATGCTGCAGTTTTTCTAAATCAGACATTATATTATTCACAGTTTCAGTGTCCCAATCATCAGACAATTTACTGGAGGTAATGATATCACTTAAAGAAATTTTAAATACATGTTTAAGCTTTAAAAGTTCAGTCGGACTGAATATATCAAAATCAATCTTGTCCCTTACTATACCGTCCGGTATAGGAACTGCTGTAATGTTCACTGAAGACAAGTCTCTTGGTTCACGATGTGAAGACTGGTGAGGTTTTAAAATCAAATTGACTCTTTGGGCTGTAGAGCTCTGCTGGAGATATCGTCCATTAATAAGCATACTAAAAGTTATAATTAAACCTAGCCAGAAAAGGAAAAATAGAATCCCAGTGATATTCCATAGTTCTATCCAAGGTGACACCAGGTAAGTCTTTCTAAAAAAGTTCAAAAAGTCAGTGAGTTTCTGCTTGAGTGATTTTTTGGCTGGCGTCGTTTCCGGCTCGCTTGGATTCAGTGAAAACGTATCAAAGTTCATGAAATAGCCAGAAGCAGTTCGATCAATTGTTGGAATTGCATCGGGATTTGTTGAAATTGGATTTTGCTCTTGACGAGGCATGTTGACGTAGATGTCTGTAGTCGGCCTGAGTGCAGCTTGGTTGTTAAGTTGATTTTCTTCCTGTTGAAGTGGAACGAGTTCCATAGCATTGTTGCCTAGTCCTTCATTCTGTACAGGTGGCTCTTCAAACATGATGAGTCTTTCTGTTTGGACTTCTTCGATTGTAGTGAGAGGAGGGCGTCTGCTACTGTGGAGTCCATGAGGCCTACTGTTTAGTATTGGCCACATAGTGTGGTTTGATTAAGTCGATTGAGACAAATCTTTTCTCCTTTTTTTCGGCAAGAGGTGGCAGAAGTACAGTTCTTGTGCCTTGGATTGCTAGGACCGGTACAGCTGTTCTGTAGGATGGTCCGAATTCTTTCTTGTCTGCAATCTTTTCTCTGTCCAGATCCCCGACTTTTGGGATCCAGACTGGTCTTGCCGTTACTGCCTTGACTTCCTCAGTGGCGATCTGTTTTAAGTGGACATTGCTTTGTTGTGTCCTGGATTCATTTAGATCCTGTAAAACAGCCAAACAATCATGGATATCAAATTGTTTTTCATCTGCCACTGCGCCTTCACAATCAAGATCAGGTACCCACATTCTTGTCCCAAATAGGACCTCGTAAGGAGTGACACCCCCTAGAGAGCTTCTTGGCTGATTGTTTACTGCTCGTTGGATCCCATAAAGGTGATCGACCCATCTACCGCCTATGCCTAATACCCTAGCTGTTAAAGATTGCTTTAAGTCCCGGTTTTTCCTCTCCACAACCAAATTTCCCTCAGGATGGTACGGAGAGGAGTACCGCAATGCTATGCCCATTCCTTCCATGGCCTCTTTGTAAGCTAGAGAGCTAAACGCCGGGCCACGTTCAGAATGTAACGTGCCAACTGCGTATGTGTTGATAAAGATTCGCAAATCTTTTATAACAGTTCGAGCGTCAGCACAGCGCTGAGGCCAAACCCATAGGAATCTAGAGCAGGAATCCACTGCAACCATGATATATTTCTTGGCCCCATCAGATTGTAGGGGTCCGCAGTGGTCCAAATACACACATGCGAGTGGTTTGTCTGATTTTAGCAATGGTGTCTGTGCTGAGCGTGTTACGGTGGAGCCTTTCATCTGCTGGCAGATGTCGCACTTTAAGACATAGTCTTTGGTCTGCTTTGTTAACCCTGGCCACCAGTAGTGCTGTTTCAGTAAAGAAATAGTCGCTGTGACGCCTGTATGCGCAGAACCCAAACCCTCGTGTGCTGCTAGAATTAAGCCTTGCCTACGATCCATATTTGGTATTACTCTATCCCCCACTCCAGGAATCTGAGCATATGGAATATTTTGTGCATCTAACTTGTAGGAGTACTTGAGTGGAAATTTTTGAGGTACTGCTGTGCTGCCTTTGCGTGAAGCATTGACAGCTACCATAATATCGCGTCTATTCTCGTTTTTGAATGAGTAACTGTAGCTACGGACGCTGTATGTACAGCCCCCTTTGCGGCTTCATCAGCCAATTAATTCCCTTCAACGTGAACGCAATCACGCTGATGACTCAGTGTATGTATCACGTGAGCCCGTGGTAGTTTGTTTCTCAACTCCACTACCTGTTCCCATAGCATTTTATGCTTAATTGTGCCACCTTTCGCATCTTTGAACCCGTTTTGTTCCCAATGATGTAGATATTCATTGTACGACTGTACACAGTAAAAGGAATCACACACAATTAGTGTGGGGAATTCGTGTTCCGTGTTTACAAGTGCCAGTATCAGTGCTTTTAATTCTGCTAACTGAGCAGTGCAGTCTCCTAGAGATTGTGTTTTAGTGCAACTTGGATGGAACTTTCCATCGCGCATGTGACCTTTAACGATTGTACACGCCGCGCTGTAAGCTTGCTTACTCCCTATGGCTGGTTGAGCAGATCCGTCAGTGTAAATAATGTATTCATACTGATCTAGAGGCAAAATCTCATTAGGTAGAGGATAGTCTTGTTCGTATTGCAGAAATGCTTGTGTTTTTAAACTTGGATCAAATCTGTATTCAACATCCGTTGCAGTAAGAGAATTAGCCCATTGTATCCATCTGGGATGTAAGGCTTTCGCATTTGGAATGCTAGCCTTTGTAACATATATGGTAAAGACAAAGGTCAAAGGGAGGCCGCTTGGGTCCTCGTGTAGCCTAGGCTACTGAATTATTTTTAGGCAGCATTAATCAGATAGCACAAGGTAGTGTAGTCCAGGCGGGACTAATTACGCAATAGATGCTCTCTTCCGGAACTAACGTCCGAGCCACCCATGGGCTGTGACCTTGAAGTACAGATTGACTCTCCTGCCTGTCTCTTCCTGCACTAACGCCCTAATTTTCCAGGGTCTCTCCTCCGGCTGCGGCCCCCCTTTGGCCTTGAAAACCCTACAGGTTCCGTCCTGCTCGCATAAATTACTTGCCAATCTTCAGAACTCACGATGCCCCTTGGATACTGAACAGCCTAAATTCTACTTGTTCACACTTGTTCCGTCCTGATGATGATCTTACATTCATAAGATCGAAACGCCGTCGACCTTTACAACTTAAAACTCCATTACTGCAACTAATTACTTAGGAGTTTTTACATTGTTGTTTTCAATGCGATGTAAAGTTTTTAATGTCACAAACACTCCTCACTTCACGCACTTTCACTTTTATGTGTGAGCACCAGAACTATTATTATGCAATTATGTTATGATACTCCATTTATGCCATTAATAAATGTGATGCCATATCAACTTTGTGTCCCAGCATCTATTGCGTAATTAGTCCCGCCTGGACTACACTACCTTGTGCTATCTGATTAATGCTGCCTAAAAATAATTCAGTAGCCTAGGCTACACGAGGACCCAAGCGGCCTCCCTTTGGTACTGTTTCGCCTTCATTGAAAGTTAAATAAGTGTACCCGCATTGACCCGCTAATACTCGGATCACTAAGTTGCGTACGTTTACGCGTGTCTGTAAATGTTTAGAAGCTATCATGTCTTCCTGTAGTGAACGTAGGATATTGGTATGTTCCTGTGTCCGTTGTCTGACTGAAAAATCAGGTTTTATTAAGTCGTAGAAAGGTTTTACTCTTTCTGCGTAATCCAAAATGTATGTTCGACCAAAATTTAGGAATCCCAGAATTGATTGTAAATTCTTTAATGATTTTGGAGGTTGGAGCAGCGCACACTTTTCTAAAAAGTTAGCTGCTATGCTTTTTCCTTCACTTGACAGCTCATATCCCAGAAACAGGACATTGAGATGAGCAATTTTTGGTTTTTTGAAATTAAATGTATAGCCCTCAGAGGCGAATCCCATAATAATGGTGCTCACCCTGGTCAAGTGCCTCGGTAAGTCATCGTCCATCAGATAAATATCATCTACATAGGACAATGCTTCTTCATCCAAATTTTGGAGTAACTCTGTTACCCTTGCTGAAAACAACCCCAGGCTATTCTTATACCCTTGGGGGAGTCGACAAAATTACCTTTGAGACCCTAGCGCTGAGAATGCGGTCAGATACCTGCTTTCAGGCGCTATATTTTGGCAGAAAAATCCATTTGAGATATCAAGTGTTGTTTTGTATTTTTTTCGCACAATGTTATTCATTAATGCGGCACTGTGTGCATTTTGGACTGCAAATGTCTTTGTGCAAGTGTTTAAATGTCTGTAATCTACAACTAAACGATATGTGTTGTCAGGTTTTGATTCGGGGAACAAAGGATTGTTCATTGATGAGGTGCAATTTTCTATCACACCCTGGTATTCTAGTTGATCTAGGATCTCCCTGACATGTTTTTTAGCTTCCTGCTTTATAGGGTATTGCCTTTGGGCATTTGGGGAAACTTTTAACCGGATCACGTGGTTGGTTGAATCATCATCCCAACCAGCATGATTTTTGTACAATGCTGGAGCTAGGGCAACCGCCCACTACTGCGCATATGCATGTTTTAAATGTATGGGAACGAGGTTGGAAAATGCTCGAAAAATTACCTTTTCTCCCTTAGGGCACTTCATGATGACTGCTGGCGGCCAGTCTTGCTCTGCTAATAGGATGTCATATCCAGATGACAATTTTTTCCAAAATAGACCCTTAACTTTCCTAGGCTTGTCCCCCTCTATCCGGAGTGTTATGTCATGTAACTTATGTGGGACACTTACCCGAGTATCAGGTGTTTCCACCGTGATATACTCACTCAACTCCGCTGTCACCAGAAATTCCTTCAGGTTCTGGCGAGCTATTGTTACTTCTGCCGCGCTGTCTAGCATCGTCAGAGCCCATTCTCCGTTCAGAAGCTGTGTCCTCAGAATTCTGGGCATGTCTGAGCTTGAGACCTGCTACCTTCTTCTTTTTGAACTGAGGTTTCTGTTTTTGTTTATCTTCTTTTTTAGGTGCGTAGTCCACAGCGCGTTGTGTGTCTCTGGACTTTGTACACTCCTCTGACCGTCCTTCCCTCTCAGAGTTTTTTGATGAACCCGGAAAGGAATGAGAGGAACGTGTATCAGTATCCTGATACCTGTCAGGTTTTTTAATATTATCCCTATTCCTGAGGTTATACCTCCTGTCAGAGGGCTCCTGTTGAGGAGACCTACCTCTGGATTGAGATCTGTTGTCTTTAGACTTTTGTTGTTTTTTATTTTCCCACTTCTTTTTAGAAGAAGTAGGTGTCTGCTTTGTAGTGTCCTTTTCAGGACTGCCCACCAGTTGTGGTTTTAATGCTTTCCCACCTAGACTGTCTCTGCCTAGTTCTGCATATGCAGTTTCAATTATTTTGGGTAGTTCGTGTTGTTGATCTATTGGACCAAACTCCCTTAGGCGTTGGCGGATCGCCAATGAAGCTGCTTCCCCCTTAATGTTAGCTAGTATTATGGCTGATACCTGGTCAAAGTTATTTAGTAACTTCATCCCTAAGTTTAGGGCAGGCTCTGCTCCGTACTCATTTTGTATCTGTCTCAATACGTCAGGTACTACTGCTAATGATGGGATACCATGTGTTCTGGTATATATGGCAGCAAAGACTGAACCCCAAGAGGTGCAGTCCTCTATTTGTGGTGTGATCCCCATGGGCAAGCAGATTGTTAGTATTCTGTGTTTATCATAGGTGGTAGTATTCGGGAATACTGCCTCAAGCTGAGTTATTTTCTGAGCTATCCAGAATGGTATTTGTTCGCGTTTTGCAGGCATTTTGCCCATTACCGTGTGTAATGTTTGAGGAGTAATTTTAGTTGCTGTACCCTGGAATTGGGTCCCGTTTGTTGCAACTGTTGTTGGTTGAACTGTGAGAGTCCTCATGACGAATTGTGTCAAGTTTCTGTAGATTTTAATTAAATCTCTGTGTTGTATGAGTAATTCTGGCTGTGGCATTGTTCCAATTTCAGGATGCGGTGTGTAAGCCGCTAGTATTGGCCATGTGGCCCTGTCTCCTCCGAGCGGGCCAAACCTTACTCTTGCTCTTAAGTGGGGTAGGGCGCCTTTAAACCGGTATAATTGTTCCTGGTATGTGAGTGGAATCTCTATGTCATCGAATGGAGAGTATTCCTCTGGTGTATCTCCTTCTATGTAGTAGTGAAATGTCTTTGTTACGGCATCTGCTGTTGGGAATGTAACCCATGAATAGAATACCTCTGTTTTATTTGATTTGTGTGCCTCAATCACGAGAGCTACTACGCCACCCCTTGGTGGAAAACCATTTTTTAATAGTTTCATGGTGAGCGTATGTCTGAATTTGGGTGCAATTTCAATTACATTTTCGGGTGGCTCTCCGGCTGAGACCTGCAGATTTACTCTTTCTTCATCGCTCTCAGTCATTTTGAAAAGAAAAGCTTTTCCAAGAGAACTTAGTTAAAAGGTTTTATGCACAATTTAGGAACTAAATGTCCTTCAAGCTTGATTAACCAACAGCCGATAAATAGGATATCTCGCCTACTCAGCAGTGGCGGAGTTTGTGCCCACCCACTCCAGACGTCTCTGGGGTTTTGTGAGTAGGTTCTCTGAGAATAGCACGACTGAACTACTCAGATGCTACTGTTAAATAAGTACCCAACCAACGTTGGCTGCGCCATGTCGTGTAGTTCCTATAGTACCCCTGCAGGACCTGCGCGTTTGGATAACATAAAATGTGGACTTTGTGGCAGACTGATTCTGTGCACCCCCACCGCATATGTTAGCCAGATTTGCATTAGCTAGCTCACAGTGCCACTAGAATCTCCTCTTATCGGGGAGAGATTAGTTTCTGGCAACCTTAGATCATGACAACCCTGATCCCTCAGAATCGTGGAAACAATGTACTACTTTTCGCTCAGTCACTAGTGCTTACTTATTCGGTTTGTCTCAGAGAGTTACACAGAATAAACAGTCTGGGCATTTCAATAAGTATTTATTGAACAGTTGTTATTCTAGTGTAAAATATATGTGCTGTAGCAACCAGCAGACAATAGCAGAGATATATTATCAGCAGTACGATAAAAGTGAAGGGATAGAACAGTTCTACCATATTGCATTAATCATGAATACATACATGAATATAAAAAGCATTATGAAAAGTCCTGGTCTCGAGTTGGACACCCCGCAAGGGCTGTGTTAGACCGCTGTCAGCTGGAGCGACTGCATGCAGGAGCCTTGTTGTACCTGCTGCTCAGCCAGTGTGAATGTGGTATGGAATGTTGGTATGGATGATGCTTTGGAATGTTGGGTGAGTGGAGACTGCCAGTTGGGAGAATGGGCTGAGCGGCAGGAAGGCTGCTCCTGGTGGGGCTCTCTGTATCTTTAATCTTGAACTTACTATCATAATAAATACCATCTAAGTTTACCTGGAATTGGATCTTCCGTTTATTTACAACATTTTGGCGACTTCTGGAAAGAACCTGCGTGTGCCACCTGTTTGGACTGTAACCATCAAGCTTTAAGGTATCTGGATATCCATTAAGTTGAATTTTGAGAAACTGGCAGCCCTGAGCCCCACCAGTGACCACAAGATTGGTCGGCCCCAACGCGGGCGTGCCAGTTCCTGTCTGCTGTAATCTGTGAGAGGTGTCCGTCTGCTGGTGTCTGGGGAGAGTGTCTCCATCAATAGGAGTTCCCCAGACATGCGTCAAGTCTTACAGCTAACAACTCAGAGCTTCAAGATATGTGTAATATTACTTCGGGATCAATAGGAGCTCCACAGTGCAGCAGCCAGTTTGAGGTGTGTCTCTGTTTGGAAGTGTCACATCCAAGTTGTTTCTACATCTACAAGCCCCTGTGACAGTCGTGTAAGAGGAGCACCGGCCATTTTTGTTTGACCGTGGATGCCGAAAGGAGGAGCGTCTAGTGGCAGATGAAAGTCAACTGGCAAGAGAAGTCCCCGCTTTCCTTTGTTTTTGGTCTGAGGAGCCTCTTTGTTCATGCTTTGAGGTGGTACATTGAGGAAGCGACTCGGAGTTTGCCTGTCTGTGGTGCGCCCAGTGTCCATGCGTGTGGAGCAGCGTGTGTTGGCAACGGCGAGGAGGGGCAACAAGGAGGAGGAGTTCTCTGAACTGGCTTGTTTTCCAGGACTGGCTGAGTGTTTTAAAGTGAGGTATGGGTAAGCTTTACTGTCTGAACTTTTTACCGCTGCACTTTAAAAAAAAAAACAACGGTTATAATCCGTTGGCTTACCTTCTTTCAACCGCCGTCCCTGGTGCCAGCGCGAGCCGTCTTTCAGCTCGCGCAGCGCCCTGCTGCTGCCGCTTTCACGCAGTGCTGCACAGACGTGCCGGGAGCCACCCGGTTCTACGTGGTGCTGCGTGCCGCCATTTTCTTCTACCTTACTCCTCTTGGGAACTCTATGCCGAGGAAGTTTTATGTCTGCTGTCGGCAGTTGAGAGTTACCGTCTTCTCATCATTTGGATATATGGTGAGCTGTAAAGTCTTCTGGTGTGCAACTTGGCGACACAACGCTTAACTTTTCGTGTGTTCTTCCTGCGCTGACTTTGTCAGAAAGCGCCTTCATGTTGATCCAGTAATTTGGCTGTTCTTGGAATTCTGCCTACGCCGACTGGGACACTTCTAAACTAGTGTCGTTATTGTTCATTGAAGGGTGTCTTTCACCATCAAAGTGTTTATTTATTTAAAAAAAAAAAAAACAGTGTGAGGGGGTGTCATTTAGGCATACAGCCTCTCAGTGTTTCTCGTGTGTGGGTGGTGGAGGAACTTTTACTGTTGGCATGGCCTTTGTTATTCACTTTGCATGTGTGTGAGTAGGCCCTTTGTTGCGGAGTCTCTTTTCCTACCACTATCTTTTGTGATTGTGGGGTGACATTGGTATTACCTGTGTGGGCAATGTTTGGACTTGACCCCTTGTGGTTGTTGTGGTAATGTGTCTCACTGTTGGGGGTGTGTATGTGAGAAGGCTCTGGTGCCTCTCTGGCCTACCACTATCTATTGTGATTGTGGGGTGACTTTGGTGTGTTACCTGCGTGGGCAATATTTGTACTTGACCCCTTGTGGTTGTTGTGGGAGTGTGTCCCACTGTTGGGGGTGTGTATGTGAGAAGGCTCTGGTGCCTCTCTGGCCTACCGCTATCTTTTGTGATTGTGGGGTGACATTGGTGTTACCTGTGTGGGCAATGTTTGTACTCGACCCCTTGTGGTTGTTGTGGGAGTGTGTCTCACCGTTGGTGTGTGTATGTGAGAAGGCTCAGGTGCCTCTCTGGCCTACCACTATCTGTTGTGATTGTGGGGTGACATTGGTGTGTTACCTGTGTGGGCAATGTTTGTACTTGACCCCTTGTGGTTGTTGTGGGAGTGTGTCCCACTGTTGGGGGTGTGTATGTGAGAAGGCTCTGGTGCCTCTCTGGCCTACCACTATCTTTTGGGATTGTGGGGTGACATTGGTGTGTTACCTGTGTGGGCAATGTTTGAACTTGAGCTCTTGTGGTTGTTGTGGGAGTGTGTCTCACTGTTGGGCATGTGTATTTGAGAGGACTCTATGTTTTGGAGCCTCTCTGGCCCACCACTTTTTTGTGGTTGTGGGTTGGCTTAGGCTTGTCTCACTTGTGGGTCTTGGTTGGAGTTGACTATGTTTTTAGTTACTCGTGTCTGCCACTTGTGTGTGGTTGGTTGGTGGAGTTCTCTTCACCCGTAACTTGGCGTTTCTGCCGAGTTTGTCCTCTCTTTCCTTCCTCTCTTTAAGCCCTGGCGTTTTTGTCCTGGTTGAGCTTCTGTGTCCTGTGGCGTGTTTTCTTTTGCACCTTTGTGGTTTGCTCCCCTGGTGTTCACCGCAACAAAGGGCCTACTCACACACATGCATAGTGAATAACAAAGGCCATGCCAACAGTAAAAGTTCCTCCACCACCCACACACGAGAAACACTGAGAGGCTGTATGCCTAAAAGACACCCCCTCACACTGTTTTTAAAAAAAAATAAATAAACACTTTGATGGTGAAAGTCACCCTTCAATGAACAATAACGACACTAGTTTAGAAGTGTCCCAGTCGGCGTAGGCAGAATTCCAAGAACAGCCAAATTAGTGGATCAACACGGAGGCGCTTTCTGACAAAGTCAGCGCAGGAAGAACACACGAAAAGTTAAGCGTTGTGTCGCCAAGTTGCACACCAGAAGACTTTACAGCTCACCATATATCCAAATGATGAGAAGACGGTCACTCTCAACTGCCAACAGCAGACATAAAACTTCCTCGGCATAGAGTTCCCAAGAGGAGTAAGGTAGAAGAAAATGGCGGCACGCAGCACCACGTAGAACCGGGTGGCTCCCGGCACGTTTGTGCAGCACTGCGACCCCTTGTGGTTGTTGTGTGTATAGGTTGTCTTTCTGCTGTTTGTTTGTAGGTACGTGGGTGGGCATTGAGGTTTTACAGTTGCTGTGCCTTTTGTTACATTCATGCATATTACCATTTTCACCTCAGCTTCCTTGCTTTATTTTGGATGTTAACTTGTAACCCATAGTACTGTGTTTTCCTTACTGTTCATTCCTTTCTGGTTTGCCCTCAACCTTTCTCAGGTCTATGCAATGGTACCTTTCAGATTTTCGTAAATGTTACTTTCTTTGTGATGTGCTTTTCACTTGTATCATTGCATTGTGTTTTGTTTAATATGAGGAAAGGAGAAGTGTTGTACCTGCTGCTCAGCCAGTGTGAATGTGGTATGGAATGTTGGTATGGATGATGCTTTGGAATGTTGGGTGAGTGGAGACTGTCAGTTGGGAGAATGGGCTGAGCGGCAGGAAGGCTGCTCCTGGTGGGGCTCTCTGTATCTTTAATCTTGAACTTACTATCATAATAAATACCATCTAAGTTTACCTGGAATTGGATCTTCCGTTTATTTACAACAAGCCTCAGCGTCTCTGGTCAGTGTGTCAGCATGGAAGTCTCAGTTCCCTCTATCTTACCATGGCAAGATGTGGTGTATTTATACCCTCGTGTCTCGTCCCTCAGTATGGTTTGTATTGGTCTTTGTTAGACATGAGGAAGACGTCAGGGGTGAACTTTGTACATACATATTATGCGGGAGATGTAGCTGGTGAATGCTCATGCATAATTTATGAGTACATTGTAGGCCTGTGTTTGGGAAAAACCCTGCAGTGTTCTAACCACAGACTAGATAACGTTCAACCCTCAGAGCTCGTTGTGTACTGTAGAGAACTAATGTAGGTGAAAGATCATGCCTATATTAGGGCATAGGAGATCATGACTATAATAGGGCATAGACGACTATGACCAAAATAGGGCATATAGGATTTTGATCATAATATGGCATATGCGAATATGATCATATATGGCATACATGAACGCGTCTATATTAGGGCCTCTATATGAAACATAACAGTACCTGTCCTGGCTGTCGAAGGCAATATAACCGTACTTCTTCCACCCCTTGCCAGTCGCAGAGACAAGAGGTTTGTCTCTATTGATCCAATCAAACCACACTTTGTGGCTGATTCTCAACAGTAGGCCACATGGGCTCCTGGGTAGCCACCACATTTCTCTTGCTACCGTACAGGAAGTTCAGATGGAAGCTTTAATAATGACAGAAGTATCCACTCTCCAAAGAGAAGCTGTAAACAACAATGAAATGATACTTCTCCCCGTTGAAACAACTACAACTGTACAATCAACAAGTACAGATCTCAATTCAAAAAATTGATGACATCTATTTGAATATGCCACAGATCTAGTCATCTCATGGTTCTACAAAACCTGCTGAGCTGCCAAAAATAACCTGGACGGCGTCTGGCTACTTCGTACATTATGACGACTTCTCATCGGATTCCAGTGAACATGAGCTGCCACCACCGCTTCTCCGTTTCAAGCTGCAAGTTTGTACTCTTTGGCTGAAAAAGACATACTTTGTTGTTCCATGGATACATCTCTGGATTACAATTGGATTACTTTTCCTGGTCGTCTGGATTGGTTTCGTAACTGTCTTTTTCCTACTTTCCTATGGAATGGACACTATCTCCCAGAATGCTCAGCAGTACATCTTATGAACTTCGTTCTTAAACCAAAAGCATCATTACAGCAGTTCCAGTTCATGAAGGAAAAGTGTGGGACAGGGTATCGTATGATGTGTATGGTCCTACTGAACTTTTGCAAATTCCTTATTTGTTTAACATTTCCTTAAATAATATCATCACCTCTAGTACTTTCTTTGATGATTGGGACATTGAAATTGTGCACAATTTGCTTGCAGATCTAGATCAATCAGCTGCATTTTCTAATGACGAATTGTATGATGGTACATCTAATTATGGAGACATGTTCTGTTATCAACATTATGGTCACCATTTTTTGCACAAAGCTAGTATCCCACGTGCTGTTTATAATTGTACACAATAGGAACACTGCCCAACACCACCGAAAGGTAGTTCAAAGACATTTGCACAAACGTTTGCTTATTTTTCATGTTTTGACACATCAGGCACAGCCTCGTATTATTATAGGCTTGCACCTACAGAGAAAAATATGCTAACAAACAACAAGCTGATATACTCTGCTTCCTTAATTTGCCAGCTGTCTATGCACAATTTCAACTTTTGGAAAGACACCATAGGCACAAAATCTGTCTGGGGACAAAAGATTGGCAGGTTCAGGGAACTGAAGCCTTATTTAGAGCATGCTTTATACCACATCAAATGATTTTCCTGAACAAAACGGTGCAGGAAACTTAATGTCTTGGTATAGCCAAAATGAAGGATTTTAACACACTGCGTATTCCCACATTCTCACGCTTCGAGAATTGGTAGCACTTAACACATTTCAGTGAGGATACACTAGATACCATGATATGTAATGCTTCTTTCAATTCATCAGACCGCAATTAGAAGGAATGGTTGGGTTGACCGATAGACACAAATAGGTGTCAGTGTAGATTGCTGGGTAACACCGAAGAGTTTAGGATCAATAGGCCGGATCAGCGATATGTACAAACAGAACACTTGGAGTGGTGATGTCAGATAGTGTTGGGAAGTTGTGGCTAGATTGGCTAAAAATCTCAACACTTTCCCAAGTGAAGCAACACTTGTCCCTTCTTTCTGATGACATGGATCTCAGGGATTTTTTATTAATTCCCTGGAACCCACGTCAAAAGCAGTTCTTGTACGGAATATACAACCAGCTGTAGAAAATGTTTCAACAAGAAGCTGCTGGGAGATTGAGCGAGATCGACAGGTTTCATTTAAAAAGGCTTTGACTGTGGTTGACAATGGTATCACCACATTGTCATTCAGAATATATTCACTGGGCACAAAGTGTCTTCTGCAATTGACATAATACAGCAAGACATGTCTATTTTACAACATGGACAGTCACAATTATGTTCTATCGTAATACTGAGCTGGACGTTGCAAACCTTACGTTCTGGCCATGTGCCATGGCGTTACATCAACAGTACCAGTATGTTTTCTGAAAATGCTCTAACGGATAGACAGATAGTAATGGCACACAGTGATGCAAAATATACCATGTTGCACATTGAAAAATTAGACCAATTACCTTTCACCGTGGCTAACACACCATGCACAGACTTTATAATCAATGGTTTCATCACCCTACCGGTCACGACTTTCCAATTCCAATATTGTCTCCAATACCAACAGCTAGGCAGATATGGAGTGCTAGGGGAAGGTTATGTACATGAGTATTGGGAATTACCGTTCAGGTTTAGATGCAGGAATGGGAACACGGACGTTTTCCTTAGTGGTTCTGACTGTGAGGATGCTTTAAGCGGGTCCTTAATTTGTAAAGACATTTCTCTTCACGGGGCATGCAATGCTTTGGTAGTGAATTTGTCTTGTTATCTGAAGGATTCTCCAGCTGCCGTGATTCATTCAGTTTTCAAGCTGCTCTCGAATGGGAGCTATTTGATGCTGAATGATAAAGGTTGCTATGGAATGGAACCGGGCATCACTTATCTAGTGACTGTTAATTCCATAGTGACTTGTTGCACACAAGTACTGTTTCCACCTGCCCGCACAGTTAGGGAGGCACGATGACCTTCGATAAATGTTTCCAACATACAGTTTGGTTCTCTGAGCCAACTGAAAGCCATGCTTTTTCAGAAGGATGTGGCCTTAACTTTGGCGAGAGATACGTTTGATCTCCAGGTTGCAAGTTCCTCATCTGAGATATAGACACTACTCCACACTAACTTCCCGCTGCATTTTGGGGAGCTGGTTTATCGTATATTTAATATGTCTGATACGAAGGAAATAGTGTACTTTTTCAAATGTATTGGCTCTGGACTGGTTAGCACCTTTCAGATGATTTTTAGAGGTATACCATCTTTCGTACACTCCGTGTTGGGAAGCGTTTTTGGAGGGCTCCCCCTGGTCTTGCTACTTGTGGCAGGAATCCTGATTTAAATTTTTCTGCTCCGCAACGGATGTCCCAGTTCAACCCGGAATGGAGACAGCATTGCTTGTGCTGCAATGCCATGAGCACATGGTACACTGCTTCGGCACACCTCAGCTTCGTGAACTCAATGAGCACTGGTTCTTGTCCTTCAGGCGTGTTTGGCTTCACTGCGTACAACCTGTATTCCACTGCCTGCTTTGCAGCCATGAATGCGTACTGGATTTATGCCTAAGATCACAATCGATTGCGCCACTGGACATTGAGGTACTGAGGGACCCCTTGAAGGTCCATGGGTATTGCTGTCCCCAGCATATTCCATTGGCGATGAATGCATTCTTCAAGCCACCTTGGGATGCTTTGGCTCCTAGTGAAATGTACACCGGCTCTACGATATGTTTACAGGATGCAGTCCATCCCTCAGCGGCTGCTGTGGAACCGGATGGAATCACCTTTGCTCCATAAACCTGCTTCGAGGTGCGCCTCTGGGACCATCATTTGTGGTTGTGGGCAACAGCAATGTTGCGTCTACCACTCGGAACACATAAACAATTGGCTTCTTCCGTGTGGGAACAATTTGGCCCGTTTTTTAAATAAAATTAATCAAAACAGCTTTTTGCTTTTTATATGCACCATGGCTTTCTGAGTGCTTGTTTTTTCAAATAGTATAATGACTTTAGAGCCTTTATATGAATATTTTAAAGGGAAACTTACCTTTAGATGATTATTACGAGTAGTTTTTACCATTTTAATCCATTATAGCCTGTTGGCTTTTTAGATAGCTTTCATATGTCGACCCCTAGTATGAGGAGTGGGTGTTATATTCCTGGGTTAGGCCTATGTAGTGAAGCAGCCTATTTCTTACATTGTCCTCACAGTAACATTTCAGCCGTGAACTTTTGCACACATTTGCATGTATGACAATGTTGGATTAGTTTCTCTGAAACTACTTTGTTTACACATCTAAGGCCACATGGATCAAACATTTTTTGCAAACGCAAAAAATGCTTTTCACATGGAACAAACCCTATTTTGCGATTTGGTAACCTGTTACCGAATCTCACAATGGGTTCGTGATTAAGTATCTGGAAGGGGCGTGTTTAGGGCGTCCCTTACAAATAAAGAATCGTAATGGTATGTATGAATGTTTTGTGACCGTGAATGCGGTCGCCAAACATTCGCAATTTACCACCAACTTGAAGTTGGTGGTAACCCATTCGCAAACAGGAAGGGGTCCCCAAGGGACCCCTTCCCCTTTGTGAATGTATGCAAAAACGTTTTTTAAGAGCAGGCAATAGTCCCAGGGACCCCAGCAGGCCACCATCCCCATGATTTTAGCGATTCCTAGGGGGTCACAAATTGCAACCTACCTCATTAATATTAAAGAGGTAGGTCAATTTGTGTCCCCCTAGGAATTGCTAAATGAAGCTCTTGGAGTTTCATACATTTGTAATACCGATTACCTAATTGCGATTCCCTGAAAATTGCAATTAGTTAATTGCTATTACAGATGTTGATACATATGGCCCCTAGCTTCGCACAACATTATCGCGATGCCTCAAACATCATGTACTAGGCCTCTTTACGCACTATGTACAAATGTCGTCCTATTTTCATCCACAGGGCGGCAGGGCTATCTACATATCCATAACATTGCTAATGTACACATACATTGCAAGGCTGCTTTCTATTATAAATAATGGGCATCCCGATAGATTAGTAGAGGAGGCACTTCAGCTAACACCGATGGTCCCTGCATGCTAAGACTTCTCCGTGAGGGGTTGTCCAATTCGTGACCAAGACAGGCTCCTACATTCTCTCTCAGCAGGTAATGGGGTTGGCTCGTCCCTAGGGGGGATTCTTGGCTTCACACCTACAAACACTCTAGGTACACTCAAAGTAGGGTTCTGCATAGTAGGAGTATGCCAGAGTACTGCCTTGTTATATGCCTGCATATATACACTGGTTTAGCACCATGGTAGAACTATATATACTATTTACGCTTTTGGTGCTTGTAATCACTTTCATCTGCTTCTGTCTACTGATTATCGCAGCACATGTATTCTATAAAGAATCACGTTGGTTCAATAAATATATTAAAAACGTCCCACTGTGTATTCTGTATATTTCTCTGAGAACAAGTGGCACGAGTGACTGAGCAAAATGGTCTGATCTGTTTCCACGATCCCTGAGGGGTCAGGGTTGTCATGTTCAGTGGTTGCCAGAAACCATTCGCATCCTGATTAGGTTAGGGGAGGCTTATGGTGGCACTGTGAACTAGCTGGTCTATAGGCCAACATAGCCTGTGGGGGTGTCTGGAATCAGTCTAGGTACCAAGCCCCTAGTTTATGTTGTTCAACAAACGCACAGATCCTATGGATTAGTAGGAACTACACAGTGCTGGGCCTGCCACTGACCCCTCCTTAACTCTTGAGGCCCCCATTCCATCGGGCCGCCAGCTGGACTCCCTGCCACCAGTTCCCTTCAAAGTGCCGGCCCACAAGTTCTGAGGGAATGCTCTGCCCCCAACACCCGTCATGTTATACCCAAACCCCTCCATGTGTCATCACTCCTGTGGCTGCATCCCAGGAAGTGATGGTAGCATCTGATGGTGACCAGAATGTGTCCTATAGGGTCCTAAGAGGAGATAAGTGATGAACTCTGTAGGTTCCTAGAGGCACATTCCAGAGAATTGGCCACCCTCAATACCTCCATTAACTCCTTGGGTGCACCCATATTGTCTGTGTTAGCCCAGCGTCCCACCTAGACCACTGTTTATGTGTCTCCCTGTATATCTTCCCTCACTGTTTCCCCTCCTACCCTTCATACCCCTCATGTTTGCAGCTCCCATGGAGTGTCTGGTCATGTACCAACCAGCCGCGATGAGTCCACAGGAGAAGAGGATCTCCAAATTGTGGAAAAGGAGGGCAGTGAGGATGACCAGTGACTGGACAATGTTTGAAATGTGGACTTTTTGTTTTCCCATGTACATAGACTAGCTCCCCTGATGCTTCCTGGCGTGTTTTATTTATTTTGCCCAACCCCCTCCAAGTCCCCTTGCTCATTCTGTCTGAAGACTATTATTTGATTTTCTTTCTCCCTTTCCAATGGACAGTTTTTTAATTTAATGTATTTGCAAAAAATATAAAGTTTTTTTCGAACAGCATCTCTGTCTTGTGCAGTTCATTGTATATGCTGGATTCAAAGTATGAAAGTCATCATCAGTAGTTGTTTAGCTGTACTTTCAACGTGATACCTTGTTACATAGTTGGTCCTACAAATCTACCTGGCTCACTCACACACATTTATCGTCATATTTATGGCCTACAACCAGGGTAAGCAATTGACCATCAGCAACTATTATGCAACTCAGTATTGACTTGTGAAGAAGAACTTTTTATTGACATAAATTGGGGGTATCATTACAGTAATCATGGGAGATCTCTCTTGCGACTTCGCGGTTGCGGCAGTGGTAGGTGCCACAGAATAGTTCAGGTGGGGCGCAGGGTTGGATTGGGGCCACAATTTGGCACGGGCAGCCAAAAAATAAGTGGCCTATATTCGCAGATTGCAACCTTTCGCAATACACAGCTTGGTTAGTATAATGGAGCTAAATGATGGCAAACATTGGCAGTAATAACATTATTTTAAAGCTTATAGGGACAATACTTAAATAGGAAATTAAAAATGGATAAAATATACTTTAAAAGCACAGATTTATCAAAAATTAATAGAAACTCACTTTTAATGGGTTTTTTATCCATATGTTTGCTGTGGATGTTTTGATTAATGTTCACTGAGAAATATGATATGGCACTGACCTAAACTGCCTTTTACACTCACCTTGGGCTTTTATGATATTCACTTTATTTTTGCAGTACTCATGAGAGGGCCTTCAATTCTCAGAGACTGGTGAAAGGTGCATCGGTTTTTTGTTTTACTTGCTGCTAGCATCACATGTAAGTTCCGAGAAAGGGAATAATGCTGGTGTGTAAGTGCAAAAATTAACAAAAAAATAGGGTCACGTCCTTAGATGCAGTTTTATATAGCATAAACTAAGCCCAGAGGCATTGGAGTGCTTTACATGAGCACCAGATAACATTACAGAGGGTCATATTATTTTTTGGGGGTTCATGTAGATTAAGTGATTTGCCCAGAATCACAGGATGTTGAACTGATGCTGGGACTTGAACTTGGTTTTCCAGTTTCATAGTCAACTACGGCCACAACCTGTCCCTGGTGGCATCAATATTTGATATCTGGCAGACAAAGGAGAAGAGCAGAGACTGATTTATCTCCACCTGTTGCGTGGAGTGGAGGAGGACAAAAAAAACTGAGGAGCTCCCTCGCTGGCCCTCACCGACCCCCATCGCCTGATGCTCCAGTTCTCTCCCCTGCTACAGTCCCATGCAAAGTAAGTGCTAATAACTTCCTATCAGCAGCTCCTTGTAGACTCAGTCACACCTGGAGGGAGTCGGAGGACAGGCACACCTCATGCTGTGACAGTCAGGGCAGCCCATTTTCATTCTGCCTCTGACATTAGCCCACTGGCCTGACTTCACTTGTGCATATGGTCATGTTTGTTGAGGTTGTAACAACAGCCTTTCACATTGTGCACCATGGGTGAAATCTTTAGTAGACCAAAACAACTGGCCCACCAACTGGCCTTAGCCAGAGGCCCATTGGCCAATGGCTGATTTGCCTGCCTTGCCAATCCGAGGCTGGTTGAGCGGGGGATAGAAGAGAAAAAGAAAAATTCACCTACCTGCCAGGCGCCACCTCTTCTCCGTCATCTTCGGTTCACGCACGGAGGCGCACAGACTTCCCTAAGCCAATCACGGTGCTGCTGTCATGCTGGTTATACTATTAGCAGCATGATAGCAGCGTTGCGATTGGTCCGAGCAGCCTGGTTTGCCGCTCAGACAGGGATTGGAAGCCTGGGACACAGCCACGTGGAGAAATGCTAAGTGCGCATGTCTGTTTGGCAGGTCCAACACAGCCGGCCAAACCACTGTGCACACTTAGAAAGGGCCCACCACTCCACCCCCTGCTCTGGACAGCCCAGCCCAGCTCCGCACCTAAAATGAAAACAAATTGAGCCAGTACAGAAAAATAAAATGATAATAACATTGTGTTATTGTCATTTTATTTTTCCTTTTTGCACTGCTCAGAGAGCAGTGGGGCAGCACTCCTCCACCTTAGCAGAGGAGCCGCTGCTGAGTTGCGGTGGTGATGGGGAAACGACCTTTGGCACAACTCCGGAACAACGAGTTCCGGAGTCACGCAAGCCGAACAACGACTTGCCCGAACAACGACTCAGCCTTAACCACACATGTGCGTGGTTAAGGCTGATTCAGTATAGTGTTCAGGCAGGGCGGAGTTCGGAGGAACGTTGCACAGGAACAGGTAAGAGGGGTTTGTGGTTAGTTTTTAGGGGGTGAGGGGTTTGGGATTAGTTTTCAGGAGATGGGGGTTGGGGTTAGTTTTTAGGGGATGTGGGGTTGGTTTTCAAGGGGTGGGAGAGGTTGGGGTAAGTTTTCAGGGGGTGGAGGGGGTTGGGATTAGTTTTTAGGGGTTGCGGGGTTTGGGGTTAGTTTTCAGGGTTGGGAGGGGTTGGGGTTAGTTTACAGGGGGTTGTGTTAGTTTTTAGGGGGAGTGCGTGATCGTGTTTGTTTTTAGGGGGTGGGGGGTTGGGATTAGTTTTTAGGAGGTGGGGGATGGGGGGATCGGGGTAGTAGTTGGTATGCATTTTTTTTTACCATGCATGCCTTTACCACGAAAAATCGTGGTAAAGAAATGTATGGTAAAAAAAAATTGTGCTTTAGACGAGGTCATGGTAGCAACCTCGTTGTTAGGGATGTCGTTGTTGTGGGACTCGTTGTTCCAACATACAATCGTGGTGATGATCTCTGTGAGTCAATCAATCAATCAGGGGTTTGTAAAGTGCAGCTACTCACCTGTGAGGGTCTCAAGGTGCTGGGGGGGACTGCTGAACCATCTGGGTGTGGCGGTTCAGTCAAAGAGCCAGGTCTTGAGGTCCTTCCTGATCTGGGTCAGCAACTTGGATTGCCTGAGGTGGAGGGGCAGGGTGTTCCAGGTCTTGGCAGCGAGATAGGAGAAGATACTTTCTCCGGTTCTGGTCTTGTGGATCCATTGCACGGAGGCCAGGGCGAGTTGAGCGGAGCGGAGTTGTCTGACGGGTGTGTGGAAAGCAAGGCGGTGGTTCAGATATTCTGGTCCTGCGTCGTGGAGGGCCTTGTAGGCATGTGTGAGAAGCTTGAAGGTGATTCTCTTGCTGATAGGAAGCCAGTGGAGTTGTCAGAGGTGTTGTGTCATGCAGCTAGGGGGAGGGATGCCGAGGACCAGTCTGGCTGCTGCGTTTTGGACATTCTGTAGTTTCCTGAGCTGTTTCTGGGTGACGCTGGCGTATAGTGCATTGCTGTAGTCCAGTCTACTGTTGATGAGTGTGTGGGTGATCGTCTTTCTGGATTCTGTGGAGGGGCCATCTGAATGTCTTTGAAGCAGGTGGAACGTGTGGAAGCAGGATGAGGATACTGTGTTGATTAGGTGGTTCATAGAGAGCGAGGAGTCCAGTACGATACCAAGATTGTGTGTGTGGTCTGTAGGGGTGTGAGGGGTCCTTAGTGCGGCGGGCCACCAGGAGTTGTCCCAGGCTGAGGGGATGGGACCCAGGATGAGTACTTTGGTTTTGTCCTAGTTGAACTTGAGTAAGTGCATTTACTGTGTTGGTGCCGATATGTGGGTGGGTGTGGGGCATCTGCCTGTACAGCCGGTGGGTGTGCCTGTACAGGGGTGAGGGTGCCTGTACAGGAGGGGGAGGTGAATGTACAAGTAGAGGAGGTGCCTGTTTAGGGGGAGAGGGTGTCTCTTTAGGTGGGGGACGTGCCAGTACAATAGGTGAGGGTGGCTGTACAGGTGGGGCAGGTGCCTGTACAGGTGGGGGATGTGACTGAGCAGGAGGGGCATGTGCAGGGGGGCATGGTGCCTGTGGTCATCGGGGTTGCCTGTGCCGGTTGTGGTACAGGTGGGTGGGTGTGGTGTGGTGCAGGTAGATGTGTTGGATCCCCTCCATGTGCTGACCGTGATGGAAGACATTGGTACAATTTCAACATGGTCTCCATCATCTTCATGGCCAAGGCATGGTGTCTTGCACTCTCTTCCCAATAGATACCTATGATGTAATTTTGCCTCCTTGCCATGTCTTGGCAAGATTTCCCAATCCTGTCCCAGACACGGGTCAGTCTATCAGTCATCTGAGGGATATGGCGTATTTCCTGAAGTGAGTCTGAAATGTCAGACAGAGTAGCCCCTATGGCACAAATATCCTGCCTCACATCAGCCTGCTGTTGGAAAAGCATCATCCTCCCACTGAACATCTTCCAACTCCCTGTGCATAGGATGGCCTCCGATACGACCGTCAGGTGCCTAGGGGATACCTGCTCCTCACCAGGGGTGTTAGGTCCCTCAGATGCTAGAGAGAAGTCCTGGGAGGCACTGTCATAGGAGGAGTGTGAAGGAGATGCAAAATGTCTGACCTGGATGTGAGGGCTGTGAGGAGTTGATTGGGTTGGGGTAGGTGAATGCTTTGGCTAGTTGGCTGACTGCGGGAAACGAGAAATCCTCAGAGGTGAAGTGGGAGGTGCAATGCTGGCCAGACCTGGTGTAGGCTTGCTTTGGTGTTTTGCCCTGTGGGCCAATAATGCACTCCAGAGACACTAACTCCTCCTACTCGACCAGCACCAGATCATCTTCTGCATCATCCTCTTCTTCCTCCTTATCCTCTTCTTCTTCCTCCTCATCTTCCTCTTCTTGTGTGGTGCTGGCAGCTGACATAGCTGCTTGGAGGAGGATTGGGTTCTTGTAACTCATGGGTGGTGCAGCTTCCTCAAGCGAATCATTGTCCTCGGCACATGCAAGACAGAGTTTGAAACAGGATAAGTATTCTGTCCTAGTATATCGTGCTACAACACAAGGGTTGGGACAAATAATCTGTGCATCTATCTGATGTTCCGCATGTGACCTGGTTTGTGTAAACCTATATGTGACAGCTCACACTGTAGCACTGTGGTCTTCAATGCAGATATAAATTCTAACTCACTAGCTCCAGTCACAGCTCTGTATGGTTTTGAGATACCCCGTGATGTCAGCTGCTGAACCTGGCTCCTTGAGTGTGTGGCAGAAAATGTGGTCCTTGATCCAGCAGCTTCAGAAGGAAGTGACACCATAATTAATGTTCAGCATGATTTATATGTGAACATGCAAAATTAACACAGACACCTCTGATTATGTTAGGAACATATTACACACCAACTTCAGATGATACAGAAAGTGGCAATATCTGCTAATATCCTTTTACAAGGAGTTGGTTATTGCGCACAATTTGGGAATCAATAGGTTTCAATAATATATGGCACACTTACCTGATGGTAGTGGGTCTGACTGCTGCAGCCAGGATGTCTCCCAGAACCTTGGATGGTGTTGTCTGGATCACAGAGGAGTTCCTGACAGCAGCTGTATTGTGCCATACATATTCATATTTCAATACAAAGGATGATGGTAATCATTTTAAATGTATATGTCATATAGACCAGCGATACTCAAAGTAAGGCCCGGGGGTAATATGCGGCCCTCCTGACCTTTACTTGCGGTCCCCTGGTTAACAGCAGCACTAGGTCATTCCAGCTGGATTCCGATGGGCTCAAGGAGCCTGTTGGCCATTCGGAGACCGGCATGTAATCCCTATGGATGGCGTTTCCGCTGTAGGGATTACCATGTCGGTTTCCGACAGGCTTTCCATGTTGGGCTTTCTGACATGGAAAGCCTGTCGGAAAGCAACATTGGGGGCCCTGCTAACATCCTGCGGCCTCCAGTTGGGGCACCTATAGTCCCCTCCTATTAATCCCTGCACTGTGTGGCAGGCACCTTTAGGTGCCTGCCACGCAGTGCAGGGATGAACAGATTTTTCCAGTTGTCTATGGGAGCTTCTGCTACGGCTGTTTTATGGCTGTAGCACAAGCTCCCATAGACAAATGGGAGTATGCGTCGCACCATGTGCAGTTGCATTGTAATTGCGGTGTCGGGACAGCCGACCAGAGGTTGGTTGGTCCCAAGACCGCAACTGACATCATAATTAGGCCCCTAGTAGTAAGCCTGTTCACTAATAAAATGCCAAGCTTCTTAGCTGTTGCAATGCTTGCTTAGTTTTTGGTTCACCTAACATAATGGGAGGCTGACATGTTAAGCCCAGTACCCTAGGTTAATACAATTATTCAGCTGGGGAAAGTTGATGGAGAGATATCAGTCCCAGTGGTCTACAATGGCCTCTCACTACAAACCATGACATACCAAGCTGTCCAAGTACTTTGAGGAGACTCCCATATTTGACCATGACCAACAGTTAAGGAATAGTTTAATTTGTATCCAACTGGTTGCAGCTATCTTTATCAATTTGTCTGTTCAACTGCCATTCACATTTTGCTTCCAACCACCACAGGATACACTATGTAGATCAATGAGTCAGCCCACTTCAGCTGTTGGCTCTATTGCATTGGAGTGAGGGCGTTTTTTTCCTGATTACATGCACATCTGCCTAAAAAGAGGTGCTCTTCAGTGCCATGGCTTGCCCGCAAATACTTTATTTTTGTTTTCCTTTCATTATCGCTTTTTAACATTATAATAGCCCTAACGAGTTTAAACTATTTCAAAACCAACAGTATCCTTTATTTGCGTGAATAAACAACATATTTTCCTGATATATGCGTTAAAACTAAGATGTGTTTGTACAAATTCCCATGTACAACTGTTATTGATAACATTAAGTGCAATGGTTATTTCTTTTCAATTGATTTTTTATGGCAAGCATATTGTCACTGCGTTTAGGTTGCTGCATGTTTTCTTTTTTTGTGTTTTATTTCCTTGCAATATATTTTTACAAGTATGAAATTAAACATTTGGGGGCAGATTTATGACGACTGGCGCATCCCTGCAAATCAGCAGGGATGCGCCAGGTAAGATGCGTCACGCAGGTTTGCCCTTGCGCCACCACAGATGCGCCGCATTTACAATGCGGCGCATCGTGGCGCAGGATAAACAGATGCGTGACGCATCTCCACGTCGGAAGGGTGGCGCATTGCTGGAGTCGTGTCGCAAGCGCGACGCAACCCAGTAATGCTCGTGGCCTGCCCATACATAACGTGGTGCGTCATGCCTTACGCCTGCTTCAAGCAGGCGCAAGGTTTTGACGCAGCGGCGCCGGAGAAAGTGACTGAGTGGAATCTTGTAGATTTCACTCAGGCACTTTTCAGAGGCTTTACTGCGCCGGAACGCCCCCTGCGCCGGACGCCCACAGGAAACCTGACGCAGGTTTCATGTGGCGCAGGGCTTACAACGTGACGCATCTCCCTAGATGCGCCACGTTGTAAATAGGGCGCAACGTGGCGCATGGTTTACGCCGCCGCTGCGTCACAGAAGTGACGTAACGGCGGCGCAAAAGTGGCGCAAGGGGCTCGTAAATCTGCCCCTTGATATGGAGATGCGCTGTTCACAAATTTTGGGCAAGTTGCCTTGACGATCTGTAGTAATGGGAGTATGCGTCGCACCATGTGCAGTCGCATTGTAATCTGTAGTAGAACGTGTTGTAATTCATTAAAAATACAATCAGCGTTGTATAAAACAGTGCAATACAAACACTATTCAGCTGCCTGCATGACAGCATATAAGCATCTGCGCGTGCACAAACTGAAGCCAAGTGGGGGAGGAAGTGCTCGGTTGTACTGAGTTACTATCGGTGACAGGTCAGTTGATCACCCCACAGGCTTCTGACTCACACACTCTCAGAGGTTTTTTTTTGGTAGAAAGTAGAGACATAACTAAAGGAAAGTTAGCACTTAACATGGTGTATTTCTTCTTAATTTCTACAGTAACGTGTTCTAAATCGTTTTCTATCTACGATGACAATTTAATACCATTTTCTTCTCTACTGAACTACAAACAATCTATCCATTTTGCATAATATTGATTATTCTATTGTAAAATCTCTGGATCCCACGCATGGAAACGGGGCTGATGTTGCCTGTGTTTTAAAAAGTGTCATATTCTTTTTTTTTGTGAAAAAATAAACATCAAAATAGACACCTAATATGAGTACGTGGGTACTATTCCAGTGCAATATTTAAATGTCTCCTATTTCGGGAGAATGAGATGTGGGGTGTGGGCGCTGGGTCGATACATTTAAGTGCCTTTATTGCTTCAAGGAAAGGAGGACATTTAATGAGGAAAGCATTAGACCGCTCCAGTAGCTTATGGGAAAGTCAATAGTAATGGACGGGGCCTAGTTAATCTGGAAGCGCACATTTCATTAATGACCCCAGGGTGGCACGTTCCCATTTCACCTTATCGCCACTCTAAATGTCAACACAGCTGTCTTTGGCTCATCCCTTAGGCCTTATTGTTTCTCCAAATTTTCAACGTGGGAAATCAAGAGCGAAGGAAGCATTTTCAGTAACCACGGTAATAATAGTAGCAAAAATATACCGACAATTAAATGATGATTTTATAGATATGCTGTTAACTACTATGCAAAAAAAAAATCCCAATAAACAACCTAAAAAAAAGGAAAACCAGATGCGGTGCGGCTTGAAGTGACACATACATTAGTGCTTGCCTGTCATAAACACCTGGCTTATTCCGTTCCAATTGTATGCTTACGCATTTAAAGTGCTTTAGCGTTTCTGGTCAGATAGAGCTCCACAGCACAAGTAAAAACGATAATATATTCCTATGTGTCAGTGATTGTTGAATTATATGATATAATTACACATGACTGGAGAAAGCTTTATCAGCAACGGGTACCCACAAACCACGCATCCAGAAACGACTGCTTTGAAGTAAATGGGCCCCAGGCCCAGTGGGCCTGATTCACAGAACTAACTGACGTCAAAAACGTAAAGTTAGTACTTTTTGGTATTCACAGAATACACTTACTCATTTTGGTATTCACAGAATGAACTTACTCATTTCAGTATTCACAGAAGTTAGTAGTCCTAACTTTAGGACTCCTAAATGCCTTCTGTGAATACCGAAAGTCTTAAGACTTTCGGTATTCACAGAAGGCATTTAGGAGTCCTAAAGTTAGGAGTCCTAACTTTACTACTCCTAAACTGAGAAAAATCCTAACTTTAAGACTTTCGGTATTCACAGAAGGCATTTAGGAGTCCTAAAGTTAGGACTACTAACTTCTGTGAATACCGAAATGAGTAAGTTCATTCTGTGAATACCAAAATGAGTAAGTGTATTTTGTGAATACCATAAAGTACTAACTTTACGTTTTGACGTAAGTTAGTTCTGTGAATCAGGCTCAGTAAGCGCATGCTGCACACAATACAACACATGCAAAACCTCACAAGCTCCAAAGCAAATCACTAGCCACAAAAAGTATACTAATAAATATTACTTTGGTTTTTTCCAGTAACGTGAGCTAAGATTGTATTGTTCTACCTAACTATAACGTCACTTAAAACTTTGGGCCTGATTACGATGACGGTGGGACCGCCACCGCCAGTCCCTCAGTGGAGGTCCCACAGCCATCGTAATGGTGTTTTCCGCCTGCTACATTAGGATGGCGAGCGGATGGGTGGCCGTCTGAGAGACCGACAGCCATTGATCCAACGAGCTCAAGGAGCCCGTCGGTCCGTCGGAGGTGAAGTAATACCTACAATGGTGAGAGTGCCTGCCAGGCACCGCCGTAGGTATTACAATGTTCCTTTCCGCTGGCCCTTTCATGGTGGTGAACTGGCCATGAAAAGGCAGACAGAAATGGACATTGGGGGCCCGTAGCAGGCCCCACTTCCCCCGTGGGCCTCCGACATGGGCCCTGGGGTGCACCTATGGTGCCCCCCTACATATCCCTGCACCATGTGGCAGGCACCACATGGTGCCTGCCATGTAGTGCAGGGATCTGGGTAATGTCTATTTTTTGTAATGCGGTGTGTGCTGCAGCCTGTAGCACCTGCCGCAATACAAAATATAGACATTGTGACTGCCGTGGTGGCGGTCGCATCCTAATTTGGCTTGCGGAACCGCCAACTTGTAGTTGAGAGGTCCCGTTTCCAAATGGATGTCGGTTGGACCTAAGTCCAACCACCATCCTAATGTGGCCTGTTAGACATGGCATCATTGGCACGGGTCTCCCTTCCTCTTTTAGCTTCCTATCTTTTTTGTTGGCTGGATTTAGATGCTCTGGGCGCTGTGCCACTGCCAATCAGTGCCACAGCGCGACTGCTCCTGTGTAAAGATAACTGTATGAATTGGGATAACCATAATTGGCTCGGTTGGTTTACCTGTCAGTCCCTAGTATAAGTGCACTGTGTGTACCCAGGGCTGGTAGACCAAATACTGCTGGTGGGCCTGCAGCGCTGACTTGCGCTACCCACCGAAGCAGCTTTTAAAGTATGTCTGTGTAGCATGTTCTAATAGCGAGTTACCCTCCATTACCCTGTTTACTATTGTGAGGCTATCCGTTCTCATAGACCAGAATGGGCAGGCTGAGTATTACATCCCATAATCCTACCTGCCCCCAGGAACCTGATAGGAAATTCAAATTTGATATGTTTAAGCTCAGGACATTGAGATACATCTTTTAGTAAGGAGCATTTGCATAACCCGTGTTCGAAAATGCCTCTGCTAGAAACGAGGTATTTTCTTGCCTAAACTTTCCTGTAGGCTTTGCTAGTGTGTGTATTGGCCGTCTGGTTTTGGAACAGCAGGGCCAGCTGGGTCAGACCTGGCTGGAGAGAGAGATCGGCATTTAGAGTATGGGGAGGGGTGACTCTTTGATCCGAGCAGGGCCATGCCTGGCAAGGTGAATGATGGCTCCATCTCCCACTGGGCGTCTGATAGCAGACCCCCGGATTCTCAAAGGGCAGGATGTCGCCTCGTAAACCAAGTGTTCCCCGACCCCACCAAACTGGTTCTGGCTGGATTCAGTGATTTGTGACTGTAGAGAACAAAGACTTTTTAGGTATAAAACGCTGCGCTGAAACCTTTTTCAAGTGTGTTCCTTCTGGATGTCAAGACGAAACTCTGTCCGAGTGAACAGAGGAAAGGACTTTGAAACTTTCACCAAGCTTGCTGAAGAAACTACCCGAGGGCCTGAATTGAGAGCACCTCCTGCTGAAGTCTCAGGGACATTAGACTTCACCCCGTCAGCCGTCTGAATTCCTGTGCTAGGGATTCTACTTGCAGGTGAGGCCTCCGTCGAGCAATCCGGAACCTCTAGTTCTACTGTGAGGAACGCGGACTGGTAACCCTTGTTAACTCTGTGTGGGCCGCCGCAGCTAAGAGAGAGCTGCCGCCGCTGAGCGCCCGCCTTAATTTGAACCTTCGGAACCTTCGCTGAATCTGTGTGGCCGCCGCAGCTAGGAGAGAGCTGTTGCCGCTGAGTGCCCGCACTTGTGTCAGCTGTGCATCATCGTGATTCGTCCTGTGGGCCGCCGCAGCTGGGAGAGAGCTGTTGCCGCTGAGTGCCCGCACTTGTGTCAGCTGTGCATCATCGTGATTCGTCCTGTGGGCCGCCGCAGCTAGGAGAGAGCTGTTGCCGCTTAGTGCCCTCACTAGTGTCAGCTGTGCATCATCGTGATCTGTCCTGTGGGCCGCCGCAGCTGAGAGAGCTGCTGCTGCTGAGTGCCCGCACCTTTGCCAACTTTGCATCCCGTGATTTGTCCTGTGGGCCGCCGCAGCTAGAGAGAGCTGCTGCCGCTGAGTGCCCGCACCTTTGCCAACTTTGCATCCTCGTGATTTGTCCTGTGGGCCGCCGCAGCTAAGAGAGAGCTGCTGCCGCTGAGTGCTCGCACCTTTGCCAACTTTGCATCATCGTGATTTGTCCTGTGGGCCGCCGCAGCTAAGAGAGAGCTGCTGCCGCTGAGTGCTCGCACCTTTGCCAACTTTGCATCATCGTGATTTGTCCTGTGGGCCGCCGCAGCTAAGAGAGACTGCTGCCGCTGAGTGCTCGCACCTTTGCCAACTTTGCATCATCGTGAGTCGTCCTGTGGGCCGCCGCAGCTAAGAGAGAGCTGCTGCCGCTGAGTGCCCGCACCTTTGCCAACTTTGCATCATCGTGAGTCGTCCTGTGGGCCGCCGCAGCTAAGAGAGAGCTGCTGCCACTGTGAGCCCCCACGGAGCGGCACAACGAGAGTCATCGCCATCACCAGCTCGGGCCGCCGCAGCCGCGTGCTACTGCCGCTGAGAGCCCGCCTGTCCCCGAGTGCCCGAATCATTGTGAGTGCATGTTGCGGACCACTGCAGTCAAGAGTTGTGGTCGCAGGGATTCCGCCTGTCACCGTCTCTGCTTCTTCGAGAAGCTACGTGCTGTGTCCCCGTCCAACGGCAGGTATCTGCTGCGCAACGGGTCGCGTAGACCCAGGCCTTGAACTCAGTCAGTGCCACGGTCTAGTGAATACGTTATTGCCTTTTTAAGTCCCTACTGATTTACGTGCATTGTGACTGGTTAAAACGCTTTTGAGAGTCTCGTGCTAAACCTTAGATAAAGATACTATTTTTCTATACCTACTTGACTTGTGTCCTTTTGTGGTGTTGTTACTGCCTTATTGTGCATGGTCATAAATGCTTCACACACTGCCTCTGAGATAGGCCTAACTGCTCGTGCTACGTTACCACAGGGTTGAGCAGGGGTTATCAAAGGGGGTAACCCACTTGCCCTGACTTAGGAAGAAGGGTCCCTATTTGGACATTGGCGCCAGCCATTGCCAACTAGAGACCCCCATTTCTAACATTGGTGGCAGCGGTGGGATTCGAACCCACGCCTCCGAAGAGACTGGAGCCTCAATCCAGGTACTAGTGTATCCCAAGGGAGCCTAACCCCAGAAGAGCTGGAGGACAGGGAGAGCGATAGGAGGCATAGTTTGGAGATGGCTAAATTGGAAGGTCAGAAGGACCTTGAGAGTAAGAAGTTAGACATTGAGAAGAATCGATTGTCAATTATACTTGAGAAAATGAGAATGGTGCATGAGAGAATGTTGAGGGAGATAGAGATCAGGGCGAGGAGTGTCCCGGTCTCCCCCTCTGGTGGCAGCATACCTTTAGTAACTCCTGAGAGTAGAGTTTATATTCCTAAGGATGTCATTAAGGATTTTCACAAGAGTAAGGATATTGGGCAATGGTTTGCCGCATATCAGATAGCAATGGTGTCCCACCTGGTCCCTGAGAAGGATTGGGGAGCGGGATTGTGGGGGCGCTTTGTGAGTGATGGTAGGGATACCCTTTTGGACCTGCCTGAGGAGAGCAGGATGGTGTATGCCTATATGAAAGAAGCTTTGATGACCCATTATGGTTTGACCCCAGAAGTGTACAGGCAGAGGTTTAGGACCTGTAAGAAGTTAGAGGGTACCACGTGGGTTGAATATGTGTCTTTTTTCTGCAGAGCAATGGATCGCTGGGTAAAGGGTAGCAAAGTGGAAACTTTCGAGCAATTGTATGATTTGTTTGCGTGGGAGCATTTTTCTAGTAACTGTTTTCCAGAGCTACACCAGCACCTGATTGATAGCAAGCTGACTAAGCCTAGGAAGCTTGCTGAGGAGGCGGACCGCTGGGTGAACACCCGGGTCCGCAAAGGTTTTGTGGGAGACTTCGCCAGAGGTGGACAGGGTCCCCAGCAGACAAGTGGGGGGGACAAGGGTAAGCCGAGAGAGTTCCAGAGAGGGCCCCAAAGTAATTCCCAAGGTAACCAAGCAGTTGTGTCCCAGCCTCCCCCTGAGAAGAAGCCAGTGTCCCCGACAGGTAGGCCTGTTCAGAGGGGGCCACACACTTGTTTCAAGTGTGGTCAAGTGGGCCACCGGTATTATGATCGGTAAATGGACATAATATCGAATTATAAATATCGAATTGCAGTTATATCAAAGTTGTAGTATCGATTGCATCATAATATCGAAGTCATGAATATCGTAGTAAAAATATCGTTTTTTTTAATTAAAAAATATCGAAGTATAAAATATTGAATAAGTAATATCGTTAGTAGTTAATATCGATTTGTCAGTGTTGTAAAAATATCGAAAAAATATATAGAAAGTGTAAAATATCATTTTTTTGTAAAAATTTAAATATTCTGTATTGTTATTAATTTATTATTAGTTTAATCGTATGAATATTTTTTGAAATTGTATAAAAATAATTTTTGTAAGATATGTTTTAGGAGCGGGATGTTGGGTTATTAGGGGATAAGGGTGGGGAGTATTTTAAAAATATTAGTATAAATTTACATATTAAATTAATTTTTTGAAATTAGAAATTATTTAAAAAACGATTTTTAAATTAAAAATATAAAATATATGTTTTGTTTTAGGAGCGGGATGTTGGGTTATTAGGGGATAAGGGTGGGGAGTATTTTAAAAATATTAGTATAAATTTACATATTAAATTAATTTTTTAAATTAGAAATTATTTTTTAAAAACGAAATTTAAATTCATAATATAAAATATATGTTTTGTTTTAGGAGCGGGATGTTGGGTTATTAGGGGATAAGGGTGGGGAGTGTTTTAAAAATATTAGTATAAAATTACATAATAAATTATTTTTTTAAATTAGAAATTATTTTTAAAAACGAAATTTAAATTAAAAATATAAAATATATGTTTTGTTTTAGGAGCGGGATGTTGGGTTATTAGGGGATAAGGGTGGGGAGTGTTTTAAAAATATTAGTATAAAATTACATATTAAATTATTTTTTTAAATTAGAAATTATTTTTAAAAACGAAATTTAAATTAAAAATATAAAATATATGTTTTGTTTTAGGAGCGGGATGTTGGGTTATTAGGGGATAAGGGTGGGGAGTGTTTTAAAAATATTAGTATAAAATTACATATTAAATTAAAATTTCGAGTTTTGAAAATAATTTAAAATAAGAAATTTAAATTTAAAATTCGAAATTAAATTTTTGTTTTCGGAGTGGGATATTGCGTTATTAGGGGAGAAGGGTGGGGAGTGTTTTAAAAATAATTATATGAATTGACATATTTAATTAAAAAATTTAAAATTGCAATTTTGTAAAAATTAGAAAGTGAAATTTAAAAAGAATTTTTTTTTTTTTAGGAGTGTGATGTGTTATTAGGGGATAAGGGTGGGGAGTTTTTTTAAATATTATTTTAAAATTACTTATTAAATTAAAGTTTAGAAAATTGAAATTATTTTTAAGAAATAAAGTTAATTAAAAATGGAAATTATATGTTTGTTTTAGTACTGGGATGTTGGGTTATTAGGGGAAAATCGTGAGGTTGTTCAAATAGTAAAATATATATATTTAGGGGTCAATTCCGATCTCGGCCGGAAGCGCACCTAACAGTATTCGTCCGGAAAAAAACCCAGCCGAATGCGTGTTTCCCGACCGACTCGAACATTCGTCCGGACGAACAAGTACGATGCGTATAACAACCCAGTTTCCGAGCGAGCCATACTTACCCAATTCAGCTCCTGTTCCCCGCCCGAGCCGGATCCGTAAATGCCGAATCGAGTCGTACGGAAGCAAATACACAGCACCTTCCGGCCGGACGAGTACGATGCGCACTCCGTACGCGCCGAACCCGTCGCTTCGTCCGGGACGTTTGAGCATCCGGGCGAGCCGTACATAAGCTCCGGTTCGCGCCACAAGACGATCCACGGCTACGAGACGAACAAGCCAGCGACGAGTACGACTCGAAGACACGAGAAACCCGAACGAGACGATCCAAGCATGAATCCCATTGCGCAGGTCCTACCTATACTCTACATCTATTACCGGGACCGGCACAGACGCGTACGGCGCAGACGGTAAGTCAAACACCAACAACACAAACAAACGACACGTACCCGAAATATGTCCACACACATAGGGATGCACAAATGACGTACACTAGCAACATCAGAACCATAGGGGTGGGATTTCCATCACCAATGCCATACACACCCATAGGGGGCTGGATGCCTGCCACTACCACCACCCCACTCAGGGGGGGCTAGATGCCTGTCACTACTACCATCCCCACCCTTAGGGGATGGATGCCTACCACTACCACCACCCCTACTCAGGGGGCCTGGATGCCTACCACTACCACCACCCCTACTCAGGGGGCCTGGATGCCTGTCACTACTACCATCCCCACTAATTGGGGGATGGATGCCTACCACTACCACCACCCCTACTCAGGGGGCTGGATGCCTACCACCACCACCACCCCTACTCAGGGGGCCTGGATGCCTGTCACTACTCCCATCCCCACCCTTAGGGGATGGATGCCTACCACTACCACCACCCCTACTCAGGGGGCCTGGATGCCTACTACTACCACCACCCCTACTCAGGGGGCTGGATGCCTGCCACCACCCCTACTCAGGGGGCCTGGATGCCTACCACTACCACCACCCCTACTCAGGGGGCCTGGATGCCTGTCACTACTACCATCCCCACTCATGGGGGATGGATGCCAACCACTACCACCACCCCTACTCAGGGGGCCTGGATGCCTGTCACTACTACCATCCCCACCGTTAGGGGATGGATGCCTGCCACTACCACCACCCCTACTCAGGGGTCCTGGATGTCTACCACTACCACCACCCCTACTCAGGGGGCCTGGATGCCTGTCACTACTACCATCCCCACTAATAGGGGATGGATGCCTTCCACTACCACCACCCCTACTCAGGGGGGGCTGGATGCCTACCACTACCACCACCCCTACTCAGGGGGGCCTGGATGCCTACTACTACCACCACCCCTACTCAGGGGGCCTGGATGCCTACTACTACCACCACCCCTACTCAGGGGTGGCTGGATGCCTGCCACCACCACCACCCCTACTCAGGGGGGCCTGGATGCCTGTCACTACTACCATCCCCACTAATAGGGGGATGGATGCCTACCACTACCACCACCCCTACTCAGGGGGGCTGGATGCCTACCACTACCACCACCCCTACTCAGGGGGGCCTGGATGCCTACTACTACCACCACCCCTACTCAGGGGGGCCTGGATGCCTACTACTACCATCACCCCTACTCAGGGGGCTGGATGCCTGCCACCACCACCACCCCTATTCAGGGGGCCTGGATGCCTACCCCTACCACCACCCCTACACAGGGGGCCTGGATGCCTGTCACTACTACCATCCCCACTCATAGGGGGATGGATGCCTACTACTACCACCACCCCTACTCAGGGGGGGCTGGATGCCTGCCACCACCACCACCCCTACTCAGGGGGGCCTGGATGCTTACCACTACCACCACCCCTACTCAGGGGGGCCCGGATGCCTGTCACTACTACCATCCCCACTCTTAGGGGGATGGATGCCTGCCACTACCACCACCCCTACTCAGGGGGGCCTGGATGCCTACCACTACCACCACCCCTACTCAGGGGGGCCTGGATGCCTGTCACTACTACCATCCCCACTAATAGGGGGATGGATGCCTACCACTACCACCACCCCTACTCATGGGGGGCTGGATGCCTACCACTACCACCACGCCTACTCAGGGGGCTGGTTGCCTACCACTACCACCACCCCTACTCAGGGGGCCTGGATGCCTACTACTACCACCACCCCTACTCAGGGGGCCTGGATGCCTACTACTACCTCACTCAGGGGGCCTGGATGCCTACTACTACCACCACCCCTACTCAGGGGGGCCTGGATGCCTGCTACTACCACCACCCCTACTCGGGGGGCTGGATGCCTGCCACCACCACCACCCTTACTCAGGGGGGCCTGGAAGCCTACCACTACCACCACCCCTACACAGGGGGGCCTGGATGCCTGTCACTACTACCATCCCCACTCATGGGGGGATGGATTCCTACTACTACCACCACCCCTACTCAGGGGGGACTGGATGCCTGCCACCACTACCACCCCTACTCAGGGGGGCCTGGATGCCTACCACTACTACCATCCCCACTCATGGGGGATAGATGCCTACCACTACCACCACCCCTACTCAGGGGGCCTGGATGCCTGTCACTACTACCATCCCCACCCTTAGGGGATGGATGCCTGCCACTACCACCACCCCTACTCAGGGGGCCTGGATGCCTGTCACTACTACCATCCCCACTAATAGGGGGATGGATGCCTACCACTACCACCACCCCTACTCAGGGGGGCCTGGTTGCCTACCACCACCACCATCCCCACTCATAGGGGGATGAATGCCTACCACCCACACCACCCCTAAACATAGGACGGGAAATGCATGACACAACCAGCATACTCCAACATAAGGAATGGCTGAAAATACATCCCACCAACACCATGACAAGCGTGTGTAGTCTGTGTCAAATGCCCACAACACTGAACATGTCATTGAGCATACAATGTGACCCCCTATCACATGTGTCACACATAAATGTGTGTGGGCTCCACAATGCAAGCAGACCATGACCACTGTGGCAATGGGGTCTAAACCCCCATCATCACAGTGACCAAAAGGTAAGTGTGGGGTCCATAGCTGAAGCACATTTTGAACATTGTGGCAATGGGGTCTAAACCCCCATCATCACAGTGACCAAAAGGTAAGTGTGGGGTCCATAGCTGAAGCACATTTTGAACACTGTGGCAATGGGGTCTAAACCCCCATCATCACAGTGACCAAAAGGTAAGTGTGGGGTCCATAGCTGAAGCACATTTTGAACACTGTGGCAATGGGGTCTAAACCCCCATCATCACAGTGACCAAAAGGTAAGTGTGGGGTCCATAGCTGAAGCACAGTTTGAACACTGTGGCAATGGGGTCTAAACCCCCATCATCACAGTGACCAAAATGTAAGTGTGGGGTCCATAGCTGAAGCACATTTTGAACACTGTGGCAATGGGGTCTAAACCCCCATCATCACAGTGACCAAAATGTAAGTGTG
Source organism: Calotriton arnoldi (assembly GCA_963921515.1). Classification (NCBI taxonomy): domain Eukaryota; kingdom Metazoa; phylum Chordata; class Amphibia; order Caudata; family Salamandridae; genus Calotriton; species Calotriton arnoldi. Next base: position 1,774,016 of record CAWUFW010003527.1, read on the forward strand.
GGGTCCATAGCTGAAGCACATTTTGAACACTGTGGCAATGGGGTCTAAACCCCCATCATCACAGTGACCAAAAGGTAAGTGTGGGGTCCATAGCTGAAGCACAGTTTGAACACTGTGGCAATGGGGTCTAAACCCCCATCATCACAGTGACCAAAAGGTAAGTGTTGTCATGGAAAAAGCTGCAACTGCCAAACAGCATGGATGATCCCTGGTCACAGAACAACAAATACATCAGTGGCAAAGTAGTGCTTGTGTCCCATAGCAACATACATTGGGTGAGGCAAACAGTGCAGTGCCAATAAGATATACCTTTGGCCATGTGCAGACAAACATCACCCATGGGGGCTGACATTGGCAACATTCCTCAATAACACAATGACAATGGACACACAAATGTAGATATCCTTTGGAGACTGTAGATGTCAGGTGAACAAATACCATACCATGGCAGCAAAGGGACATACAAACCATGATCATTGTGCTGACTGATGACCTAGGAGTCCTAGGGACAGCAGGGGAAAGCCAACAAACAACATACAGCCAATGGCACACTAAAGATATGCCAATGCAGTGGTGCAGATGCACAAACACAAACAGGCAGCCTCACACTGCAGATCAAACACAACAGGTGATGGGGGGTGTGCCAGTGTCCCCAGGCAACCACACAACACATGAGGAGGCCTGAATCACAATTACACAGATGTGTATACAGTGCCACACAAAAGTAACTCATGGATCGGATTCCCCTATGTGGGCAAACAGGCATTGTTAGATGAGAGGGAGCCCAAATTACACATGTCACACAAGCTTGTCGGAACAGCAAATAACACAGCAAGAGACAGACCCACCACAGCACTACCCCCAGGGACCCCACATCGTGTTGACCGTGGCCTGCATGATAATCCCACTGTGATGACAAAGCTAGATGTCGTTCACACTGTGAACCACAGTCATGTGTGCTGAGCAACAAACTACCATCACACCTACACAAGCACAAATCAATCAGCACGGCCTGTCAGCCAAGGCCAACATGGAGGTAGGGGTCTAGCCGTGCAACAACTCTCATTTGCACACACTCCACACCACACACCCTGATCTCCACCAATGTGCAGCAGTGAAGCTCACATGGACTGGTGACATTGCACATGCACCCATGACAATCCCAGGGGTGGTTGTGGGAACTAAGGTGCAGAAACCCATCCCACCTGGCCAGTTAACAAGAGTCGTGAATGTCTGACACACTGCACAGTACGCTGTACATGGGCATGACGTGAAATCCAACACAATCAATGTGATCCCGGACACAGTCACACACCAATGAAGAAGTGAAGGTCACCCACAAAGAACACACATAGACAACTTCCAACATTGCAGCTCTGACCCAGAGGAGTGGCAGCAGTCACACACACAACGTGTCACAATCACTGAAAGCTAACACAAACTGTAAATTACATGACTTGTGTAACCAACAAGTGCCAAGGGGAATCCTGACTGTGTCTCATCTGCGTTTGCCCACAAACTCAGCCCTGACAGCAAACACACCTATGGATGACACCCTGATGACCAGTACTGTGCCATGCACCCACATCCCAGAGAACCCAGTGCGAAGATTTGGGTGGTACATAGGTCAACTCAGCAAGCATCACAAACAGGAACATCACTAGGGATCCCAGCCTGTGTTGCAAAACGGAAGTGAACACACACAGACATGCTCACACAACACACACCTTGGGCTCAGGCAATGTCACGGAATTACACACTGCCATGAGGGCACTCCACTCCTGTGTAAGGAAAGCTGTGCCATACGTTGTCTCTGCAGGGCCCTATCATATCAGCAGTACACTTGGTCACTCAGTCAACAATTAGCACAAAATGAAGGCTCTCGTCACATCAGCCTGGTCATGGGAGTGTCACCGACACCATCTGCACAGATCCAACACACATGTATAGCAAGTTGCACTGATCACACAGATGAGTCCTTCCCCATTGATGCCCAAACTTGCATGTCCAGTGGAGATGGTCACACGGTCAGGGAAATAGACAAATTGAACAATGGCAAGCACAACAGATGTGCAGGGGTGTAAGCCACAGATGTGATATTGCAAATAAAAGTAGGAAATCCCATTGCCAAATATTGAAAACATGACACCCTCATATTGCTGCAAAGGATGACATGGATACACACCAGGATAGGACACATTCCCCCTGGACCACATGGGGTCCTGCACAGTAACACTTCATTTCCCTGATATCAAAAATCACCATCAGTGCAGCAAGGGCACGGTTAGCAACATCAACATCATGTACATCAGAAGCAAAACCACTAGAGAACAGAAAGTAGCTTTATTCAGCATTTGTGTGTGAAGAAGTGAAAGTCCAGAAATATACTAAAGGCCAATGGCCAGTCCATAACAAGAGTCCAAACAGGGTGACAGTGCCAGATGTCACCCTTTGCATGCCTGCACAGCTACACATCAGGGACATTCCCCTCGGAGGGGCATACTGGGGGGCAGGCTAGGCACCGCAGGGACAGGATCAGGGCTCACCAGAAGGAGGCAGGGAAGGGGTGGTGGGTGCTGGAGAGTCACTGACAACTGCAGTGGAGGTGTCTGACATGGTGTGTGCCGGCACAACTGGGGGCTTGAGTCAGATGGTGTGGGTGCCGGCACGACTGCAGTGGGCCATGCAGATGGAGTGGACAGGTTCCCCACTGCAGTGCCCAAGTCAGACAGGGTGGTAGTGGACTCCACTGCAGTGCCTATCTCCAGGGGAGTAGAATGGGGTTCAGGTAAGGTGGGCAGGACAGAGGGGGAGGACACGCTCTCCACACCAGTGGCACAAACAAGCGCAGCGGGGTGTGGTGCTGGAAGAGCAAGTGGTAGGGGGAGAAGGCCGGATCATTTTGGGGATGGTGTATCTGTGGGTGGGGGAACCTGGGGCAGGGTGTGGTGGGGGAACCTGTTGAGTGGGGGCCTGAGACTGGAGGAAGGAGACTTGGTGGTTGAGCTGCAGGGTGGCGGCGGGGTCTTGCTCTTCCGGGTCCGGGGGGACTTGCGGATGGGGGCCTCAGTCTGTCTGCGCCTGGGGCGGGTGTCCGGGGGTGAGGGGCACTCCCCTCTGTGTGGGTGGACTTCCTCTTCCCCCTGTATGCTGGATCAGCTGGATTGGAGGGGAAGAGGCCGAGGTCACAGAGGAAGATCTGCTGTGTAGGTGGGGTTGCAGGTGAGGCAAGGGAAGGGGCCTTGGAGGGAGAGGTATCGGAGGACTGCGGAGTGACTGTGGATGCCTGTGTGTGTGTATGTACCCCATCCCCTGTGGGTGTGGTATCAGTCCCCTGAGGATGCCTGCGTGCACGTCTTGTTTTTGTAGTGGGTGTGTCTGTGCTGCTCGTGTCTGTGTGTTTGGGTGAATGTGCAGGTGTGCATGTGCTTGGGACAGGTAGGGTGCCAGGAAGTGTGGATGGGGCAGATGTAGGAGGGGTGAGGGACTGTTGGAGGAGGGACACTGCTGCCATCAGGGAGGAGTCCATGGACCTATTGCTCCTCTGTAGGGCAGACATGCCCGATGAGATGCCCTCCATAAACGACACCAGCTGAGTCAACAGAGTGGTGTGGGCATGGAGGACACTCAGCATTGCTGTCTGCCCTACATGGAGCTGGCGAAGGAGGTACACAGACTCCTCACTCAGGGCAGCAGGGGACACAGGGGCAGGGGCTGCGGTGCTTGGCACGAAGGAGACACGCTCCCGAACACGGGAGCCTCCACGGACCTCTGGAATGGGAGCCGATGGGAGGGCAGTGGTGGTGGTGGTGGTGGCGGGGACAGCAATAGTAGCTGGGGTGTGGTGGCTGCTGACACCCGCCTCCACAAGAAAGTCATCCTCCGAGCTGCTGTGATCCTCAGCTGAGGTGGATGGTGCTGAGGACTCCTCGGTGTGGCTCCCCTTGCCCTCCATGCCACTGGGTCCCTCCGACCACTCATCGGCTGCTGACCCAGTCTGGCTCAGCAGCTCCTCCTGGTCCGTGGAGCTGTCCCCTCCTGTGGCCGTGGATGTATCTGCAAACAATTAGGGAAACAGACAGACATCAGTCACCTGCACTGACCGCACAAAACCACAGTAAGTACACCACATTACAGAGCAAGCCCTGGCATCCTTAGTTGAACATTGCCAAAAGTGCCCAAACAGAGTAGGAGAAGCCAATTGTCAGTCTGATGGTCAACCATGGCACTCACATCCCTCCTGGCCTTGCACCCATCGGTCTGGTGTCTGTCGGATGGCAATACACCAGTGTGGACACATGCACCACCTACACAGTAGTTGGACAGTGCAGAGAACACAGTGAAGTATGTGAACATGCACACATCACAACTCTTGCCACTGAGTCATGACAGGTGTCCGGATAAAGGGATGGCCAGAGTCTATTTTGAAATGCATGTGATGCATACCAGCACCAGACACCATGATGCACCCATGTCCTGATAGTCAATGCCACAATGGGGTGCATGTAGCACATGTCACTCCAATGCAGGATCACTCTTAGGAAATTTAACGCCATGGCACAGGCATGCCTGCAAAGTCATACATCACTGTCTCCAGTCACATGGGCAGGGCAGCCAGACAACAACAGTCTGCACTGTGTCACAATCCTAGGTCATGGGGAATGCAAGTCCAGTAGCTGACAAGTGCACATGTCCATCCCCCACAAACCACATCATCTGAACTCTCATTTGTCCACGTCATACCAATTGGACATATGGGAGACATGAAACACAACCCTCGGAACATGAGCACCTCACAATCTGCTGTGAATGGGAAACAGCTGCCTGAACTGCACAGTCGCATACCCCAGTATGCATGGTCAAGTGATCAAACACCTATATGTCACACAAGTATCGTCTCCTATGGTCACATCTCCGGTGGCATGCTGAGCCCTAACCGATAAACACCCCAGTAGTCCTGACAACAAAGCCACAGCACAATGACACAGAGGCAGACACCTGAGGGAACATTTCACTGAGCACAACAATCAGCTGATACACGGGAGTGGGAGTACAGAGTGTATTGTATGGCCTGGAATAGGCATGACTGTCCTGCTCCACGTGAAAGAGGGATGAGCCCTGGACAGTAGGCAGGTGGCTAAGCATGTGTGACACACTTGATATACATACTCCTGAGGCCCAAACATTGTTCACAACCGCAGCATGGGTGTGTGCCAAATACCCCAGACACATGTGGTGAATCAGATCAGCAATTGGACCACATATCAAAGTAACACGCAGATTACATGTCAGAACCCAGGCATTGTGTAAGCAATGGACCCACCCATGAAGCCCACCACAGAGTTACTGGTAAAAATGCTGTCCCCCACCTTGAGCTAAGCAATATGCAAGGACACAGTACCCAAGTGACACAATTTCCTGACTGTAAGGGCCACACCTGGGTATCAGATGAGGAGTGGGCAGTGCACAATTGAGGGACATGGGTCCTGGACCACATAACTGATGTACTGTTGAAGTTTGACCAGGCCAGAGGAGGGCACATAGCATGTCAGACAAAGCTCACAGTGCAGTCATGGACTCACCCCTCCTTGCTGCTGTCTGCCCTTCAGCTGCCCATCCAGATCAGGGAAGACCACCGCCAGGATCCTGAGCATGTGGGGGTCAGGGTCCGGTGTCCGCCCCTCCTGCGAGGAGGCGACAGCTTCAGCTGGACCCTTGCGATCCTCCGGGTCCAGCCCCGAAGGTCCTGCCACCTCTTCTGGCAGTTGCGGATCCGGCGCTTGTAGACCCCCACAGTCCTTACTGCCCGGGCGATGTCCAGCCATATTTCCTGCTTCTGGTGGGCATCAACCTGTGAGGATGACAAAGTGTAAAGGCCATTACTACACATGCAACAAATCCGTGCATCACACATTTGGATATACATGTCTCAATCACAGGGGCACATGTTGTACACGGGCAGTGCAAGGATGGCTATGAACAGTTTGCCAGCAGTTACTACATGGTATCATTGCCTGGGAAGTCAAACCTTGTTTAAATGCACTGTTACTGCACTATACCTGTTCAGTGCATGTAACTACACACTATGGGGGTGAGAACTACTCAGTGAGCCTGCTAGCCAGTGGCGTGCAGACTGTAAGTCTGGCTAGTCAGACAACATGCACATTTGTAAGGCAGTGGACAGCACACTCACCTGCTCCCCTGGTTTCCCATACAGCTTGCTGTACTGTGGAAGGAGGCTGTCCAGCAGGGCCTGGTTCTCCTCAGTGCTGAAGGCTGGGGCTCTCTCCACAGTACGTGCCATTGCAGGATCCAGAGGATGCAGAGACAGCAGCAGTGGCGGTGGCAGATGTCGTCCTGGAGCATGTAGTGCAGGCAAGTGAGCTCTCATGGGAACAGCCAGCATTATATGTGTGCTGCTGAGGCAGATACCGTCCCATGTGTCCAAAGTGATAGGTCCAAGTCGTTTGCATCTTCTGAATCTGGCCAATCCATGGAATTGCACCACTTACACACGCCCACAGCATCCTTCAAAAGTTCAACTTCATGACACCCATGCATTTGCTACATTGTTGTGGGTGGCCAACTGAATTCACAGCATCAGACTCATTAAACTTTCAAAAATGCGTCCGTTGCCATGATAGGCCATAGCCAATGCGTGCGCACCGATCGGTCCATTGCTGTACAACGCGTATTCCGGGTACAACGAGTACCCGCACACAACAGATGCAATGTGCCGGCCGGGCACACTGATCGGTCCATTGCTGTACAACGCGTACCCGCACACAACAGATGCAATGGGCCTGCCGGGCACACCGATCGGTACAACGCGTACCCGCACACAACAGATGCAATGGGCCGGCCGGGCACACCGATCGGTCCATTGCTGTACAACGCGTATTCCGGGTACAACGCGTACCCGCACACAACAGATGCAATGGGCCGGCCGGGCACACCGATCGGTCCATTGCTGTACAACGCGTACCCGCACACAACAGATTCAATGGCCAGTGTGTGCACACCGATCGGTCCATTGCTGTACAACGCGTACCCGCACACAACAGATTCAATGGCCAGTGTGATGCAATGGCCAGTGCGTGCACACCGATCGGTCCATTGCTGTACAACGCGTATTCCGGGTACAACGCGTACCCGCACACAACAGATGCAATGGGCCGGCCGGGCACACCGATCGGTCCATTGCTGTACAACGCGTATTCCGGGTACAACACGTACCCGCTCACAACAGATGCAATGGCCAGTGCGTGCACACCGATCGGTCCATTGCTGTACAACGCGTATTCCGGGTACAACGCGTACCCACACACAACAGATGCAATGGGCCGGCCGGGCACACCGATCGGTCCATTGCTGTACAACGCGTACCCGCTCAAAACAGATGCAATGGCCAGAGCGTGCACACCGATCGGTCCATTGCTGTACAACGCGTATTCCGGGTACAACGCGTACCCGCTCACAACAGATGCAATGGCCAGTGCGTGCACACCGATCGGTCCATTGCTGTACAACGCGTATTCCGGGTACAACGCGTACCCGCACACAACAGATGCAATGGGCTGGCCGGGCACACCGATCGGTCCATTGCTGTACAACGTGTATTCCGGGTACAACGCGTACCCGCTCACAACAGATGCAATGGCCAGTGCGTGCACACCGATCGGTCCATTGCTGTACAACGCGTATTCCGGGTACAACGCGTACCCGCACACAACAGATGCAATGGGCCGGCCGGGCACACCGATCAGTCCATTGCTGTACACCGCGTATTCCGGGTACAACGTGTACCCGCTCACAACAGATGCAATGGCCAGTGCGTGCACACCGATCGGTCCAATGCTGTACAACGCGTACCCGCACACAACAGATTCAATGGCCAGTGCGTGCACACCGATCGGTCCATTGCTGTACAATGCGTATTCCGGGTACAACGCTGCACCCGCTCACAACAGATGCAATGGGCCAGTGCGTGCACACCGATCGGTCCATTGCTGTACAACGCGTATTCCGGGTACAACGCGTACCCGCACACAACAGATTCAATGGCCAGTGCGTGCACACCGATCGGTCCATTGCTGTACAACGCGTATTCCGGGTACAACGCTGCACCCGCCACAACAGATGCAATGGCCAGTGCGTGCACACCGATCGGTCCATTGCTGTACAACGCGTATTCTGGGTACAACGCGCACCCGCACACAACAGATTCAATGGCCAGTGCGTGCACACCGATCGGTCCATTGCTGTACAACGCTGAGTACAACGCGCACGACATCAGATGCAATGGGCCGGCCGGGCACACCGATCGGTCCATTGCTGTACAACGCGTACCTGTACAGGTCAGTCGCATATGTCACCATGCTTGTCACTGGTGAACGTATGCCAGCCACATATTCCTGCCAGAGACCCAGGGGCACACCTACACACCACACCAAGTCCACACTGTTTCCTAAGGCATGTAAGGCTGCATTACCTTTTCTGTGAATGGGGGTTAACATGTGGTTTCTGTGGTGGCACTTGTGTGCAGCCACTCCCAGGCTGTGCATGTGTTAATGGGGACAGGGTCCTTTGTGTGTTGTGCACATGACCACTGTGATGTGCAACAGTTCATTTCGGAGCATGTGGCATGGTCACATTTCCAGGTTGTGTATGTGTGTGACATGTCACATACCCCCTGGGTCCCATGGGGAAGGCATGTACGTCACAGGGTGACCCATTGCCACAATAGTGATGTCCCTCCACAGTCTGTGTGCATGTTGGGTTTCCGATGTCTCTGATTCCATGTGCACGATGGGAGACAGTCTCCACATCAACATTGTTTGTGCATGGACTTTGATGTTGTGCGTCACTGGTGTCCATGTCTGTCCTGCGTAGGCGACAGGGGCCACTACCTGTGGGAGTCATGTTTGTTTTTCTGACGTGTACATGATACGCCATGTCATGCCAGTGTCCATGTGGTAAGACAGGGTCACTGGGAATCTACCTGTCAATGAGCTGTGATGCCTGTGGCGCATCTGTCCAGACATGTCACTGTGGTGTGTGTGTGGAACGTGACAGCAGTAAATGGGTACTGTGACACAGCCTAATGGTTTCTCATAGCACAACCTGGAACCTGTTGTCCACACATGTTGTACTGAGTAGTCAGATGATGGCCATGTAGGTGCGAGTTATGTGCGAACAGAACGGCACACACATCAAGTACTTGTGTCTCGTAATGATGTATCATGTGAAATTGAGTATGGTGAATGGCACATATGTGGGGTGACTGACAATCTTTCTTTCCTCAACCTATGCACTGCAGGGCTCCAGCTGTCCATAGACCATTCCCTGACCTGGCAACGATGGTGGAACGTGACAGCATCCGACGGTACCGCTTCACCAGGCAGCTGATTGAGGATTTGGCAGTGCGCTTGGCACCACATTTGCAACCTGGCCGGCCGTACCCTACGGCGCTGACCCCCAAGGTGAAGGTAATGGCAGCCCTACACTTCTTTGCCACCGGTACCTTTCAACACACTGTGGCGACTGCCGGTGGGATGTCACAGACTATGTTCAGCCGTGTGCTACGCAATGTTTTGGAGGCAATGTTGAGATGCCTGAACCAGTACATCTATTTCCATACACGTCAACAACTCACTGACGTCAAGAGTGACTTCTATGCCCTGGGGAGGATGCCACATGTCATTGGCTCCATTGATGGGACACATGTGGCTTTGGTACCACCACAGGCACATGAGCAGGCATACCGGAACCGGAAACATTACCATTCGATCAATGCTCTGGTGGTATGTCTTGCAGATATGACCATCACACATGTGTGTGCCCGTTTCCCTGGTTCAGCACACGATGCCTACGTGATGAGGAGTAGTCGCATCCCGAGGATGATGGCACAGATGCAGAACCAGCGTGCCTGGCTTGTTGGTGTGTACTGACTTTGTACCATTGTGTGTGTTCTGCTCTGTAGTATACCGCCCACTTTTCCTACTCAGCTAATGTGCACTTGTCTGTCCGTAGGTGACTCCGGATACCCCAACATGCCGTGGTTGCTGACACCCCTCAGGAACCCTGTGACACCAGCCCAGATGCGCTACAATGAGGCACATGGTCGGACCAGGAGAGTGATTGAGCGGACCTTTGGTCTCCTGAAGAGCCGCTTCCGCTGCCTGGACAAGACAGGAGGGGCCCTCCCATATGCCCCAGCAAAGGTGTGCAAGATTGTCATCGTCTGCTGCATGCTACACAACCTGGCAGTGCGGAAGGAGTTGCCTCTCATCCTGGATGACGATGACCAACGTCCGCCACCTGTGGAGGATCCTGGCCTGGACCACGATGCCAGTGATGATGATGATGATGGTGATGTCCGCACACAGCTCATCACCAACTTCTTCAGCTGAATGTGAGTATCCAGGGAGATGTAATGTGAATGATGTGAGTTTGCATGATATGTGTGGGTGGTGCTCTGGTGCTGTTTGAGTGTGGCCGTGTGCTACTTGACTGGATGCGTGCAGCAATGTGTCCTTACAGGTAGTATGTACTCCCCAACAGTTTTGACATGCTAACTTGGTTTTGTGTACTTGTCTTGTGACATGTATTGGGCATGAGTATTGCAGTTCTGTCCTGTTCTTCAGTGGTTTTAACTGTGTGTCATGTCTGTCCTTCACAGGGTGCTTACTGAGTACTTTGGTCAACTTGGATCCCCCAACACCATGATTCAGCTTTCAGGGTGGCAGCAGTAGTTTCCCTACAGGTGATGTGCCACACACCCCTGGACTTAATATCTTCTGCACTTGTTGACTGTGTGGCCACTGCCATGTGGGTAAACCTTGCATTTGTAGTGGAAACAACATGTTGCAAATGTGTAATAAACCTGTGCTTCACTTTGGGATGTGCGTTGTCTGTGGTCACACATCTGACTGACATTTGCTTACTGCACCTGTGGGCTAGTTGACACAGACTCTGAGTAGGTGTGGTGTCTGTGCATTCCACAGTATTTCCTGGCAACATCACTGTAGGCGATGAGTCCGATGGCCCTGGTGTCTCTGTGTTGTGTAGCCCTAGTGGTGTGTCTCCCTCATATGTGTCACGTCACCATGACTCACATGACGGTGTTGTACTTGCTGTGGCAGTTAGCATACACAGTGTAATTTAGCAGATCATCATCACCATAACAGTATCCACATTTGAATAACAACAGAGGCAAGTATGGTGTACTAGTGATTTTATTTACAGAAATGTGTGTGTGTATAGTGCACAGGATGGTGGGTGCTGTACATTGGGATTGTGATCCAAAGTTCCCAGATGAGTTGGAAGTCTTGGTAGCAGAAATGTCCTGAGTGTAGTCCACAGTCATATGATACATTAGTCCAACTTGAACTCCCCATGTCATGTGGGAGAGTTGTGTTGCATTCGACAGGGTGAAAAGTTTGCACACAAAGGAGATTTTCTGGAACAGGTGTTGGCTTCCTGGGGGATGTACGTGGCCATCAACCTCTCAGTTTTCCTTCCTCGGACGACCCCTCTTCTTTGGGGGGACCCTCACGTGCAGGCTGCGGCGGTGCAGGGGAGTCTCCGCCAGAGTCCTCCTCCCTCCCTGTGGCGGTGTCAGTTGTTGCAGCACCAGATGTTGTGGGCACACAGGGAGGTGTGGCCATGTTGGTGCTAATCTGGCGGAGGCATGTCAATATGTCCCTATGCACCGCTGTGAGTTCTTGCAATGTGTCCCACTTGGACTCCATGCGAGACATGTGTGTCTCCACACGGGACATGTGGGAGTCCAAGCGGGCATGATGGGCAGCCTGCTGCTGTTGTATGTCCTTGAGGATCCCCACTACCTGTCTGACCTCTCCGGTGCTATCCTGGTACGCATCAGCGATGCGTGCCAGTTGTGGGTCATCATGCAGTCCAGACCCCTCTGCAAGCAGCGACCTATGTCTACCACCCCTCCCACCACCCCTGGCGACACGTGCAGGACCTGCGGTGGCACGCACAGGTGACCCAAGGCCCCCTTGGGGGTTGTTAGTGGTGTTGTTGTCCGTTGCTCCACGGTGGGCCTGGGACCCTGTGCTGTTATCATCGGTGGTCCTTGGTCTGTCCGTGTCGGCGGGGGTGGTCTGTGTGTTGGCAGTTGTTGGAGGGGTGGGTGCAGGGGGTGCAGATGTTGGTCCTGCTGGTGCTGCATGATGACTCACACCGGAGGTGCCAGGTAGGTCTTCGCCATCCGAGGAGGGCAGAGGCTGTTCCACACCAGTGAGCTCAGTGTCCCCCGGAGCCTGGGACAGGGACTCCTCCTCGCCTGCTGCTGTGTCCCCATCATCATCACCTGTATTTGGATGAGACACACATTGTATGTTATGTTTCTACAGGCATCAATGGTTCACACACCTGACAGTTGTGACTGTACCTCTGGATGCGGGCATGTACATTGCATTGTCCTAAGTTGTCACAGTAAGAGGTTGATATTGGTGTAGCACATTGTCCTGCATTCCTGGGGCATTTCAATGTGAATGTTGAGGTGTGTGCATGGCCAGCATTGGTTGTATTTGGTGGACATCCGGCCATCCTTCTCCACCTAGCCCAGTTATCCCACCATGAAGCATGCCACCCTTGCAGTGGGTTCAGGGTGACTCTCAGGATGTCATTCAGTGGTGTTCTGCTGTATGTTGGTGCACAGTTCCCAGCAGGGCCTTGTGCTCCCCACAGCAGTACCCAGTGTCAGCCATCTTGTCAGTCCTTATCCACTCCCTGTGATGTGAGCATGGTTCAGAGTGGTGTTGATGGGCCAATTGTGAGGGTGAGCAATATCTGTGACTACAACTCCCATCATGCTATTGCCTACACCCCCTTCCGAGCATGCCCATACTTCCTTCCTTTTGAGTGGACTTCACTGTGTGTGAGTGTGACAGCAATGGCAAGATGGCTGACAGTGTGGTCCTGTTGTCTGTTGGTGCACAGTTCCCAGCAGGGCCTTGTGCTCCCCACAGCAGTACCCAGTGTCAGCCATCTTGTCAGTCCTTATCCACTCCCTGTGATGTGAGCATGGTTCAGAGTGGTGTTGATGGGCCAATTGTGTGGGTGAGCAATATCTGTGACTACAACTCCCATCATGCTATTGCCTACACCCCCCTTCCCAGCATGCCCATACTTCCTTCCTTTTGAGTGAACTTCACTGTGTGTGAGTGTGACAGCAATGGCAAGATGGCTGACAGTGTGGTCCTGTTGTTTGTTGGTGCACAATTCCCAGCAGGGCATTGTGCTCCCCACAGCAGTACCCAGTGTCAGCCATATTGTCAGTCCTTATCCACTCCCTGTGTTGTGAGCATGGTTCAGAGTGGTGTTGATGGTCCAAATGTGAGGCTGCCCATTATCTGTTACTACGAGTCCCATCATGCTCTTGGCTACACTGACTTCACCAGCATACACAGGATTCCTTCCTTTCTGTGAGCTTCCCTGTGAGGTGGTGTTCTAGTGGTGGCTAAATATCTGACAGTGTTTGTTAGTTAGATTTGTGCCACTGCCTAGCTCTATTTGGTATTGGGTTTGTACATGTCATGACACAGTTACATATCACTATGACATGGCATGTATTGTGTTTATCTGACTGACATATACTTCTTGGGATGATTATCTTTTGGTTGCTGTTGATTTGCTAGGGGTGCATGGTTTGACTATCCCCTTGACAGTGATGTGTGTGTATTGGCACACAATATTGTATATATTAGTTGTGTACTCACCAGGCTCTGGGATGTTTGTTAGTCCATATACGCTCACTGGTGGTAAGATGGCCCGCACCTTCTCCTCCCAGGGCCTGAGGTATACTGGTTTGGCAGGAGGGCCACTGCCGGTGTGCTGGCTCAGGAGGTAATCCTTCTTCAGTAGGTCTCTGACCCTCCTGCGCACATCATACCACCTGTTCTGGATATCTTCCTTTGTGCGCAAACATGGTGATTGTGCGTTCACCCTGTCGACGATCCTCGCCCACATCTTGGTTTTCTGTGCCATGGGGGTCTGTTGGACCAATGTGCCAAACAACTGTGGCTCTACCCTCAGGATCTCGTCTACCATGACTTCCAATTCACTATCTAGGAACTTTGGATTCTTCTTTAGCGGCATGGTGATGGGTGGTGGTGGTGATTGATGTGTGTGTGTGTGCAGGTGAGGGTGTGTGTGTGTAGGTTTTGCTGTGTGAGGGTGCTATTTGTTGAGGTGCTAATGGTGTGTGGCTTTTGTGTTGGATGAGCTGTGTGTGTGTCTGCTGTCTGCTAGTGTTCTGTGCTGGCAGGTCAGTGGAATTTGCAAAGGATCATGGTAGGGATTTGTGGCCTTTATGTAGGTGGAGTTGGGGGTGTGTTCTTGTTCCATTTCCCCCCCCCCTGTATTTATTGCCTTTGTCATTGCTTGTTTGGCCCTCTTTTTTTGTATTTTTTCATTTGTGATTATTGTGCATGTTGGAGTCGTTCTTCTGACCGAGTAGGATGTTGCAGTTATCTTGTGCGCGCCTCTCCGAGTCGTTCCCGCTGTGTTTCAGCTCGGTTTCATATGCGGCGTACACGTCGGTTGCGGTGTATTGTGTTTGTTCGGCTGGGTTTTGTATGCGTGTCGGTCGTACGGCTTGGGCTCCGTGCGAATCGGTCTGCTTTTGCACCCATTGCATCGTACTGCGCGGGTCGGAGTTCGCGGGTACGTTTCGTTCGGGTTTCTTCCTGGTGCGTGTCGGTCGGTTCGATTCGCGTGGTTTCCCGGCCGGATAGCTTGTTTCCGTCCGGGTCGGTCATTCGCCTTGAGTTCCATACGAGTCGGTCGTGATTCACATGCATTTCATCGTACTTCCCAGGTCGGGCAACGCCGGTACATGTCGGTCGGACTATAATCCCGTACCGAGTCGGTCGGAATTTTTTCCGGCCCGAATCGGATTCGGCCCCTTAGTGTCCAGAAGCTTCCCTGACTTAATACTGACTGGAGTGGGAATAGTAATTTATATATGTTTAGTGTTAGTGTCCAGCACCTTCTCTGACTTAATACTGACTGGAGTGGGAATAGTAATTTATATATGTTTAGTGTCCAGCACCTTTCCTGAATTAATAGTGACTAGAGTGGGAATTTTAATTTTTATATGTTTAGTGTCCAGCACTTTCTTTCACTTAATATTGGGTGGAGTTTGAATAGTAAATTATATATGTTTAGTGTCCAGCACCTTCTATGACTTAATACTGACTGTAGTGGGAATAGTAATTTATATATCTTTAGTGTCAAGCATCTTCTGTGATTTAATACTAACTGAAGTGGGAATAGTAATTTATATATGTTTAATGTCCAGCACATTCCCTTATTTAATACTCAGTGGAGTGGGAATAGTAATTTATACATATGTTTAGTGTCCAGCACTTTCTTGGACTTAATATTTGGTGGAGTTTGAATAGTAAATTATATATATTTATTGTCTAGCACCTTCCCTGACTTAATACTGAATGGAGTGGGAATAGTAATTTATATATGTTTAGTGTCCAGCACCTTCCCTGACTTAATACTGACTGGAGTGGGAATAGTAATTTATATATGTTTAATGTCCAGCAACTTCCCAGACTTAGGGGCCGATTCCGATCTCGGCCGGTAGGGCACCAAATCGGATTCGGCTTAACCGGATCCGATTCGGAGCCCTCATTCCCGACCGATTCGTACGTGCGTCCGGCCGAGCGAGTACGATGCGAGCGCATGCGAAATCGCCGACCGACTTGTTCCCGGGTCCGAACCGCTCCGACCGACTCGCACGGACACGACTCGCACCGCGCAATGGAGACGTTCCCTGGCCGGGCAAGTACGATGCGCGCCTCGAGCAGTCCGATCGACTTGCGCCGTCCGGCTCGAAAGAGCAGTCGGAGCCGGACTTTGGGGGTCCGTGCCGGACCCCCCTGTATGCGTAGCCGTGCGAGTCGCACACAGGGGGGACCCATGGGTCCCCCCTACCTGTGCATGTACGCCGCGAGTCGCATCGAGGCGTACCCGCTGTAGGGGGCACCCTTGTTCGCCTCGCACCCATTGAGTCATTGGGAGCCCGCGTACGCGTTGTACGTTCAGCTCCCATTGACTTCAATGGGAGTCCGACCGACTCGAGTCCGATTGCATGCGTGCGCATCGTACTCGTTCGGTCGGACTGCCAGAGTCCGATTCGGTCGGAAATCTCTCTGGGTCCGGCTCGGTCGGAGTGATTTCCGGCCTGAATCGGAATCGACCCCTTAATACTGACTGAAGTGGGAATAGTAATTTATATAATTTTAGTGTCCAGCACCTTCCCTGACTTAATACTGACTGGAGTGGGAATAGTAATGTATATATGTTTAATGTCCAGCACCTTCCCTGACTTAATATTGACTGGAGTGGGAATAGTAATTTATATTTGTTTAATGTCCAGCACCTTCCCTGATTTAATACTGACTGAAGTTGGAATAGTAATTTATATATGTTTAATGTCCAGCACCTTCCCTGAATTAATATTCACTGCAGTGGGAATAGTAATTTTTATATGTTTAGTGTCCAGCACCTTCCTTGACTTAATACTTAGTGGAGTGGGAATAGTAATTTTTATATATTTAATGTCCAGCACCTTCTCTGACTTAGTACTCAGTGGAGTGGGAATAGTAATTTTTATATCTTTAATGTCCAGCACCTTCTCTGACTTAATAGTGACTGAAGTGGGAATAGTAATTTAGATATGTTTAGTGTGTAGGACCTTCTCTCACTTAATACTGACTGGAGTGGTAATAGTAATTTATATATCTTTAGTGTTTAGCACTTTCCCTGACTTAGGGGCCGATTCCGATCTCGGCCGGTAGGGCTCCGAATCGGATTCGGCTTAACCGGATCCGATTCGGAGCCCTATTTCCCGACCGATCCGTACGCGCGTCCGGGTGAGCGAGTACGATGCGTATTCGCCGACCGACTCGTCCGGGCGTCCCGACCGCTCCGACCGACTCGTTCCCGGGTCGAACCGCACCGACCGACTCGCACGGACACGACTCGCACCGCGCAATGGAGACATTCCCCGGCCGGGTAAGTACGATGCGCGCCGCGAGCAGTCCGACCGAGCCGCGCACTCCGGCTCGAAAGAGATTTCGGAGCCGTAATTTGGGGGTCCGTGTCGGACCCCCCTGTACGCGTAGCCGCGCGAGTCGCACACCTGTGCGTGTACGGCGCGAATCGCTTCGCCGCGTACACGCTGTAGGGGGCGCACTTGTCCGCATCGCACCCATTGAGTCAATGGGAGCCCGCATACGCGTTGTACGACAGGCTCCCATTGACTTCAATGGGAGTCCGACCGACTCGAGTCCGATGGCATACGTGCGCATCGTACTCGTTCGGTCGGACAGCACGGGTCCGATTCGGTCGGAAATCTCTCCGGGTCCGGCTCGGTCGGTGAGATTTCCGGCCCGAATCGGAATCGGCCCCTTAATATTGACTGGAGTAGGAGTAGTAAATTATATATTTTTAGTGTCCAGCACTTTCTCTGACTTAATAATCATATTTTATAACACAAGTATTCATATTTTGATATACAAACCATATTTTTTTATTATTTTACAAGAGTTGTTGGAACATTATAATATATTTATACAAATAATATAAACATTTTTGGCATATATATACATAACATAAAGCATTGTACATTTAATTATTATTTAATATTGTAACATTATAATGCTGTAGTGAATATTCTTTAACATTTTCAAAAAATCATCACTTTATTACATGTAAATAAAATGTTAATTAATATTATTAGTATATAAAATATTAATAATATTAATTATTACATTGTTGTATTGCATGAAATAATTTTGTTTAAACAGGTAAGTTTCGTTTTACATTTGTATATAATTAATATGTATTTTTAATAATTAATATAATTTAAAAAATACATATATAATTATAATAATAATAAATATATTTTTATATTAATTATTATTATAACTTTACAAAGTATAATAAAATATATACTAATTTTTAAATATAGAGAAAAATTGTACAACATAAGAAAAATATATGTAACATTTACACTTTACTATAATGCATTTTTTAACATTATTCCTTTTTTTACATTTATTTAAGCAGCCATTTTTATTTCACAGGGACTATTTTGTAACCGCCTACTGTTATTTTGGGTCATTCAGGACCGGAGAAGCTCGCGGTTGGAAGCTGCGTCGCGTTGAGGAAGGTAAGGGGAATTTTAATTATTTTATCTAACTTAATACTTATGTTTGAGTCTAGTTAGGATGTATATATTGTATTTATTGTTAGCTAGTCGCGTTTTTGATGTGTTGTAGGTGTTAGTTATATTTTAGTGAGATGTCGTGAGTTAGTGTTTGAGGCCTAGTGTAGACAGACGCTAATATGACTAAATATGTGTTGTTTTGTTAATATAAATTAATGTTATTGTATTTAATGAATGTATTTGGGTGTATTTGTGTGGGTGGGTATGCTTTCAACATTTTTTGCAGGTTACTTTTAATCGACTTTACGTTGGAGAGACAGACGCGTTTTAAAAAAAAGAAGTGTGTATTAGTTTGTTAAACTAATATTATTATCACACTTTCTTTTATTTTTCGGGATTTCCTGGAGCGATTTTTATATTTTTATATCTTTTTCGGGTTTTTGAGGGTTTCCGTTACTTGGATTTGGCCAGGATGGATTTATATTGGACCTGTTGGATTTTTGCATTTTTGTGGGGCTTTTTTAAACATTAACATGGATTAACAGACAGATGTAAGGATTATTACTTGTTGGAATACATCTTCTACAGCTACATAAACCGTAAGTCAATTTTTTGGTATTAATTTGGGTGGGAAATGTTGTTATAATTAATTTTGATATATAGTATATTTTGATAAATATTATTTATTTGTAAATATATTTTTTTAATAAAAAAATATATATGACAATTAATTAATATTTGTGAAAATATAATATTAATATATGTGTGTAAAGTGTTTGTTTTGTGAACGAAAAAATGTATAATAGCTGTGGAAATGTAGTTTATAATATGCTTTTGGCTATTAGGGATAGGTAATCTAGGCCTCTTGTTGATGGGTATAGGGTAACCTGACTTTGCAGTAGCTCAAACATTTTTTAGTTTGCTTAGTTAATTTGGGACATATTTGAGTTACAGATTGTTCCATCCGTAATTCTTGATAGCTTTGTTCTTTTTGTATAGATTGTAGTAGTTTTTGTAGGGTAGGTTTACCTCTGCTTGTTGTTGCTTGGAAGGCATTATGCCATCCTTCAACACTATTATTTGTTTTGGCTTCTTTGTTTAAGGTACTTAGGTACACATTCCACCAAGGAATGTGGAACTTAGGTTGCCTTCTATGCCCTGATCTATGCAGTCTTCCCACCCAGGTGTCCTCAAAGTAGTCTAGTAGTCGGCTTATTTTGTCATCGTTCCTTTTGTAATAGGGGCTCTCTATTAGAATATTGTAGTGCTCTGCTACATCAGTTACAGGTACATATGCTAGTGCTATTAGCTTTTTAATTTGGTAGGCGAAAGTACTGTCTGTAGCATATTGTACACTTAGGGGCCGATTCCGATTCAGGCCGGAAATCACTCTGACCGAGCCGGACCCGGAGAGATTTCTGACCGAATCGGACTCTGGCAGTCCGACCGAACGAGTACGATGCGTACGCATGCTATCGGACTCGAGTCGGTCGGACTCCCATTGAAGTCAATGGGAGCCGGTCGTACAACGCGTACGCGGGCTCCCATTGACTCAATGGGTCTGAGGCGAACAAGGGCGCCCCCTACAGCGGGTATGCCTCGATGCGACTCGTGGCATACATGCACAGGTAGGGGGGACCCATGGGTCCCCCCTGTGTGCGACTCGCGTGGCTATGCGTACAGGGGGGTCCGACACGGACCCCCAAAGTCAGGCTCCGACTGCTCTTTCGAGCCGGACGGCGCG
This sequence comes from Calotriton arnoldi, assembly GCA_963921515.1. Taxonomy (NCBI): domain Eukaryota; kingdom Metazoa; phylum Chordata; class Amphibia; order Caudata; family Salamandridae; genus Calotriton; species Calotriton arnoldi. Next base: position 1,793,977 of record CAWUFW010003527.1, read on the forward strand.
AGTCGGTCGGACTGCTCGCGGCGCGCATCGTACTTGCCCGGCCGGGGAACGTCTCCATTGCGCGGTGCGAGTCGTGTCCGTGCGAGTCGGTCGGAGCGGTTCGGACCCGCGAACTGAGTCGGTCGGGCGATTTCGCGTGCGCTCGCATCGTACTCGCTCGGCCGGACGCACGTACGAATCGGTCGGGAAAGAGGGCTCCGAATCGGATCCGGTTAAGCCGAATCCGATTCGGTGCCCTACCGGCCGAGATTGGAATCGGCCCCCTAGGGTTGATTTTTGTAGATGTCTCCAGAGACTCTGGTTAAAATGATAATAGCAACCCTGTATTGCTGTGTGTGGATAATTATTTAGTATAGCATTTATCATGGCTAATTCAAAATCAATAATTATTTTTGAAGGAAAATAATTATTGCTTTCTTGTTTTATTTTAGTGAGTATATCTATGTAGGTAGTTTGCTGCTTATTTGGTAATAGGGCATAGATGAATGGAATATTTGAATGTTGGTACAATCCATGCACTGTGTATAGCTGGTAGAATGGTTTTGGCCAGACTTTGAAAGTTCCATCCATCATCCAGGTGTCACATTGCTGTAATTTAACTAAATTGTTTGCAGTAGCAAACATAATTATTCTTTTATCAGGGCATTTGTTATCAAAAAATATAAATGGTTCTTTAGTGTGAGTAATGCTTAATTCTGGGGGAATAACTACTTCTGCAAACGCTTTAGGGGCAGGTATGGTACTTGTAGTTGCTTTTTTTGTCTGGCAATAGTTCTTTTTAAAGAAGCTATGGAGGGTAATTGTCCTGATGCATGTTGAGGTACTTTTAATAGTTGCTCTTTCAGTATTTGGGTGGTTGGTTTATCAGTACTAGTGCTTGCTTCTTTAATACTTTCAAGAGCATCTCTAACCTCAATCTCTGTTATGTTTGGGGGTGATTATGTTCTTTTACAGAAAGAACAGTAGTTTCATGAGTAGTAGCTCTTCCATAGCATTTGTTAGAGTAGTATTTGCTACACTTCCAAAACACTTTAAGGCCAATTTGTTTCTCCTGTGTATAGACATACCCCATATAACATAATAACATTTTATTTTTTTGTGACATTACAAATTCTGCACCTTCAGTCATGTTGTTTTGTCTTATGCTAGGGGAAATTAAAAAACACATTTTTTAATATAATAAATACCACATATTTATTCAATACAGTTACATTTCAGTGAATATACTTACAATGTTTAGTTTGATGTAAATAAAATCGTCCAGGAAATGATTTCAAGCTTTATTTTCTATTTTCTTGATGTATTTTCTGTTGAGAAGAGAAAACAAACATTTTAATAATTTGATTACATTGTTTGTAGATGATAGGGATTTTAGGGGAAAAGGGATATTTGGGTGGGTATTTAAGGGTGTTTAATAATTGAAAATTATATACTTACTTTTTAATTGTATTTAGTTGGTTAGTGTTTATAAAATGATTTTGGATGCTTTTGCAGTTGGCTGTAGAGGAGATAGATAAAAAATAAAATATATATTAGAGAATTACGTTTGAAAAATAATTTTAGGTAGCTAGGAAAAAAATATAATATACTTACATTGATTGTTCTTTTATTGGTGAGGATGTTGAAAATATTTTTCTGGCTTTGTAAGATATCTGTAGAGTAGATATAAATGTAAGCAATGAAAGATTAGTAAATTAGGTCTCAGAAATAATTAGGGTTGAAGGCTAGTAGTATGGTTATATTTTAAATACAGTTTTACTTACTTAGTGCAGTTTTAAAGATTTATTCAGTAATGAAAGTTTTCTTTCAGGAAACAGTCGGGCAGAGTTTCACCTTCTTCTTTATTGTAGGTTAGAAGTGTAAAAGAGATGCAAACATTTTATGTTTATATAGTGTTTATTTAATTGGTTGCTTTATGTTATTGGTATTTTAAAATGTGAGTATTTGATTCGTTCAAGTTAATTGTTTTTATTGTTTTGGCTGTTTGTTTCCATATAAGGGAAACGCTAATTAAGAACTTGTTAGTAGAAAGTTATTATTTTTTCGTTTGTCTTTTTTAAAATATATTAAACATTGTTTTGAATGTGACATGATGCAAGCATTATATATTTTAAAACTTTTATTTTATTACTGTAATTGTTCGTTTAGAATTTTTTTCAGTTTTATATATTGATGTGTTTGCAAATGATTATTTTATGTTATTTAAGTGTTTTATATTGTTTTATAATGTGAATTTATATTTGGTGCTAAACATATATTTAGTTGACCAGTTTTTCAACAGTCGATATTGTTAAAAAGTCGATAATATTGATGTCTATATTTTGGTATTCGATATTTTTTATATTTTGTATGTGTTTTAAAATTCAACGATATTTAATTTAACGATATTTTGTATTTCGATATTGTGGTGTACGATATTTTTTATATACGATATTGTGTACACGATATTTTTGTATTTTTTTAAATAAGTATTGGTAGTCGATATTATTGTAGTCGATATTATGACGACGATATTTTGTCAATACGATATTTTTGTTGTCGATATTATGTCAGTGATCTATTATGATCCCCAGTGTCCCCAGAGGGACCCCAT